>WWET01000538.1:459977-483388 GCA_011038615.1 Limnodynastes dumerilii | reverse complement strand
TATTTTAATATAGAGATATATATGTTTTAAGGATTTAGTTTCTGCACGTGTATATATAATTGGGAAATGTGCTGCAAGGACAACCAATGACCACTGTGTAAATACTAAAAACATAAACAGGTCTATATCAACCAATATGTAACACTGTGTATAAATAGAAGGTTTAGTTTACAATATAGCTATGTGGGGTTAAGCTCAACTGCTCAGCATCAAGGCACCTCCTGTAGTCAAGTCCATAATTTGTGTTGCAATATGTGTACTTAGAATGCCTGTGGTAAGACAATTCCTCCATCTAAAAAGTAAGCAGCAGCCATATTGGGAGCGTTGAGGCATGCATTGGTCTATTGTTAATGTTTGAAAGATTTATGTAAATTATTCATATTTACTATTTGCTAAAATTGCAGTTGTTAAAATAAAATTAATAAAATTACAATCTTTCATATTAGATTGCAATTTTTGTTTCACTACTCATTGTTTTGTTTTGTTCTTATGCTTAAAAGTGAAAAAAAATTCTATATTCAAAGCTTGTTACTGTTACACGCTGCAGCGTGTAATTGTGTCTTTGTGTTGTAGCAAGGAATTCCGGTCCTGCTTTCCCCTGCAGCGCTCCTCCTTGCTAGGGATCCTGGCTAATTACTCTGTAGCTGGGATTCCCTAGCTGTGTATTTGGCTGTGTGCAATCAGCAGCCAATGGGGATGTGGCTCTCCCCTTAAATACCTGACACCTGATTACCTCCTTGCCAGTCATAGCTTCTAGTTTGGTTTTGCTTCTAGTGGTCTTGTCTGTGCTCCTGTTGGAATTCTGTCCTAAACTTCTGATTCTGAGTGATCCTTGTTTCCCTGCCGTGTCTCTCCTGTGTGCCCTGGATTCTTGCCTTGATCATTGTTCCTGGTGTGACTGCAGTTACCTGCTGTTTGTTGTGTGCAATCCCCTGTCTCTGTATTTGTATTGTCAGTTTATATCCAGCCTTGTGCTGGTATATGTACTGTTTCCACCTGCACCTATTGTGTACTCCAGTCTTGAACTGGTTAACCACTGTGCTATTTCCACCTGCACCACTTGTATACTACTATGTTCACATACCCTGTGATTGTTTTACCTGCACATACTATATCCAGCCTTGCACTGGTACTATGAGTCTCCAGCTACACATTTATCTGTATTCCATACCCTCCAACATTACCCCCTTCCATTTGGTACAAAATACTCTGCTCCTGCTCTTCCTTTCTAATCTCTGATTGCACTCACCTTTGTTACACACCTTTCTATTCAAATAACTAGTATAACAGGTGACTGCAATCAGAGATTAGGAAGGAAGAGCAGGAGCAGAGTATTTTGTACCAAATGGAGGGGGTCATGTTGGAGGATCTGGTATTATAGTCCTGTACTAGTTCTGTGCCACTCCACCTGCATTTATCTGTATTCCAGTCCTGTACTGGTTTTGTACCACTCTACATGCATTTATGTGTATTCCAGTCCTGTAATGGTTCTGTGCCACTCCACCTGCATTTATCTGTATTCCAGTCCTGTACTGGTTCTGTGCCACTCACCTGCACTTATCTGTATTCCAGTCCTTTACTGGTTCTGTGCCACTTACCTGCTATCTTGCCTAGCCTTGACTTACTCCTGTGTAAGTCTGGCCTTCTACTATCTCCCTTTCACTATACGAGTTCGGTTCTGGGGACCGGGACCTGCTGTTGGGGCGCAGCTCCAGTCCATCCCCAACATCAGGGGCTCTGGCCTACACCACCCAATAGTTAGACTCCGCACCCTGGTAACCGTTCTCATAACAGTTACATCCATCTCCAAAACAGCAGTATATTTATGTACTAGACATATCACACATTAAGATAGAGACATGGGACCAGATTCAGAGTTTGAAAATAAGAGAGGAAAGTTACTCCTGGGCAATACCATGTTGATTTCAGGGGGAGTCAAATTAATTGTATTCTATCCATGCATTTGCTTATTGCACACAGATTGTGACCAGCTTCACTGTTACACTGTTATTTAGACATGGGCTGGGAATTGGATTTACACAGGAGTAACTTTCCTTTCTTATCTTCAATCTCTGAAACAGGGTCATGATTTGTAACAATTTCTAGTAAATGAGGCAGTTGAATTACAATAATTATACGTAATATAATAGTGTAATGAAGTGTCATACATAAGTGAACACAATGGGCCTGATCCAGCAATAATGTAGAGAGCTGTCATTTGTATGCTACGTACATAAGTCTGTTATAAATAGGTACTGGAGTCCCTAGATTTCCGTAATGGAATGCAGCCGCGCAATGCTTTCTTCCTTGCGGAAATCAGCCAAGTGGGGTAGAGCCCTTCACCATGGGTATCTGGTACCTTTGCCATTTAAATCATACAGTAAGGGCTGAGTTTAGCCCTTACCTATGATCCTCTATTCTGAATGCATAGTGTTGCATGCAGAATCTTTAAGGTTGTTCCCAGGTCACAGATCCACTATCCACACTAGAAGAGCAGGGGGAGTGCCAGTGAATCAGACAGTCCGCATGTTAGGCTTTGTTGCGGAGGCCACGTATGGAATTTCTTATTAAATCTGGATCAGGCCCAATGTCATTATTATTATTATTATTATTATTATTATTATGTCTTTATATCCACTTTTTATACCCAATGTAAATCTACTTGACAAAATCTGGTCAAGTAGATTTACATTAGCTAAAGAAGGTTTAAGCAGTGACAAGTGGGTAGTTATGACCAGGGCCGTCTTCAGAAAATGCAGGGCCCGGGACACAGCTGTGAGGCCCGCCCCATGTGACATCATTGGTGACATCACATAGGGGCTGGGCGCCGTGGACCTGCTCTAACAGCGGCCAGCTACTATGCAAGTCCCCATTAGCTCCAGGCCCGGGACACTAGTCCCAGGACACTAGTCCAGGCTGCCCCCCACTGATGGCAGCCCTGGTTATGCTTGTTGACGTGCACCCAACCTTCGTATGTCGCACTTTGACCCTGACAATCTGTGTTTTTCTAAAGGCAACAAAACCGTTTGAGAAATATTTTCAAGTATGAAATATATGAAATACATGTATTTGAATACACTTACACAAACAATACCAAATGGGTTTTATTTGTAGCTGCAATATTTCCCAAATAAACTTAAACTTTTGGTACCGTCCATAATTGAATTAATGAAGAATGGAGAAAGTCTTTTTTAGCCGGTGTCACGGATGTTTTCTAGGTGAACTGCTTTTCTTCCACACAGGGCAATTTATAAAATTTGGCTGTAAGTTTGTATTTTTTATGAAACCCACAGGCAATCAACTGTCAGCCTAAGGCAGAAACGCGTCATAGACTCACGTCAACAACATGGAGGGGCAGGTTGCATTAAAATTCTATTTTAATAAGTCACTTGCTTTTGACACATCTTGAGAGAAAAAAGGCATTATGTTACGATGAGCACAGTAGTCACAATATTAAAAATATACTTCGTTTTGGAAATGTTAGGTCTAATGTATACACTTATTTCCTACTCTTAAAATAAATTATGAGTATTCCCATTTAACACCTTTTTGTACACTGGGCATTTTAATAAGTTAAGACTCATTTGCTAAACAAGGTATTTTAAGATATCATTTGACCAAAAAATCCATAAATATTAAGATCATTTTAATTAGAGATACCCCAAGGCTATAGTAAAAGATTCTGACTGTTAGAAAACCTGCCAACTACCAAACCAATCTTAAAACCAATAAAAATGATTGGTTCATATTCAAGCAATGCGTTTGATTTACCTCTTGTTTCTGTACTTAGGGGATGCATTTACAAAGATTAGCGTTCACTTTACAACTTGCTTAGATACCAGTTCAACCCTTTTTATTGCTCTATGGATGTTTGGAAAATGTTTGGAATTTCTTCATTGATAAACTGTTGATTACAGAAGATGCCCTATTAATATTACAAATGGTATAGGGCAGTTTTTCAAGTCAATATCATTCTAGTGTCTTAGGGCCAGATTGACACCTAAGTAGGTTTTTAATTATACGCAAACGTAGCAAGTTGACTCCTCTGACACGTTGCTTCTTATCCAACTTACAAATGCCATAGGGCTACCTTATCGTTAGGTTCGCAGATGTGTGCGTAGGGCGGCTAATTAAGAACATTTTGCCTCGCCGCTCCCAGATTTCCCCATTTAAATGCCTCCATCCACTCTTCTTATCTACATTCTTAAGTTTTCCTGGCATGCCCCTTCATTCTTAACATACTTAAGTCATTACAAACCTTGAAAAATAGATTCATTATGGTGATTCAGAGCCGTCCCATTTTTAAGTCCTGTGTAAATTAAATTACTACACCTGTGCAGTGTATCCCTTCTTAAATATACGTGGCTAAAAAGCGGCATTTTCTTAACTGTGAATCAGATCCATAGTTATTTATTTAAGAAGGAAGATGCATTCCAGTGCACCTTGTGTTAATTTCCAGAAGAGTGGGTGGGGGAGCTTGCGGTAAGGGAAACTCTCCGCACGTTTTCCTTCTTAAGAAGGAATATACGCACAGGAAGTTAGGGAAGCCCTAGGGCACTCTTAAGTGTCTTAGGCTCTTAAAAAAAGGGGGAGGTGTGTCGGAGGGGCTTCAAGTTACATGCAGATACATGCACATCCGCACCTACTTAAACCATGGGCATCTGTGAAACATGCCCTTAGTGATGAATAAAATATTAACTTTTAAGAGTAAAATAGGTTATATTATCCAGAGGACAGTTTCAGACTGATGCTGGGCTCTAAATAAAATTTTATTGATTGATCATATATTAACAGAAATTAAAGGGAAATAACAACAATGGGGTAGATCCAGAACTACGTCCGTCTTCCATAGACGGACGTAATTCACTGAACAATAGCTACTGCGCATGCGTAGTAGCTATTGTACGTAATCTGCATATTGTTTCGATATGTAGATTGCGTATATGCGGTCTTTTAGATACCATTATTATTATCCAACCAATCAGGCGTATTTTGTTTTACTGAATTAGCCTCAATTACCTCTGATAAGAAACTGTCCTTACAAAACCCTGACCCTAAGACTCCCCTCCCTGCAGCCTATCCCTAAGACTCCCCTTCCTTGCGGCCTGACCCTAAAACTCCCCTCCCTGCAGCCTGACCCTAAGACTCCCCTCCTTGCAGCCTATCCCTGACCCTCTCCTCCCCTCCCCTCCCTGCAGCCTGACCCTAATACTCCCCTCCCCGCAGCCTGACCCTAAGACTCCCCTCCCCGCAGCCTGACCCTAAGACTCCACTCCCCACACCCTGACCCTAAGACTCCCCATAGACTCCTAACCCTAAAACATTGCATGGATCTTTAAGGATCTGTGAATACAGTCCTTTATGTATACTTTTAACGTATATATTATTTTTAGGGCTTAGCAACAGAACCAGAACAATATGATATTATTATAGGGGGGTGTGATGTTTTCCCAGCTGTTGCTATAGAAACTCCATGTTGGAAATGACAGCCATATGTTTGTATGTAAGGTGCCACCTTTACATGATTTTGTTACCATTGCCTTAATGCACACAGGGTTTGCATAGCCTGAAGAAAGTATAAAAAATAATAGTGTATAGAAAGCCAGTGTTAATCTGTCATAAAAAAAAAAAAAAATCTAAAGATCAGAATAAGAATAGACATCACAGCATGAAAACGATTTAACTATGGCCATTTATCAACCCCTATTGTGAGATTCATTTATAGTGTGCATTTATAAATATTAGGTTTAGCTAAAATAATAACAGCATTAAATATTACAAAATTGTCAAATATAATGTTACATTCGGAGCTCAGACGGTGTTTATATTTCTTAGTATAATGTTAACACATTTGAATCATTCGTTTATTTATATTCATACTATATAAAAGCCAAGTTATGAAAGCAAATCATTCACAGGTTCTCTAGGGTTGGGTGCTATAATAACGTTTAATTTAGCAAAAGCTTTTATTATTATTGGTATAGATCAGGTACTGTAATAATTAATATTAGCCTGAATTGAATTCATTTTTATTGGCGTCCTTAACTAATTCTATTGTTACATCCCTGTGGCTTTCAACAGCCTGGACACAATTACAATTTATGTGATAAGATTACATAACAATAAATATGAACATAAAAGGAATCTGAAGCCAAAAATATAGATGGCATAAAGGACAATAGAAGAACTACAAATTTTGCCTTTTGGTCCTGAAAGCCTATTGGAAAAGACTGTCACTGCGAAAAGATAAAACAAGAAATGTGTCATTTACCGCCACACAAAGTCATTGGCATTCAGATCCTGGCTCCCTGAAGCCTATGTTGGTCATGCAATTTAATGTAATATGACTGATGTAACCAGGCATGGCAGCGAATCATGATGGTGTGTCTGCTCCTGAATAATAAAAGCTAGAGAGTATCCGAGTATTGGACAGCCGGACACCTTCCCAGCACACACACACACACACTTATCAGAGTGCTTTATAATAACAACGTACAAACCGCATTCTTCTTGATCATTTACATGTTGCTGCTTGTTTGATTTTCTTTTCTGTCACACCACACTACACTACAGTCTAAAAGATTCAGGCATGCAACTGCTATGTTGGTCAAAGCTTAGTTGGGGCCTAAGGACCATATTCAAGCTTAAGAGTGAGTTAGGTGCGGACAGATCCACAACCAACTCACCCGTCCTGCCCCTAACCCCCCCCCCCCTGTTTTCAGGTATCTTATGGCACTTAAGAGTTCCATAGAGCTACCTTATCTAACCGTGCGTAGTTTCCTACTTAAAAAGGAAACTACGCAAAGGACAATGCCTCCTCCTCACCGCCCTCACGGACTAATCTAAATCCGTCCCCACTTCTACCTAAACACTCCCTGATGCGGCATTACACCGCCTCTTTCTGACTAAATTGCTCCTTGTGGTCTTTAAAAACCACACAGAGGCCATCTACGTACCTAACTGGTACATAGATTGCGTAAATGACCTACTATGAATGCATATTAGGTCATTTCGTAAATCAACGCACCTAAGAAGCCGAAGCATCTTAGATGTGAATACGGTCCTAAATCTTTGTAGTGGGAACATCTTTAGTGACAGATCTTTTGTTATTAGTATTCTACCATTGGCTAGTACATGTGGGACCTAATCATTTTGGTTTTTTTGCTGTTGGACTATAGTTGCTCAATTACAGGGGTGCCCAGTTTACCAAAACCAGACCTACCTGCTGGGGAAGGTTGATTGGGGCTTCTGAATTCATTAAAATGTACCTTTTAGCAGCTATTGGCTTCCTGCAAAGATCAAACAATGTAGCAGATGTCACCCATTCAGTGTCCTACAAAGAGAGGGTATGACTCACCCAGTGAAATGAATGGGTGATGCAGCTCCATTGTCTGATCTCTGCAGGAAACCAGTAGCTGTTAAATGGTGAATAAACAAAGTTTTAATGATTTTCTAATGTGCTACAATCTAGCTTCCCTACCATGTTGCAAAAGATGCAACTTAGATGGGAAGGCTGTATCTAAGCCCCATGGTATTCAACTGTTTAAGATGTTGGGTTAAAATCTTGGCCCTGGACTACAATTTATGACTTGATTCAATTTAATTAGCCTCACAACTGTGTATTTTGCAGTGCAAAGCTAACTCTGGGAATTTATTTTTCACTTACAACCAATCTTGCTTGAACTTGACCTAGCTTGTGTTACCCATGACATCCTGTATATTATAACACCGTAAACTGTATGCCTGTTTATGTTACATGATTAGATGGCATAGTGCAAGTTCATTTTAAATTTTCTATAAAGTTTGCATTTTCTCATATAGTTAGGCATTTTTTTGGCTTATTTTTCAAGCCTATAATTTGCTTTGGTATAATTGAAGCTTGTTGGGTTTCTGTAAAGACTTTTATATAATTCAGAAAATCTGGGGGTCCGAAGTGCACAGTGGCATGTATAATAAGCACTTTGAAACTCTCAGAACAGAATTAGGAAGGTGTTATACAGTCACAATGCTCTAATTATCCTGTAGTTGGTGCTGTGTTACCAGCCATTGTCTTTTAGCCTTTGCAAACGAAATTATACCCATCCCAGTTTCAGTAATTGTGGGCACTGAAAAGGCTCCATGTCGCTCCAGTTACTTTTCCATTCTATTATAATTTTACTCTAATCACATTTTATAAGCACACATTTGTATCAATTCTTAGTTTTGCGATAGTAAGCGAAGCAGTAAAATGAATTAGTTATTACTATATATTCTGCGTAATTTATTTTTACATTATTTCACTGAATTATATTAAAAGTGTGCCTTTGTAGTAGCATTCTAAGGGCCAGATTTACAAAGCTGCAAGTTTGGAAAAGTGGAGATGTTGCCCATAGCAACCAATCAGATTCTAGCTGACATTCTATAGTATGTAATAAGAAAGTGAGAGCTAGAATCTGATTGGTTGCTATGGGCAACATCTCCACTTTTCCAAACTTGCAGCTTTGTAAATCTGGCCCTTAGAATGCTACTACAAAGGCACACTTTTAATATAATTCAGTGAAATAATGTAAAAATAAATTACGCAGAATATATAGTAATAACTAATTCATTTTACTGCTTCGCTTACTATCGCAAAACTAAGAATTGATACAAATGTGTGCTTATAAAATGTGATTAGAGTAAAATTATAATAGAATGGAAAAGTAACTGGAGCGACATGGAGCCTTTTCAGTGCCCACAATTACTGAAACTGGGATGGGTATAATTTCGTTTGCAAAGGCTAAAAGACAATGGCTGGTAACACAGCACCAACTACAGGATAATTAGAGCATTGTGACTGTATAACACCTTCCTAATTCTGTTCTGAGAGTTTCAAAGTGCTTATTATACATGCCACTGTGCACTTCGGACCCCCAGATTTTCTGAATTATATAAAAGTCTTTACAGAAACCCAACAAGCTTCAATTATACCAAAGCAAATTATAGGCTTGAAAAATAAGCCAAAAAAATGCCTAACTATATGAGAAAATGCAAACTTTATAGAAAATTTAAAATGAACTTGCACTATGCCATCTAATCATGTAACATAAACAGGCATACAGTTTACGGTGTTATAATATACAGGATGTCATGGGTAACACAAGCTAGGTCAAGTTCAAGCAAGATTGGTTGTAAGTGAAAAATAAATTCCCAGAGTTAGCTTTGCACTGCAAAATACACAGTTGTGAGGCTAATTAAATTGAATCAAGTCATAAATTGTAGTCCAGGGCCAAGATTTTAACCCAACATCTTAAACAGTTGAATACCATGGGGCTTAGATACAGCCTTCCCATCTAAGTTGCATCTTTTGCAACATGGTAGGGAAGCTAGATTGTAGCACATTAGAAAATCATTAAAACTTTGTTTATTCACCATTTAACAGCTACTGGTTTCCTGCAGAGATCAGACAATGGAGCTGCATCACCCATTCATTTCACTGGGTGAGTCATACCCTCGCGGCGGGGAAGGTTAGATTGAGATGCGGGTGACTAGAATTTCATCCAGGTCCCCTGGCAGGTCTGGTCCAGTTATGTGAGGTGTCCGAGTATGTGGAGCATGCACTGCACACAAAGCGGCTCCTGTACCACCAGACCAAGATGGCGTCATGGCTGGCAGTATTTTCCCGCCAATCACCCTCAGCGCGGCGTCCTCTCAACGGATCCGGCAACTATGTTGTGTCTCTGGCCTCCAGCCGGTCCCAACAGCCACTTAGCCCTCGGCAAACTCACAGGTAACCTCCGATCCGGGACCCGACACTGCTCACCGCTCCTCAGCTGCTCCACGCCGTCGGCGTCATCTCCCGAGGTCGTCTCCGGTTCTCCTCTTCCCTCCGGCGGACTCCACGTCTCCAGGCAGCCTCCAGGGAAAACGCCACAAGGTATTGTTCAGGCAGGAATCAGTGGAACGCCAGGCAAAAAAAAAACAGGTATCGCCGAACAGCAGCAATCAGCAGAGTATGGCAGCGTGTCTTGACACCCTTACAGCAGGGCTAGACGGTTATAAGCTATGCCCAGGGAGCCGGTATGGTGCAACTCTTACCCGGGATTATCCTTCTGCCAGAGGGGTATTTTATGCCCGTTGTAAGCGTTTTATAGTGGATTTTGCAGGTTCCCTCAGTGAGTGTGGCAGAGGAGCTCTGTAAAAACACGTCCGCACCCGACAGACGCTCACCGGAAGTCCAGCAGCTATTGGTTATTGTTAATTAATGTACAATGGCATTTTGTGGCAACCTGCTGTATACAGCTTTTTTAAGATAATTGTATTAAAAAATCAAATAATTTGTTAAACCTAAAATAAAGAAAACAAGTCATGTAACATAAATACACTACAATGTGTTAAAAAGGTCAGGAAGTGACCTGAATTTATATAGTGTCTATGATGTGAAACATTTTTTCTGCACTTTAACACTAATTTAATACAATATCCAGCAAGTTTGAAAAAAAACTTGGCATTAAACTACGGCAATGAGTGGCGATTTTTACTGGCAAGTTAACTCGTCCCTTAGTAAATCTGGCCCCTGAACAGATCTGTAGTAATGATTCAAGCCCTGACTTGCTTAACGATGTTCCCATACACACGGCTCTCTGTAGCTTATGTCTTAAGAGTGACATAGGGCTACCGTATCTTACCGTGCTTAGTTTCCTTCTTAAGAAGGAAGGAAATTACGCATGGAGAATGGCCTCCCCTCCATCCTCCACGGCTAATCTAAATACCTTCCCCCTCCCAGTTCTATCTACACACTCCACAGGTGGCATTACGCCGCCCCTTTCTGCTTAAAATACTCTATCTTTAAAGTAAAGACTGCATAGAGGCAATCTACATAAAGAACTGATACGTAGATTGCATAAATAACCTACTACACATGCTTACTAGGTCCTTTTAAATAGGATCCACACCTAAGAAACTTCTTCTTCTTAGTTGTGAACCTATGGACTGCTACACACTCCACAGGTGGCATTACGCCGCCCCTTTCTGCTTAAAATACTCTATGTGGTCTTTAAAGACTGCATAGAGGCAATCTACATAAAGAACTGATACGTAGATTGCATAAATAACCTACTACACATGCTTACTAGGTCCTTTTAAATAGGATCCACACCTAAGAAACTTCTTCTTCTTAGTTGTGAATATGGCCTATGGACTGCAGCGCTTCACCCCCCATGTGACGTTGCATAAGTCCCCTTTCATGTGTCATCTGTGCATGTGTGCCCCAGATCTCCATGAGTATATAACACTGTTCCGTTCTAATGTAGATCCGTCAGACGGAGTGCAGTTTGCCTGCAGCAAGTGAAAACCCTGTAATAGAGGCAGGGTTTGCAATGCTAATAAGGCAACAGAATATGAATCCAGTCCACTAAGGGCTAGATTTACTACACTGCAGAAAAATAGAAATGTTGTCCATAGCAACCAATCAGATTCTAGCTCTCACTTTCCTATTACATATTAAAGAATGTCAGCTAGAATGTCATTGGCTGCTATGGACAACATCTCCATTTTTCCTTTTCCGCAGTTTAGTACATCTAGCCCTGAATCTATTATTGTTTATACTGCCTGACTGTGGCTATAAACAATATGGCTTTACTGGGAACTATATATCTGACTTTCATTGCTGCATATAAGAACATTGCAAACAATCTACTTCAGATGAAGCACGCACTGGTTGCTTTATTAAATCTTTGTGATCTCCCCTTTTAACACTTATGTTGGTCAACTAGCAAACTTATCTCATAAGGGAATAGGAAAGAAAATAGAGTGAGGAGGAATGAAAGTTTTATGAGACCTTTACAACTACCATGTTTTAGCTATTTATGCTACAGATGAAAGGATAGGCTGAGCATAGAAACATAGAAAGAGTCAGCAGATAAGAGACATGTGCTCCATCCTGTCTGCCCTGTTATTTTCTTTTAGTTTAAACATTAATGACCCAAGACTCTATTTGACCCTTAATTTTACATGAAACCACTGCCTCAAGCCCTCTGCAGGAGATTTGCAGGCTCTTCCGGGATACCAGGAGAAATGCCCGAATTTTGCGGATATTCAGGGGACAGTCAGAAACCTTGGGTTATTCCACTTATCAACTACCCCCTAAACCTACCACCCTCCAGTTTATATGCATTTACTCATTTTTTATGTACCTGTACATCCTCCTATACCTAGCTACTTCCATTGATATATGTGAAAGCTGCTATCATATCTCCTCTGTCCCTTCTCTGCTCCAAGCTATACATGTTTAGTTCCTCTAGCCTTTCTTGGTATGATTTGTTACAAAGGCCATGTATCATTTTAGTTGCTCTTCTTTGCACAGTCTCTAATGTTTTTATGTCCTTCTGGAGATATGGCCTCCAGAACTGAACACAATATTCTAGGTGAGGTCGTACCAACGATCTATAAAGGGGCATCACTACTCCTCTCTTTCTGACACTAATTGCTCTCCCTATGCAACCAAGCATCTGACTTGCCTTTCTCATTGCTTTGTTACATTGTCTGACTTTAAGTTATATGAAATAGTGACTCCTATATTCCTTTCCTCCTCAGTAGTTGCCAAACTTGACTATTTCTCCAATGTACTTACATTATCAATCCTTTTGTTTACCTTAACTGGTGTGTCTACCCTGTTACATATATTTTTGGCATAAAAAATAGGAATAATTTCCCCTCAATACCATGTGCAATATCACCAATTAAAGATATCAAGTAACACTGATCCTACCACCCCAGAACGGGTTACATTTACTACAAACTTTGGTCTATCTTTGAATCAAAATCATATCCATGCAACCATTTTTTATTCCAATCACAAATTTTCCAATGACAAAAGCCTTATTGTAGTCTAGATAAACTAAGTCTACATCTTCCCTATGATTTTCTACTTTAGTGGGTTTAGGACATTCTACAAGTTGTTTGTTCAACAGCGTTTCTATCAATTTTCCTACTACTGATGTTAGGCTCACTGGTTGACTGAATTTTCCCTACTTTCACTTTTATGCAGAAGGGCTAAATTTGCTATTTTCCATTCTGCAATGACTCCAGTTACTAGTGGCTGGTTGAATAATTTGATTAATAGTTTACCATCACCTTTATATGCTCTTTTAGTATCCTAGGAAGTATCCCATATAGCCCCATAGATTTGTCCACTTTCAGCATTGAAAGTTCTTAAAAGACCTGCACCTCAGGGAAAGGACTAGTAATTACAGTACTTTCTTTGCATCCATATTCTTGCTATTTACAGTAAAACCTCTTTCACATCACCACCAAAAACCCAGGTCTTGTAAAACACCTGTGTATTCGGTAGTGTTGTGAAAGGTCCCATTTTTGTCGACCTGGGTCAAATCCAGGAAAAAATAAGGGTTTTCCCTGTGTCTCACACGGGAATGGTGTCAGTGAGAAAGATCCCGTGTTGTTTTTCAACACAGGTCCTTCACAAAGACAAGAAAACGAATAAGAAGCGCTTAAAGAGTCTTATTTTTATTAAATGAATAACAACCATATAAAAGTATATAGAAATATGTCAATATACACATAAAACGTGTAGCTACTGCACATAAATAATATTCACACTAGCTGTTGATCAGGCAGCTAGTATCTTCCACCAAATGTTGTAATGGAGCTCCCTAAATCAAATTGCGGTTGAGCGCAACGATTGTCACTCAGTACACATATTTGCAGCAAGATATTGATTAAAGGTCAAACATATTATACGGATTAGTCCATTATAGATGAAAATTTGCCAAATACAGTACTAAATTGGCTCAGAATTTGCAGTCTCAATAAGCCTCAATGGTGATGTTTGAGTGGATAAATAGGAGACAGCAATGTAGATAGGTAGGGAATAGCAGTATTAGCGTAGCTTGGAGTAGATAGTATCCCAAAGGTAAATACCTTTATATAGCCTTCTTTCTCCGTGTTATGATGTCTCCAGCAGGCTCCCTTGCTGCTTAGTGTGGCTTTGTTGTTCTGTCGCCAGGCTAGCCGGTTACTAGCTCAGTCTAAGTCCAAATAGTGCTTGTTACCAGATTGCTCTGGCTCTATGCTTGATTGTAGGTGGATCCTACAAAGGAATTTCCCAGCATATATCCATAGATGACAGATCAGTATTGGCAGCTGCCGTTTTTCACAATAGAGACCGGATTTTCAATGTAGCTAAAGACCAAGATGTGCAGATACTAGTAAAACAAATGTTCCTCAATGCGTTTCTCTACCACAGTAGTTTCATCGGGAGGTAAGCTCACAAAGACACCTAATTGGAGAGATTTGTTTACTATTGCAATGGCAATGAACAAAAATAATTGCACTCAGAGTTATAATTTAGGTAAAAGTTGCTAATATTGGAAAATATGTATGCTACTGTGGAAAGACTGGTGATAAAATGATAACTTGAAATATTTATTTTGAGGCAGGCTAATTACTGATATAGAACCCTAAAATGCATGTAAAATGACAAGGTCTGGTTGGTTTATTTTTTTGCAGCCAATTTAATTAACTAAAATAATGAAATACAACTTAGAACTCTCCTCCATGAAAGGCAAGGGGAGGGGGAGGAGAGGAATAGGCGACAAGTGAATATTTATGGAGCGAGACACACTCTAGCAGTGGTAGAGTTAAGCACGGATTCTAGCAGTACTGAGATGTGATCAATTAATCTACTAGGTATACATTTCAGGCTCCTGGCTTATTCAGTGCTCTGACACATAACTGAGAGAATTACTTCTGTTCTAGAACACACAGAGCTGTGTTTCACTAGAGGTAAAACGTTTGATATTGTGGAGGATAAAATAGTCAATAGTATAACCGGGCACAAGATTTGATTTTTAGTTTATCAGTCAGGAAAAATGTTTGTCAGATTGTATCCTAATAGTTGGAGGATTGTTAAGGAGCAAAGTATGGATACTATACAGACATAGCTAACCTTCAGCACTCCAGGTGTTGTGAAACTACAATTCCCAGCATTCACCACAACATAGGCATAGCTTCTGGGATTTGTAATTTCGAGACTTTTTTTTTTTAACCCATCCCTGGACCTTATATAACTTCGTGACCTCTTCACTCATTGCATTGCGCATAGAGTTCAATCTCCGCACGGGAGGTGGGCCCACACTCTGGCCCAGATCCTGACCTAAGTTTGACAGGAGACTTACTCAAGTCATTTGTGTAAGTCCTCTGTGTCGAAACATCTACATATGCGCGCACCAGATGTTTCGACAGCGTAAGTACTGACATAGGTAGCTAAGTTAGGCATGCCAGTATGTACGCAGAATGGGCTGACCCGTCATTTACGATGGCCATATCCCTGCCTTACAGATGGGGATAGTCATTTAAATGAGGGGTCAGGGGCGGGGAAGTCCGTATGGCTGCAGACCTAGTTGTAAAAGCTAAGGGAGCAAACTGGACACATAAGTGTCCAGATTTACTACCTACAGCGGGGTGTGCACGCCCCCTGCACTCCGCACTGTTGGTAGTAAATCTGGACACGGGTTCATCACTACAGACTCCCACACACACGTCAGGATCTGGCCCTCCATGTGTAAGAGGTCCCATTTTAGATATGCCAGTCGTATGGCCTGGAGTATGCTACGCATGTTTTTACTGTGCTATATACATACTTTGCTCCTCTGACATAGCTGAAGTGCTTCCGCTTCTTTTTCTGTATTGCCCCGTATTACCTTTCCATCAGTAATAAATAGAAACATATTGTTCTATTACACCTCTTCCTTTGAAAAATTCCACCCTCCTCTAGCCGGTCATAACCCTTCATATATTTGAAAGCTGCTATCACATCCCTCCCTCTCCCTTTTCTGCTCCAAGCTATACATGTTTAGTTCCTCCAGCCTTTCTTGGTATGATTTGTTACAAAGGCCATGGACCATTTTAGTTGCTCTTCTTTGCACAGTCTCTAATGTATTTATGTCTTTCTGGAGATATGGCCTCCAGAGCTGAACACATTATTCTATGTAAGATTGTACCAACAATCTATAAACTGGCATCGCTACTTCTCTTTTCTGCTACTAATTCCTCTCCCTATGACACCAAGCATCTGACTTGCCTTTCTTATTGCTTTGTTACATTGCTTACATTGCTTGACTACCTTTGTCATATGAAATAATGACTCCTAGATCTCTTCCCCCCCCAATAGGGCCGTTAGTAATATAATGAGCTTTTGGGTGTGCCTCGAGTGCATGATTTTGCATTATTTGGCATTAAACTGCAGTTGCCACACTCTTGACCATTCCACTAATCTAATTCAATCATTACTTATTTTGTATCTCTCCTGACATGTCTACCCTCTTTCATATCTTTATGTCATCTGCAAAAAGGTATATTGTCCCCTCAATACCACAGGCAATATCACCTATAAAGATATTAAATAGCATGGGTCCAAGTACAGAACCCTGGAAACTCACTGGTTACCTTACTATCCCCAGAAGGGATTCCATTTACAATAACCCTCTGTTGTCTATCATTTAACCAAGATCTTATCCAGGCAACTATATTTTGTGTCCAATCCCAAAGTTTCAGCTTATTTAACAGTGTCAAAAGCTTTACTGATATCTAGATAAGCAATGAGTGCTGCTCCCCCTTTATCTAATACTTTGGGGGGCCAGTC
This sequence comes from Limnodynastes dumerilii, assembly GCA_011038615.1. Taxonomy (NCBI): domain Eukaryota; kingdom Metazoa; phylum Chordata; class Amphibia; order Anura; family Limnodynastidae; genus Limnodynastes; species Limnodynastes dumerilii. Next base: position 466,770 of record WWET01000538.1, on the reverse strand, counting down.
AATATTCTGTAAGATTTGTATGACATGATCTCTCCATATGAATCAATGCTGCTTGGGATCCTGAAGTTACATGATTTAAGATATTGTGCCAAATGTTCCTTTAACAATGGTCCCAACATGGAACACATTGGACCCATATCTGTCCTGAATATGTGACACTGCTTACAAAAAGTGGGCATTTGTTGACCCTTTTCTTGAGTCTAATCTAAATATAAAAATATCACAAAAATACAATAAAGTGAAGCAAGCAAAGAACGCAAGGCAAAATGCGAGGTGTCAAGCTTGGTAGATCAGGAGAGAGGGGATATAGCACAGTGAGACGCTGAAAGGGAGCCACCAGGTGGGGATGGGGTTAGAGGGTAGCAGAGGGGGACAAGAGGGAACGAAGTGAGGGGGGAGTGGTGGAGGAGGGGACAACACTAGGATGGAGGGCCCTGCTCACATGAGCTAACACACTTAATGGGAGGGATGATCTTACAGAAGACATAAGGAGAGGGAAGGAAGTGGACTGCTGGTGTGAGCGAAGGGGAGGGGGAATGAAGGAAAATAAGGGTTAGATGTAGGATGCAGTGAGGATGTTAAGTGGAAGAGGGGTAGGGGGTAAACAAATTCTAGAATATTTAAATTATAGATAGAAAATATCTTCCTTATTTCAGATAAAATATAGTATTTTGGCAAGCCTGAAAGTAAATGTAGCTTGCCCTCTTAGGTTGCCAAAACCATGTTTTTAATATTGTAATATTTAGGTCCTTTTTCAGATACATTTATTAACGACCTAACATGATTTAGCTGTTCACAGAATCATGATTCATTCTTTCCTGCAGATTCAGTTGACTTACACTAAATTGAAAATATTTGAAGAACAGCCATTTCAGGTAATTAAACATCTGAGACTGACTAAGCATCAATGACTCCTGGAAAGTCAGCAAAAATCTATTTATTATGGTACAGGGGAACATTGTTTTAGATATATTCTTCACTGTGCTTGGGATTTAATACTTTAGAATGAACCAGTTTGAGTTTACAACACTGTTTGAAATATTTCCGAGGAAGTCTATGCTGCACTTTCTGGTATTAATCAGAGGTGAAAGCAGGGCCTAGATTAGCAGGGGATAGTCGGGACTATTGTCCTGGGAGCAGATGGGGCCTACCAGTACTTACTTAGCGGGCCAATGCATAGGGATTGGCTTTAATGTGCCATGCTTGCATAGGCATCAAGAGTTACCTGTGTCTGTGCCTTTAAATCATGCACAGTCCATACGTGTTTTGTATTAGATGTACTGGTGCTTAGTGCGTGCTGACATGCCTCCGTCTTGGAATTGGCCCTTTTATGTTCATCAATTCTACTTTATCATGCTGCCGATTGTGTCTTACACCCTGGAATGAGATTATGCATTATTACTGTGGTAGATAAGTTACCAATCGTGTACTGTAACTCAATAAAGCAAGCAGACAGGGAAAAGAGATTTGACTTTACAGCAGATACAAGACAATGCACAGATCTGCCCAACTGTCTTTAAATGTTTTTAATTTTTGCAGCCTCCATTCCCATTGACAGCTATGTGCTTCTTGTTACTTGGATGCCCCTAGGACTCGGATTAGTAGAGACTAATGTCAGTGCCGACACAGAGTGGATCAATAGAAGATCAAGGCCTGAATCTAAGCAAATCAAGAACAGCAAGTTAATAACCTATCAGACCTTAGCCTGAATCATGCAAAAACCAGACTTGAGCCTTTGTAAATTGCCATTGACTGACCAGGCTCCCCATGCGATGCACCAGAAATAAATGATACACACAACGGTATGGCTTTTAAATAGGGGACATAGTTTATTAAATGATTAGGCAGAGGTGTCAAACAGGCGGCAGGTCAGCTAGCAGGAGGCAACATGCTAACGGAGGAAAATGGCCACCGCAAACACACACCACTTTCATACTGCCCACCCCGGGAAAACCGAGGTGGCAAATCGGAAACTAGCCGGCAAGCACAGTCTCCAAGTTCCATCTTAAAGGGGTGTGCCTATCCCGCACCATACCTCAAGCCTGAGCTTAGCGCCTATAAATTGCTAACCACCGCCAAAACCGCCACAACTATGTCCCAACTGAAACAAAATGAACATGTTAGCAAACTCTAAAAAGGGGTGGGAGGGAGGGAAGAAAAATCTAGAAGCTGTATGAAAAGACCACCCCCTGCCCTTATATACTATAACAAAGCCCATCCCCAAGTCTTAACCTATTTGGCTACCTCTCTAACTAACTAAATGCTAACTGCCTGTCATGAGGAGCCTAGCAGTCAGGGATTTATCGTCTTTCATCCCTATTCGGAATTCTCTCCATTTTAGTTGTGGTAGGAACAAGGATAACTGTAGGTAGACTTAAGATCATAGCTAAGTTACGTACTACTAAGGACAATGCACTCCCCCTGGCACTTCCCTCGCACATACGTAACTTTCTGACTTACATGTTCAGAATCTTACCTTAACTTCCATTTGTATCTGGGTTCTACATAATGCTTTGTCATATGTACCCAGACCATACTGTATCATTTAAATGGCTCCCTCTGCCCACAATGTGTATATTCGACTTGCGTAGTGATATCACGCCCTATTGTACGGAGTTACGTCCACGATATGTGCAATCACAGTTATGACGATGAACATCTGCCGTGTGCATGTGCCGTGTGTTCCCACAGCCAGACTTACACAGGCCACGTGCGTAACGTGCTGCCGTTATTAAGTCTGGATCAGGCCCATGATCCGGGATATATGTGTGGGCCAAGATTCAATGTTATATTGTCAGCATGTCACACAAAGGCTGGTATTACTATATCCTTATTACCATAACCACCTATGGCCAAATAAGGGCCTGATTCATAACTGTTCAGATGCCGGTTGTAAAGATTTCCATGGCTTAATCTGGGGTCTAATCAATGTAATTATTGGAGATAATTCAAAGTATTACAGATCATTTGAAACGATAATTTTGTACGCCCCCACAATGTATGGGCCGGATTCACACCTTAGAAGCAACTGCGTATCTGTAGTAAAGGACCTACTGCGCATGCAATCCAGTCCGGTATGTAGATTGCCTCCGTGCGGTCTTTAAAGACCACCCAGAGTATTTTAGGTAAAAAGAGGCGGCATAATGCCACCCCGGGGAGGGTTTGGGGAAAAAAGTGGGAGGTATTTAGATTAGCCGGGAAGGTCCCAGTAGACGGGTAGCAGCATTGTCCGTGCGGACATAAGTGCCATAAGGTACCTAAAAAGGGGGGTGAGATGGGGGCTGGACGGGTGAGTTAGGTGCAGGTCTGTCCGCACCTAACTCACACCGGATCTGTGAATCCGGTCCTATATTTCTATTGCACGAGATGATTTAGATTTATGAATGTCCTAAAGATCACCATAAAGTGCAGCATGGACAGATATTTGGAGAGTGTGTATAGAGTCAATATTATTTCAGCAGAAGTTTGAAAGAGATGACGATGATCTGCTGGTAAATTAACATAGTGTGTACACGTGTGTCATTGGAACTTGGAATTGTCCTTAAAATTGTTATCGCACCTCAAGTAAGGTCGGTTGGTACCATGCTTTACAAAGTAGGCACTAAACCCATTAGACTTAATTTTACACCTGTATAGAAAAACAAGCCATTGTCTATAAGCAGGTATGTCATCAGAGGAGGATTGCAGGGACCTTTGTCTGAGGCTCAGAGAGAGATGGGGACCAGACAGCTGCAGGTAACCAGCTTCCACCAACACCTGCTTCAACAGAATGCCGCAAGGAATGACACGGAATATGTAGGGAGGACTTCTTAAAAACACCTGCCCTGCACAACAGCTGGCTGGGAAGGTTTGCAGCACTCCACTTATATGTGACATTGGGCCTGATCCAGAGCTAAGCTTGCCTGCTGGCCTAACTTCAGCCGGCGTAACTGTGTGTAACTACGCTCACACAGGGGCGTCACCTCCTAAACCCAGCCCTCCCTTTGCCCCCGCCTAGCTTCCGTAACTACAATGTAGTTACGGAGCTGCCCGTCCCTTCATCCGTAACTACATTGTAGTTACGAATGCCAGATCCATGACTCCCAGAGCCATGGATTACGCCGGGCAACATCTGCCCGGTGCATGCGCAGAACGGAAGAAATGCCGTTCTTACGCAGCCGCCTGCTGTAAATACGGCGGGCGCCGTTACTACGAATCAGGCCCATTGCAAGAAATTACGTCACATGGGGGAGGAGATCCACGGCGTCCCGGGCCTCAAAATTTCTGATGACAGCCCTTTCTATAAGAGGTTGGATTATGTTAAATGAAGAAGTGTTTCAGAAACAGGCTACGCAGAATTTAAGAAATAAGATCTAAAGTGTTGCAGCATTAGTTCAGAGCTGCTAAAGTATTCAAGCAATCAGCTTTATATCAGCTTAAGCACTGAATAAATAAACCACTATAGCTACTATGTTATTTGAATAGTAAATGTTTTAACAACTACAAATTAGCGAATTATGCATGAATGCTGATAAAGTTTGTGTTGTAATCTTAATAGCTGCTCAATTCTTCAAGCTATTAGCATTGCAATAACAGGCCTTTATTTAATAACCGAGATTAGCTCCTTTTCTAAAGGTAGTAAAAGATTTATATGGTAACGCAAAACACAATATACTTTTTTTTTTTTTTTTGCTGCAGTCCATGTTTCTATATCTAATAAAATGCAGTAAAGGAATACATTTGTATAACACAGTCCAAGTTAGCCCAATATTGGAATGACTAAAGTGGGGGTATATGGAAACTCAGAGAAGAGCACAGCTTATGTGTCTCTCAGTGCTAGACAGTGGGGGGAAATCAGGTACCCATAAAATATACATGGTAGCAGGAGCAGAAGTAAGTCATCTTGGGTCCATTGCAAGGACAGCAGGTTTCGGCCCTTCCAAAATGGCTGTTTTCTCCCAGCCAGTTCCAAACTGGCTGTGAAATCAATTGCTTTTGCCTCAAAGAGGCAAAGCAATCAATCCCCGCCAGACTGAAGATGCTGTGTCAAAAGGTAAGTATATATCTATTCCTAACTCTTACCCCAGCCCTTACCCTAATCCTTACCCTAACCCTCCCTTTCCATTACTCTAACCTTAACCCTCCCTTCCCTGAAGCTTAACCTTAACACTCCCCTCCCCACAGCCTAATTCTAAGACTCCCCTCCCTGTAGCCTGATATTAAGACTCACCTTCCCATACCTTAACCCTAAGACTCCCCTACCCGCTAACACTAACCCTCCTCTTTCATTACCCTAAACCTAACTCTCCTTTTCTCACTGCCTAAGCCTAAAAGTCACCGGAGAGTGTTAATCACCTCTCTGGTGTCCGGCTGGCGCAGAAAGTGCAACAGGTATGACGTGTCTACCAGCAATACTCAAAAAATATCGCTCAAACAATTGCTGGGGTATGGTGTATGGGTTGAGGTAATGGTGCTAGGTTATAAGGGTACAGTAGATAAGTCTCTGTGGGTCATAATATGCCTCTGTAGATGATGATATGCTTAAGCAGGGTGGATGGAAAAGAGAGGGGAGGAGAGACACAAATGTGGCAATAGTGAAGACCTGCAGTAATCAATATGACAATATGTGTGGTGCACTCACCCTGCTCTTCTCTTGGTAATGTGCATGTCAGACCTCTGGTCAAAGTGGGGAATGGTGAGAGAGGAGGGGAAAGATAGCTATCTTTCCCCTCCTCTCTCACCATTCCCCACTTTGACCAGAGGTCTGACATGCACATTACCAAGAGAAGAGCAGGGTGAGTGCACCACACATATTGTCATATTGATTACTGCAGGTCTTCACTATTGCCACATTTGTGTCTCTCCTCCCCTCTCTTTTCCATCCACCCTGCTTAAGCATATCATCATCTACAGAGGCATATTATGACCCACAGAGACTTATCTACTGTACCCTTATAACCTAGCACCATTACCTCAACCCATACACCATACCCCAGCAATTGTTTGAGCGATATTTTTTGAGTATTGCTGGTAGACACGTCATACCTGTTGCACTTTCTGCGCCAGCCGGACACCAGAGAGGTGATTAACACTCTCCGGTGACTTTTAGGCTTAGGCAGTGAGAAAAGGAGAGTTAGGTTTAGGGTAATGAAAGAGGAGGGTTAGTGTTAGCGGGTAGGGGAGTCTTAGGGTTAAGGTATGGGAAGGTGAGTCTTAATATCAGGCTACAGGGAGGGGAGTCTTAGAATTAGGCTGTGGGGAGGGGAGTGTTAAGGTTAAGCTTCAGGGAAGGGAGGGTTAAGGTTAGAGTAATGGAAAGGGAGGGTTAGGGTAAGGATTAGGGTAAGGGCTGGGGTAAGAGTTAGGAATAGATATATACTTACCTTTTGACACAGCATCTTCAGTCTGGCGGGGATTGATTGCTTTGCCTCTTTGAGGCAAAAGCAATTGATTTCACAGCCAGTTTGGAACTGGCTGGGAGAAAACAGCCATTTTGGAAGGGCCGAAACCTGCTGTCCTTGCAATGGACCCAAGATGACTTACTTCTGCTCCTGCTACCATGTATATTTTATGGGTACCTGATTTCCCCCCACTGTCTAGCACTGAGAGACACATAAGCTGTGCTCTGCTCTGAGTTTCCATATACCCCCACTTTAGTCATTCCAATATTGGGCTAACTTGGACTGTGTTATACAAATGTATTCCTTTACTGCATTTTATTAGATATAGAAACATGGACTGCAGCAAAAAAAAAAAAAAAAGCATATTGTGTTTTGCGTTTCCATATAAATCTTTTAATACCTTTAGAAAAGGA
>WWET01000538.1:404009-427153 GCA_011038615.1 Limnodynastes dumerilii | reverse complement strand
CTCGTTTTCGTGTGGCACGCTTCTCTCCCAGTCATTATACTAAACCATACTGCTTGATGATCACTGGATCCTAGGTTCTCATCCACACTTACTTCTGAGATTCGGTCACCATTTGTAAGTATTAAATCTAAGATGACCTCTTTGCGAGTGGGCTCTCTCACCAGTTGCTTAAGGGACACGTAATGTAATGAATTTAAAATGTCCCCACTTCTAGTGGAGCTTGCTGAAGACTTATCCCAGTTTACATCAGGTAGATTGAAATCACCCATGATTATTACCTCCCCTTTTAATGCCAGCAATGTCTTGTCTTGTAATAGAACATTGTCCATTTCCTCCTCTTGCCCTGGTGGCCTATATATCACTCCAGTACGAAGAATAACACCCTGGGTTTCTATGGTTACCCAAAGTGCCTCAGTTTTCTCTCCAATACACCCTATTAAAGTAGAATTTAACCCTTCCCTAACATACAATAATACTCCTCCCCCAATTTTTCCTACTCTATCCTTTCTAAATAAATTATAACCCGGTATAGCTATGTCCCAGTCATGATTTTCATTGCACCATGATTCTGTGATTCCCACAATATCTAGATTATCCCTTGCCATTATTGCGATTAATTCATGGATTTTATTTCCCAAGCTCCTAGCATTTGCACACATGAAGAGATCGTTTGATCGCTAAAATTTGAAAAAGTGAAAAAGGGTCAATGTGCACTTAACATTAGTTGTAACTTTAACATAAGTTTAAAATACAATTTTCAGGACTTTTATATTTTGCATTATTGTTTTCACCAATTATTTATGCAATAATTATATGTATTCATAGTGCAAACATTTGTTTTAAGGATTTATGTGCATATGGATTTCTCACTTGTGAATGTATTTATTTTAGAATAATTTATTTGTATATTGATTAAAACAGCATATTTTCTATTTCTAACTAGTAATGATTTTTAATTTCCAATCAGGTCTTATGAAATAATATAAAATGTGTTTAATACTACTGAAAAATAATCTGTTTTATCAGATCCAGTTTATCCTAAAGATGCAGGCTAGTAATTATGTTGTCAGGATGTTTTGTAACTTCCACTAGAAAGTGAAAGTTCTGATTTACCCTGTATAACTGGCACCATTGCTAATATAGATGTTTACAATGTAATGTTTAGAGTACTGGGATAGGACACAGAAAAGTGACATGAAGATGTTCTGTAATAAAGTAGCAAACAGAAAGTTTTGATGGTATAGCTCTGCCCGAGACAAATCAGTATGAATGAATTCCTCAATGAGGTGACGTTCACAAAGCCTTTGTATTCTGGGATATGAATCCCCTCAAGGTTACCCAAACAATGGTACCATAAAAAACAAAAGATAAAAACGAGAGGTCAGTAAAATACAATTTATTAAAACAAATTAATAAAACGGGGGCAGGTCTAAGGAATGACAGCGGGGGCTCTATACCTAAAAGGAGGCGTCCAATTCACCGCTGGGACAGGTAAGTTGACAACCGCCAAGAAGGAAGAGACACCGCTGCTGTTCCACGACTCACAAGAACCCCCACACCGATGCATTTCAGCCGGATGCTCCCGCCTTTCTCAGGGTGATTTTTGAAAGATTAATGAAACCTATTAAGCATTGTGTAAGCTCCGTCTTAAGCTTAGTACAGTAACTTTTAATGTCATTGGGCCAGATCCTAACCTTCGCACGTCTTACGGGTGTGTGAGGTCAGTACAAACGATAGCGTAGCAGGGACTGCACGCCCCCTGCACTCCTCACTCAAGGTAGTAAAATCTGGACAGTTACGTGTCCAGATTCCTACCTTAAAATTTATGACTAGATCTGCGGCATTACAGCCATAGACATAGTTGTAACAGGGCTTCCCCCCATTCTGAACCCTAGTTTACATGGTCATCTCCGCCTCTACGACAGAGATATGACAAACGTAAATTAGGGTTGCAGACCCTTTTTTGTAATCACTGGTGCACGTAACATAGTATCGTACTAAGACGGGAATCATGCTATCGGTATAAGTAATTCCCCTGTAGTACTTAGCTCAGGATCTTGCCCATTGTTTTTAATTTCTTAAAATCACACTGAATTTTATGTTTTGGATATCACTAAATATCACAAAGATGATCAAAAACGATAAAAATAAAAATGAAATAAATCTCTTGTGCCCATCATAGTCCAGTGTGGTGATTAGAACTGTTGCTGAGCACCCAGCAGAGCAAAAATTTGACATCTTGCCGGGTTGTCAACCCGTAAATGGTGACATAGACCCTCTGTGATGAATTTTTGTACTTAATTGCTTGTTAACTTCTAGAATTCTCAGAGTATTGTATTAATTTATGTGTTGGAAATGACTAAACCATAGTCAGTTATACATCTGAAAAAATAAACACCCTATGAAGTTTATCAAGGTCTGTCTATCTATCTATCTATCTATCTATCTATCTATCTATCTATCTCACTTGCTCTCACTTTTGCACTCTCTTGCTTTCTCACTCTCGTGCTTTCTCTTGCTCTCACTCTTGTCTCTCTTTTTCTGGCTCTCGCTTACTCTTTCTTGCATTCAACTTCTCATGCTTTGTATCTTTTTCTCACGCTTTATCTCTTTCTTGCAGTCTCTCTCGTTCTTTATCTTTTTTCTCTCATTTACCTATTGTGTTAATCTTAAGAAATATTCTTTATGTTTATGTTTGTACACTTAGCTGGAGAAAATATTTTATTACCCAAGTGTCGGTACCATGAATGTCAATAGTTCACCAACATCCAGACCCCTCACATTCCTTGTGCTTAGGTGATAACCTAGACCTCTGTTGAGCCATTAATTATAGGTAAGTTATTCCTATAGCTCATTTATAGCCTCAAAGCAGACTTGTCAGTTGATATTAAGCAAGAGGGGTTTGTGTGCCCAAATCTACCGTCAAAAAGCTAAATAGTGTGTCATTAATAGGAGTCAGTCTATTGAGGAATGACCCTAAGATTCCTGAATTAGCATTTTAACCTTATATTTTTTTAAATATATTGTATGTCATTGTTGTACCTTTAAAAAATGATTTTTCTTTTTCATGTTAAATCTCAATTAACAAGTTTATTTAGCTGTGTTCTTATGAATGCATGTGCCAGAGTTAGCTTGGTTATATTGGGCTGGATCCAGACTTAGTTAAGTGCTTGAACTTAGTTACTTTTGTGCTAAACCATGTTGATTTCAGGGGGAGTCAAGTTAATTGTATTCTTTGCATGCAGGGATATATTTTTCAATTGCTTACTGCACACAGATACGGACCAGCTTTTCTATCACACTGTTATTTAGACTTGGGATAGGAAAAATCACTTTTCAACTCTGATACTGTTTGCAACAGATTAAATATGACTCCCCTGCAATCAACATGGTTTAGCCCAGGAGTAACTAAGTTCAAGAACTTAACTGGGTCTGGATCCAGTCCATTGACACTACACACAACTGTCAGGATTATTGATAGCTCGAATTAATGTAGCATTTTGTGTATATAGCCTCCTTGGATAGATTGCATGCTGTCTCAACAAACCTTGGAGGTGGCAATAACTGGTAATAATTAATGTGTAAGGTAAGCAGGGGGCAGGGCCAATGCTAGAATGTGGGGCACCCGCCTGTAAATAATACTCACCAAGCTCACTGTGCCCTTGCTGTTTTCAGATTTCCACCATAGCCTGCCAACCTGCCACATCTATGCAAATTTAAGTGACTAGAGTCACTTTTGTGTCTAGGATCTACAATCTCAGACACTAAAGCAACTTTAATGACTGATATTTCCCCTATTGCTAAGCGGTCTCACCTGCCTGGAGCCTCTGTCCAACCCTGCAGCAGCTTGCCCCACATACCCTTGTGGGGTGCATTCCACCAGCCCTGGAAGGGGGACTAGTCATTTATAGAAAAAGGACTTATATAATATAATAAGCACATACATTTTCTAATATTGTGTTTTTTATCCATGAAAATATAATAAGTGTTCTATACTATGAGCTGGATCCAGATTTAAGTAAGTGCTTGAAATTAGTTACTCCTGGGCTAAACCATGTTGATTGCAGGGGAGTCATATTTCATCTGTTGTAAACAGTATTAGTGTTGAGTGGTGAGGTTTCCTTTCCCAAGTCTAAATAACAGTATAAATCTGGTCAGTATCTGTGTGCAGTAAGCAATTCAAATATATATCCCTGCATGCAAAGAATACAATTAACTTGACTTCCCCTGAAATCAACATGGTTTTGCCCAGGATTAACTTTCCTCTCTTATTTTCAAGCTCTGAATCAGGTCCCCTGTTACAGCCCTCTCCCCACATTAACCCTTATAGCACCTAGGTCACCAACATTATATCTATGCTTTGTCTGAGGCATCGTTGTCCTTCTTTTTCTTAAAGGACAAATAGGGTAAATAATTTTAAGCACTTACTTAAGTCTGGATCCAGCCCTATATTATTTAGGGTAATTTCAAAGTTGTTGTTGGTTTTGAGTATTGCTGGAGATCTTGAGCAAGAAAATAAAATCACAGATGAGATGGAGATTTCTGAACCATCAAACTCTCTCAAAATATTTTATTTGAAAAATGTTGAAAAAAATAAATAAATGTTATATTCATTAGCCTTCTTACAATTAAATTGAAAGACCCCTTTAAAATACTTTTTTTTTTTCATTTCTTAGTGTGTTACTTAGGTCATATTGGCTTTTTAAAGAGACTTTTGAATACTTTCAATGTAGTGGTACTGCTGTATTGAAAATCAATACCATAATTACAAGTGATCAATTATGATAACCTAGTGGAAAGAATTCCAATATAGTGCAGTACCCATGATTAGAAGAGAAAATAGCAGTGCTCTGTTGGAGCTCTACTCGCCTATTATGGAAGCTAGCAGGCTCCTCTGTGAATCGCTTAGAAATCGAGGGCCATATTCAGAGATCCACTTTTTGTATGTACACGATTATACGCACGGCTGGAGCAATGAAACACTCACCAAGAACCCCGACACTCTACTCTCTAGCGGTCGGTGACTAGATCACTCTGTTCTTTACGTGTGTATATGTGCTCCAACCATGAGATTCTTGATAACCGCGTCTCCACGCATTAATTTAAATGCCTCCCCCAGCCACTTTTATGTAAATTTTCCCGTACGTCTGTTGTATGACCCAAAGTGCGATTCACATGTACGTCCTTTAGGTATAGTCAATGTAAGCTACGTAAATAAAGTTACTACACATGCGCAGTTGATCTGATCCAAAAAATACGCACGGAACTCCCCTCGAAAATGGATCTCTGAATACGGCCCTGAATCAGTCTAGTCCACTGATTTTCCAAATAACATTTTTATTGATGATACATTTAAAGATGGTACATAGATTCCAAATGTCAGGGTTTGGGACCCTCATAACATCCTATAGACACCGACTGATTATACTGGCAAAACTCCAAGTCTGTGCAATAGGTACCTTATAAGTGGTGCATGGTAATATAGCCTCCAAGAGTCTCTACATGTTTCACGATTAGCTGATCGCTTCCTCAGGAGAGAATCAAATTATTTCTGCAATGCTCTCCTTACAGAACTCCCACAATATAAAGTTATTCTTCTACATTCTATATATTCCCTCTCCTTATGTCTTCTGTAAGCTCTTCCCTCCCACATAGTGTTAGCTCGCACAAGCAGGGCCCTCCATCCTAGTGTTGTTCCTTCCTCCACCACTCCCTCCTCACTTTGTACCTGATTCACACTTAAGAAAGTTCTAAAAATAAGAACTTAAAGTTACGCCTGGGCAATATCATGTTGTTTTTGGGGGGAGTCAAGTTAATAGCATTCTTTGCATGCAAGAATACATCTTCGAATAGCTTGCTGCACATAGATACTGACCAGCTTTAGTATTACACTGTTATTTAGACATGGTCTGGAAATTATCACCTCTCAACACTAGTGCTGTTTGCAACAGATGAAATATGACTCACCTGCAATCACCATGCCCAGGAGTGACTTTAAGTTCCTGGGCTAAACCATGTTGATTGCAGGGGGAGTCATATTTCATCTGTTGCAAACAGTACTAGTGTTGAGAGGTGATATTTCCCATCCCAAGTCTAAATAACAGTGTAATAGTAAAGCTGGTCAGTATCTGTTTTCAGTAAGCTATTCAAAGATGTATTCCTGCATGCAAAGAATACAATTAAATTGACTCCCCCTGAAAACAACATGGTTTTGCTCAGGAGTAACTTTAGGTTCTTATTTTTAGAACTTTCTTAAGTGTGAATCAGGTCCTTTGTTCCCTCTTGCCCCCCTCAGCTACCCTTTTTCCCATTCCCCACCTGGTGGCTCCCTCTCAACCTCTCACTGCGCTCTATCTTCTGCTACCTGATCTTCCAAGCTTGACACCTCACATTTTTCCTTGCGTTCTGTGCTTGCTTCACTTTATTGTTTTTCTGTTATATTTTTATAGTCAAATTGTATTTAATATATACTATGCTGTCCATCCCTACCCTGTATGTCTGTACTGCATTTTGTACGGTGCTGTGGACACCTTGTGGCGCGTTATAAATAAATGATAATAATAATAATAAATTGCATGCAGCAAGATTTTCCTTGCAAAACGTTCATCTAGAGCTAGTCCACTCTGTCAGTCTCTACATTGGCTGCCTGTATATTACAGAATCAAAAACAAAATCCTCTTCAAAAAACACTTCAGCTGCATACATATCCTCACTTGTCTCAAGATATATCCCAACTTATTCTCTCAGATCATCCCAGGATCTACAATTCTCTTCTACACTTCATAAATGTTCTGATTCCTGGTTACAGGACTTCTCCAAAGCTGCACCCACTCTGTGGAATAACCTTAATCGCCCATTAAGACTATCTTCTACCTTCCAAACTTTCAAGCGCTCTCTTAAAACCCACCTCTTCAGACAAGCTTATCAGATTCTTCAACCTTCCTAAGCTTTATTTACAATATTAACAGTCACTTTGCCTTTCTATTACATTATTAACACAAACCTACACACTCTCTCTTTCTATTCTAAATATCCCTCATCTCTGTTACTGGATCATGCAGAGCACTGAGCACTTTTACCATACAACCTGGCTGGTTCTACTGTGTGATATAGACCCCTTGCCCTTATGTATCAAACCCACTGTCCTATAGAGTGTAATCCTGTGAGCAAGGACCTTTTACCCACCCAGTTTGTCTGTTCTACTGATTGTTAAAATTGTTGTGCTGCACAATCTGCTGAGGCTATATAAAAACCTGTTAATAAATAAATAAATCCCCTGAGAGAGGGGATTGCTTGAATTCCCTGAACAAGTCCGATAGCCGCTTTATATGTTCTGCTGGATGAAACGTGTTGGGACGGTGAAATTGCAGACTTTGAATATTTTGTGAAGTTTGGTAAATTCTCCTGGGATGTTACCGACTAATTACCCTGAGGAACTGGAGGAGGCACGTTTCCATATGCTGATGCATGGACCGGTCCGCCGATGGGACAATCAGTAGTAAAGAAAACGGAGCATCAGATAAGATTTTACCTTAAAGCTGTTTCTTTTATATTGTCTGGTACGTAGATTTTAACTGCAGATGGGTGTGGGTCCCCACATAGAAACTCCTAATTTCGAAAACCACAATTCCTTCCAGCCAGTTGTGAACTGGCTGGGATTTTGATTGCATATGCCTCAAAGAGGCATTGCAATCGATCCACAGAGCACCAAGCTTTCGGTGCTCCGAAAAGTGTTAAAAAAAAAAGTCCCCCACAACTTTCCCTAATTCTTACCCTAACCCTCCACTCTCACTACCATACCCTCCTTCCTGGCAGCCTGACCCTAACCCTCCCTTACTTGCAGCCTGACTCTAACCCACCATCTCCTGCAGCCTGACCCTAACCCTCCCTCCCCTGCAGCCTGACCCTAACCCTCCTTCTGGATATTCCTATTTTGCAAATGGGACATTCTAACCAGTGAATGACAACGCTGCAGATCTAGTAAAAAGGTTGCTTTTAATAGTATTACACTATGGTTTTGTTATTTTTTCTCTTCATTTATTATATGCTGAATAGGTGGGAGAGGACCTATGTTTAGAAAAATAGAAAGTGACAGCAGAGACGAGCCACATGGCCCATCCAGTTTGCCCATTTGTTTATTCAAATCTATACTGACCCTAGACCCTATTTACCCGCAATTTGGTTTACAATTTAAGATATCCTTATATTTATCACAAGAATGTTTAAACTGTTCTGCTGTATTGGCCTCAACCACCTCAGATGGGAGAATATTCCATCTTATCTATCACCCTTTCAGTGAAGTAATTTTTCCGCACATTTCCTTTGAATCTACCACCCTCCAGTTTATATTCATGCCCTCGTGTTCTATTACACCTCTTCCTCTGAAAAATGCCCCCTCCTCTAGCCGGTCACAGCCCTTGATGCATTTGAAAGCTGCTATCATGTCCCCCCTCTCCCTTCTCTGCTCCAAGCTATACATGTTTACTTCCTCTAGCCTTTCTTGGTATGATTTGTTACACAGGCCATGGACCATTTTAGTTGCTCTTCTTTGCACAGCCTCTAATGTATTTTTGTCTTTCTGGAGATTTGGCCTCCAGAACCTAACACAGTATTCTAGGTGAGGTCGTACCAATGATCTATAAAGGGGCATCACTACTTCCCTCTTTCTGCTACTAATTTCTCTCCCAATGCAACCAAGCATCTGACTTGCCTTTCTCATTGCTTTGTTACATTGCTTGGCTACCTTTAAGTCACTGAAAATAATGACTCCTAGATCCCTTTCCTCCTCTGTAGATTCTAATGTAATACCATTAAGGATATATTGAGACTTTGGGTTTTTGTGCCCCAAGTGCATGATTTTGCGTTTTTTGGCATTAAACTGCAGTTGCCACACTCTTGATCATTCCTCCAGTCTACCTAGATCATCCCTTTTACAGTTACATCTATTTGATACAAGTGTCTGGTATGCATTTTTGGTACTCTTAACCACACAGTGGTGATCCCTTATTTATTACACTCACTCCCTGGGCTCTACATTATTATTCCTATATCTATCACTAAGTACATCACATAAATTACTACACTATATGTGTTCTTTATTTTCTCTTTTTTTCCTGAGCATCAATTTATCATAATACACATGGAGCCAAGAAGCTACTTGATTCATGAAGCTGTTTGTTATATTTGAATTAGAATTGTGGCGCTCTTATCTACTATCTATTCTATATAAATAAATAAATAAATAAATAAATAAATAAATAAATGAGTTGCCATTTAATGCCATTATCGTTTAAAAAATTGTAAGGAAAACAAGTGAGAATTGAATATTTAGCAAATTCGCTATTTTATTAAGCATACTATAAATGTGTCTTAGGTGTGAAAAAAGTTATACTTTTTTTTAATGTGAGGAAATAGGTTTAAATGTTTTACCTTAAATTGCTTTTTTGACCAACTTTGGAAAATGTCCTTCTGTGTCTTTTAATTTTACTCAGCTTTTATATTTTTATAATTTGCAATGAAGACCCATTTTTCTTGCTATCTTTATTCATGTATATTACCATATGTTCTTCCACCCACTTTAAAGGCAAAATAACAGCCATCACAATGATATACTCAAATGCTCACAAGATCTTACATGAAAATTATGCTTTGTCAGCCTACACAAGGCTTAGCTTTGATGTATAAAACTTAAATATGTTGATTTGACTTTGGTGCTGTACTACTCTTCTAAAATTATACAAAGAAGCAAATTGCAATTTATTATTCTAGCCAGAGAAAACAAACTACTAATGCAGACCAAAGCTACAGATAAGTTCATAAAGGGGAATGCACTCGGTACAAAATTTTAATAAAATGTAATCTTTATTGATATATTAATTAAAACCAAAATGATTAGTGAAATATAAAAAAAATAGATTAACAAATTAAAGAAGAAAAGTTAATTTAAAATTAAGAAGTGTGGTTCCGCACTAATAAAGTTCTCAAAATTATAACAGAGTAATCAAGTATCTTTAAATAAATGCATGATTAGTGTGTCCAAGATTTAATATATCTTGATGATACTGTCACTGCATCCACTATTTATGTGATATGGGGAATACAGTTAAACTAAAATCTACATTTATTAAAACACTAACAGACTGATATAAAAACTATACACTACCCTCTAGGCTTCTTTCAGCCCTCAATTATCCCAAATTCTTATAAGGCAGGTAAAAATTACTAATAAGATTAACTGAAATAAAGCTTATGAAATAGTGACTACACAGGGATCACCGTGACAATGCGCGTTTTGCTATAAAAGCTTTAACGAGGCATCCTACTGACGACAATTTTTTTAATTAACCTTTTTAGACACTTTACATGGCTTTGATACAATAACACTTTTTAACTTCTAGCATGGGATCACTGAAGATCAGAATAGTTTGATATTCTGTATTTGTGAAGCAATTTAACATCAAAGGACCTTACATTTTCAGAACTTTAGAACCAATCATTGAACATTAATTTTTGCTGTATCTCTATTTGTCTAACAGCACTGAAAATTTAACAAATGTAACATGGCTGGCATTTACATACAGTGAAGCTGATACATATTTGGAAAAAGAGCAAAAAAAAATCCAAATTTGCACCTTGCACAAAGTTCAAAATAGTGAAAGTAAATTTAAAATGTGCAAACAGTAGTATAGAGGTGATGTTTTGTAGTTCAACTATAAAATAGAATTAAAGTATAGGGCATGCAGTCGCTGCTACAAAACTGCTTTTCTCGAAATAGAAGCAGCTGAAAGTCAATTTTCGTCTGTCACTAATTTGAAAATATCGCTGATTGTCATACTTACCCATTCATTTGTAAACACCACCGGAGACCCGTCACATCACCGCCACCGCCAACTGGACACTGCCACTGCACCGACCAGACACAAGAGTAGGACTCTATGGGGAGTTTTTGGATTAGGCTGTGTGGAGGGGAGTTTTAGGATTAGGCTGTGTGGAGGGGAGTTTTAGTTTAGGCTTCAGAGAGGGGAGTCTTAGAGTTAGGCTGTAGGGAAGGGAGGCTTAGGGTTAGGCTGCGGGGAGGGGAGTCTAAGGGTTATGCTGCAAGTAGTGGAGTCCTAGGGTTAGGCTGTGGGGAGGGGAGTTCTAGGGTCAGGCTGCGGTTAGGAGAGTCTTAGGGTTAGGCTGTAGGGAGTGGAGGCTTAAGGATAGTCTGCGGGGAGGGGAGTCTAAGGGTTATGCTGCAAGTATTGGAGTCCTAGGGTTAGGCTGTGGGGAGGGGAGTCTTAGGGTCAGCCTGCCTGTGGGGAAATGAGTCTTAGGGTCAGGCTGTGGGGTAGGGAGGGTTATGACTAGGGTAATGGAAGGGTAGGGTTAGGTTAATGGAAGAGGAGGGTTCTGTTAGTGTAATTGGTGCAGGGTTAATGTAAGGATTAGAGTAAGGGTTGGGGTTACATTCATACTCACAAATCGTTGCAGCGTCTTCTTTCTTCCATTCTTTCTTCCATTCTACTTCTCTGTGAGGCAGCAGCAATCAATTTCCCGGTCACTTCAGAACTGACTGGAAGGAAACAACCCTTTTGAAAAAGGGCGGTTTGCAGCGGTGACCCACACTGAAAGTAAAGCTGGTCAGTATTTGTGTACAATAACCAAAGTTGGATAGCATTTCCCTGCATTCAATTATTTTTATTAACTCTCACCCCTCACATTGCAACATGGTTTGTCCAGGTGTGGATGTCCTCCATTTTGTGCAGTCACTTCTAGCTCTGGCTCAGCTCCAGTGACTTACTACATGAACAAACTCAATAGGTTAAGAGAAAATTGTACTTTGTATAGTTACAATTAAACGTTTCCCAAAATCAGAGAAAAGTCTCCCATACATGGAGGACTCACCTGCTAGGGAAAGTTGAATGGGGTCTCAGAAATCATTAAAACAGCTCCATTGCCCGATCTCTGCAGGAAGCCAGTAACTGCTAAATGCTAAACAATGTTTGAATGATTTACTAATGGGCTATAATCTAGATGCCCCGCCTTGTCGTGAAACATGCATCTTAGATTAGATAGTTTTTTATTGAACTCAAATGTACTAGCAATGCATTTATGCTATATATACACTGAATATATATCTTTTTAGAAAAGATAATTACCTTTCTTCATCATAATAATGATACTGATTGTGTGTTACAATAGGGACTCAAGAAGTGAATATTATGGTATAGTTATTTATTTAAAAAAAATACATTTTCTTAAACACTTTAATCATTTCACACATCAAAATGCCTAGATTAAAAAAGATTTAAAACAGAGTAGTATTGCTTTGAGATGAGCGGTGATCCCCATGTCTTCATCGTGCTTTGGCATTGGCATTTGTTTTGCCAAAAAACACCCAAAACTCAAATGTCTTGGTTTTGGTATTGGATCTAAATTTCTTAAATCCCCAAAATTTGAAAAAATTGCAAAAATCATGTTATTTGCATCTCTCTGAGTTGCTACACCCTATTATTAACATCAATAGAGTGTCTGTAAAGATATATATAATAATAATAAACAGCATTAAAGTGGCAGCTGACAGTCTTATATAGAATTCAAAACCCAAAATTTGGATGAAAAAAATCAAAGATTTAAATGAAGAAAATGGTTTTGCCTTGATTCGCGATCCAAGTTTGGGGAGAAGAACCGAATCCTGCTTCAGTTCAGTCATAAACACCTAAATTCTGTCGGATTTCAAACAGGGCGAACTGCTCATCTCTAGTATTTCTTAAAGTTTTCTTTTCAGCAATTTCTTTGTGAATTATAGACATTCAAGACTCTTTATTTCAACCCAATTTCTGCCTATAATTGCTTGTTTGTTGTCCACTTTGAAGCTAAAAAAAAATGTTTTACCAATTTTATATTATTTTGGCAATCTTCAAAATAGTCTTGCTTACTTAGTAAATTAGTTTCTAAACAGCTGCGTACCCATTGTATACAGTAATAATTAGTTTTTCCCTCATTTGGATGTCATAAATAAGTGGTCTTTTACATTTTTACTAATAAATGTTTAGCATTAAATGCAATGGGACAGTTGTTTAATTTAAATACCCACCATGATGTCAATCTAAATCTACTTCAGTTGATTTAATTAGAAAAACTTAGTGTTCATCAATTTCTAATTAAACATTAGCATCCATGCTGTGAGGAAGAAACACACATTCTCGAACAAATGTAAAAGTGAAAATTAGCTGAGCAATAAAGATAATTTGCATGTTTAGAAAATTAGCAAAACTGCAGATAAATAATTCAGTGCTTGTTGTCAAAGAGGTATTTACATATTTTAATGAGCTCTTCATTTGACTTCTTTTGATTGTAAACTTGTAGGCCAGTTTTTTATGTGGCCAGATTTTCTGTATTGTGCTTATATCAATAAACTACACCTGGTGACTGTAAACAAACATGAGAAGACACTAAATGTATTTATTTTCTTCCAACAATAAATTTTTATTGAACATTTTAACAAAGGGGAACAGGGAATAAGAAACAATGGAATCAAATCAAACATCCAGAAGAATCTTTTAGGTAATTTACAAATGCAGTAATATAATGTAACCTACCTACCCATTGCATTGGGGGGGTTCTACCATAAGGAAGACACTTTTAGCCAAAACAAAGTATCTAGTGATTTAGGAGTCACTAGAAAGTGGGGTCTGAAGGTATAGAAGCTACCATAAAGACTGTATGGGATCACTTTTTAGCCTTATCTGCGATAATATCATACTATACCATCTTGTAATTTTTGCACTTTAGTGGCCCAGGTTGCAATTTAGTGAGTGGCCTTGAATTTAGAGTCTGTTTCTGGAAACAGAGGAGGGGAATAAGTGGAGAAGGGCTACTTCCATGTCTGGGAAATGTTGCACTTTAAAAATTGTCAAGCTTGGGCAAATATTTTTGACCAAAGTCATTGAATCCTAAGACAGATACAAAAAATATGCAAGATGGTGCCCTCTAACCCACAGCACAAAGTGGATGGGAAGGTCAACATTCTACAGAGTTTCGCTGGGGTGAGGTAGTGTCCGTTGATCAACTTGATAAATATCTCCATGTTGTTTCTACACTTTGGCCAACAAAATACCTGAGAGTTTCTTCCTCTGCTGTGTAGAATGTATTTTAAAGTGAACCAATTTAATCTGCCATCATTATCGTCAATCATCGTCAGTGGCAATTATTATCATCAGTTGCGTCTATCTTGACCCAAGTGTATGAAGATAACATTTCCAGAAGTTACATTGATTCAAGAGGATCTGGCTGCAATTACTAATAAATTGACTCAGTATAACATAACTATGCTTGGTTTACTTCAAATTGCTTGATACAATGAGGAACATTGGTTGATTACTGTGCTTTACAATAGAGATTTGGGGGCTGATTCAGAGTTGCACTTCCACTTTTTTTTAGGTGCAAGTGTTGACCTGAGCAATACCATGTTGAATTACAAGAGGAGGCAGATTTAAATTGTAAAACCAGAATAAAAATTAGGAAGTTTTTTAGCTCAACTTTGTTTTATAGAGTAAACCTAAAGCTATGCTGTATCTGAGTTTTATGTGTAAAAGTAATGTATTTTCCCTGCATGCAACATTTTTTTTAATTAACACCCCTTACTTTGATAAATGGTTTAGTCGAGCTGTGCACTTGCACCTAAAAAAAAAGAGTAAGTGCATCTCTGAATCAGCCCCTTGGTGGTTTAATATAACACTTATCTTAGACCCTTTTCCATGGTGTCTATTATATTAACATATCTTTTACTGAGTTTCATTTCCATTGTGGTCAGTGTGATTTAGTACAGTTAGTATTTCTGCATCATTTAATAAATATAGGGTTCCGTGCAATCTAGTGATGCATTATTATTATAATTATACTAAAGCTATCTAAGAGGATATTTTATTAAAGCAATATTTTTTATCTTTAATATTGAAATGGTTAATTTTTGTTGAGAAACTGTTAAGGAAGTGAAGTGCTATTTATTTTCTATGGTCAAGCATTTTTTCCAGTTAATACTGGATGAAGCTTAAAACGTGTTATTGGGCGACATGGGAATTCAATAGCTGAAAATAGATATATTAAAGTTAAATTATCGATTATCCATCCAAAATAAGGATTAAATAATTAATTCTACGACTGCTTGTCAGCAACGCAGTGCAGTCAACTCTCGCTACCAACCATCAATGTGATTGCTCTCTGGCTCCAACCCCAGAGTGTGACATGATGTAACATAACACATAGATGAGAGTAGACGGGAAAAGAAGAGGTTTTTGTCAAGTTATTACCAATAAAGTGTTTGTTTCAAACAGCATTTTGTTTTTCTGCCCAATGGTTGATGTATTGACTTAAACACTGAGGCATTTTCATATCTAAGAAAAAGGAATATGGAAAATATACAGTATAACAAGAAATCCATACATTTATTTTAACTTACATCACTGTAAAGTGTCCACCAAGAAACAAAAATTAGCAAGTAAACCCTTATTGTTCAAATACATATATTAAAGTCTTGTTTACCCTCTTATCTATGTTAAACCATCAATACAGAATTTAGCAAATTGTATTATTAAAAATCAAAACTAAACATGCAATTAGGGGATTTTTTGGGATTAAATCTTTTTTATTGTTTTTTATAAAGTAAAAACAAGTATACACCTACACAGTACATATCAGAAAAGATACAATACAATACAAAGGATATTGCTATGCCAGAATTATACATAAGTCATTATTTCCCTGTACTGGGTTATGACAAATAGCATTAGGAAAACAATTGCTATAATTCTGAAGATCATTCCATTGGGCATTCAGTAATGAAGTGTTATTTAGGTCAAACTTTGCAGTCCCCTTGACCCTTATACATAGTATTGCACAGTATACTAACAGGAATATGCAGATATGAATCTGTGGAACTCACAATAAATCTCTACTCACTAAAATCCACTATAACACATACACCCACCCTTATCTGTAGCTGAGGTCATGTTTATCAAGCAAAATACTTATTGCACACAGATACCTGATCAGCTTAACTTTTAAACTGCTAATTAGACTTGAGCTGGGAAACATCACCTTTTAACTATAATACTGTTGCAACAAATGAAATTTGACTCCCCTGAAATCAACATGGTTTAGCCCAGGTGTAACTTTAAGTTCTTATTTTCAATCTCTGAATCAGGGCCCGTATCCTGTTCATCCTGTCTTGCCACTAGCTCACTAGTAAATTCTGACTCATACCAACGAGCCAAGACTATCATATTTTAATTTATTATTTCTTTTATCTGAGACATCTTTCATGTGCCAAAGTAGACTCCACCAAACAAGTCCACTCCAGCAATGATGGAGCAGTTGAGGCCATCCATTTTCTAGCCACACATATTTTTGCACAAAGACACCAGCCATTTATATACTGTTGTATATCCCTGCCCATTACTTCGTCCAGCTGCAGGCCAAATAGACATATACCCAGGAATTCACATATATACCTAATACTCGTTTTTTTAATACAATGATGGACTGCTTTCCAAAACACTTGAACCAGTGGGCAATCCCACAAAAGGTGCCAGAAGGTGCATTGTGCTTCTGAACATTTTGCCCATTTATCAGGTATGGAGGGTTTAAACCTAGCAAGTAGTTGTGGATATACATATCATATGTGAGTAATATACAGTTGTATCTGTTGAAAGCGCAGCGAGGAGGAACATTTATACGAGCTTGCTAATATTGTACTCCAAGCCTCAACATCCAACTCTCCCAAATCTGCCTCCCAAGGCCATTTAAGAGACTGCAATATCTCATCAGAGGGCCATGTGAGAAGAAAGGGGTACAGATAAGATATGAGCTTCCTTTGCCCAATATTATGTAGCGTCACTTTCAGCTGTGAGGGCACTATCACGATATGAGATAAGGAGTTAAATTGCACAGATATCGCATGGTGCAGTTGGAGGTATCAGAAAAAGAGATATCTCGAAATTTTATATTCCTCAACTAGCTGTTTAAAAGTTTTGAACACCATATTAGAGAAAAGTTACCCGACATTCACAATCTCATACTGATGTGAAAGATGTTCACCCTCTAGTCCCCACAGTTCCATCAATAACCTATTAGCCCATAGTGTAGTACCAGGATCCGTCACCTCCTCCGACAGCGCACAAACCACTCTATTCCAGATATTTTTTGCCTGCAGTACCACTGCAGGTGCTATTTTAGGGTATTTACCTGCCAAGAGACATTTACCAGCCTGTGCTACCAGTCCCCATGAGATGAGTCCACAATCCATTTTCTTAACAAAGCTAAATGTGCAGCCCAGTAACACAGTTACCTATTTGGGAGCACCATACCCCCTGACCCCCTAGTGTTACACAGTGTATTAAACTTTAGACAGGCATGTCTGCCCGCCCTTATCAAAGAGATTAAGTATCCACGTATCTTAGTAAAAAGTTATTAGCAATAAATACAGCAGCATTAGCCAGCATGTATAGAAATTTAGGTTGCACCCCTATTTTTATGAGATTCACTCATCCCAGCACTGAAAGAGGAAGCCTCTTCCACACTTCTACTTTAAGTCGGAGATAATCAATTTGCGGAATCAGATTAAGCCTCACAAAATCACTCACTGTGTTTGTAATTTGAATTCCCAAATATTTGATTTGGCTTGCCCATTGCAGAGCAGGGAATGGGTAGGAACTAACCGGAGGAGAACCACACAGAGGGAGAACATGCGACTTTTCCCAATTAATATGCCGTCCTGAATATCTGCCAAATGTTTCAACCACCTGCAGTATAATTGCTATTGAGCCATCAGGATCTGTTAGGAATAACAGAATGTCGTCTGCGTGCAGGGCTATTTTTTCCATTTTATCCCCCACCTCCAACACTCGAAGTGCACCTAATACAACAGGCCAGAGGTTCAATTTCTAAGGCAAACAAGGCCAACGACAGTGGGCAGCCTTGTCTAGTGCCCCTTCCCTGTTTAAATGGATTAGTTGTAAAACCATTGACTAAAATTCTGGCTTCCGTGGCAGAATATAATCATTGAAGCCATGCTATAAACTCGGGACCAAACCCCATCAGGGCCAGTACAGCCCAAAGGTATTGCCACTCAATGGAATCAAATGCTTTGGCTGCATCTAGTGAAACTATCACTGGGTTAACATGTATTGTAAAAACAGAATGGAAGTTGCTCAATCAATTTATAGGTAAATGTTAAACAGGTGCGTGAAAGGCAGGGGTTAATTTGCTTGCCACAGAAAAAGGGAAAAATAACATGCATTGTATGCTGCAATTGTATATGGGAGTAGAAGCATCTTAGATTAATGCTGGTTGATTTCTCCAGCATGAATCCGGTCTGATCAGGATTTATAACTTTGCCAATAACTTTATTCAACCTGGTTGCTAACACCTTTGCAAGAATTTTAATATCCTTGTTTAACAAA
The DNA here is from genome assembly GCA_011038615.1 of Limnodynastes dumerilii. NCBI lineage: Eukaryota > Metazoa > Chordata > Amphibia > Anura > Limnodynastidae > Limnodynastes > Limnodynastes dumerilii. The sequence continues at coordinate 408,710 of WWET01000538.1, read as the reverse complement.
CACATGGGGTGGTATGAATCTACACTTGAAGGATCCTTACCAGGCTTAGGTAGGACCACAATTAGAGCCTCAGACATTGACTGTGGCAAAGAACCATAAGCCTTCACATCATCAAATAATTTCAGTAGTCGCGGGACAAAAAGTCATTATGTTTCTTATACAATTCTGTGGGGAGCCCATCAACCCCTGGTGCCTTTCTGTTTGGGAAAGAAAAGATGGCTTCAGTCACCTTGTTCAGTAAGTGGCACATCTTAAAATTCTCTACTAGCCCCCGTAGGTCAGTTCCGACAAATATCCATTTAGCTCTGAGTCAGAGTAAGCAACCTTACTAGTATAAACCTTCATACAATGCTCAACAAAAGAACTCGCTATGTCTGGCAGCAGAGTTTCTCTTTCCCCTGATCCAGTGATTGTACAAGAGACATTGGTTGTTCCAGTTTCCTCCCTAGCCATTCTAGCCAGGAAGGTACCGCCTATATCTGCCTCCATAAACTGAGTGTGGGAAGTGAACAGTAGCTGGCATTTAGATTTATCTACGAGGAAATCTGACCATGCTTTCTCTGATACGAACCAAGCTATCCTATCACTGTCCAATTTGGATAAGATGTATGCTGCTTCTAATTCTCCCGATCTTTTTTTTCTTCCTGCTCCCCCACCAACTTCTTAATCACGTTCACATTATGAATTAATGTCCCACGTAAATATGCTTTGAGCGCATCCCACAATATAGGAGTTGTCACAGTGCATATATTGTCAGCTAAATACCCTTTCCAACTTTCCACCAAATCACATCCCCACCTCAACCTAGTCAACCAGTATAGTTATAGATACTATAGTGCCAATTGGCACTTTAGTATCCATAACTACTAACAGAGGGGAATGATCAGAAAACCCGTGTGTTTTGTATTCAGTATCCATAAGGTGTTTAATTAATGATGGTGAGGCTAGCCAAATCCTGAAGCCCCATTTACAGTACCAAGCACGAGAATGCCGTCTCGCCCCCGCCATCTATCAGCCTGTGTGTGTTCATTACATTATTAAAGTCACCGATGCAGATCACAGGGGTATCAGGAGCCGCAGCCATAAATTCTTCACAGAGCTTCAGTATACTTGCATTGTATGGCGGCAGTACATAAACTGCTAAAATAAGCATGGGTTGCATATTAATATGTACATTTAGGAATACATAGCAGCCCAAGGGATTAACCTTTTATGAAACAGAATCGAGACACCTCTAGCGGAAGCAGTATGGGAGGAGTGAAATGTCTGACCCACCCAGGGCTTTTTAATACTAAGCAACTTCTTTCCCTTCAGGTGTGTCTCTATCAAGCAGACTACATCTGGATCATAGGATTTTACTTGGTGCATAACTGTTACGTGGGACTGTACCAGATGGGCACAGACCACGTGGGTTATGTGGATGATCCCGAGTGTCGTGGGTTATGTGGATGATCCCGAGTGTGGATACAGATGGAGTTACAGTGAAAGAGGAAATGAAGTAGAGCAAGAGGTGAATAGGCTAGCACCACCAGACAATAATAAATGCTGGGAATATAAGGCAAGGACGACTGACTGGGAACAAGTGCTATGCACTAACAACAAGACTGTGTTCAGACAAGACTGGGTATAAGTGCTATGCACTAACAAGGCTGCATTAACAGTGACAAACACTGAGAGACTGAGTACAGAATGCACCATACCAGACAGGACTAGATATATGCTGCACAACAATGATGATGATATTCTGGCAAGGATGGCAGTAACCAATAGCAACACCAGGACTGGATGCTAGTGGGGCAGACAGGAAGCTTGCACAGTCACTAGAAGACTCTGGAAAATCTACTGACACAAACCATACACCACAAGCGTTCCTACTACTGCACTGAATTACCAGACAAGCTGGAAATGACAAAGCACAGAAAAGTACTACTAGTCACAGCAGAACTCTAACCGGTAAACCTCAGAACTACACACCAAGACTTAACAGGGCAAGCCAATAGTATCAACAAGCAGCAATACAAACAGTGAGGCAACCACTGCTAAGAACTACAGTAATGCTCACAAAGATCTTACCGTGAGTCTACCAACAGCACAAACACACAGCTGCATGCAGCTGACCACAAAATCCACGTGCAACACGCAGGGAGCAGGCACAGGATCAGAAGTGAACCAAGGCTAGGTGCTGGGATGATTACTAAACAGAATGGCTACCAAATAGGACAGATTTCAAAGCAAGGCATGAAAGAAAACTCCAGGAAGACACTGCAAACACAGGAGTCCAAAACAGGGCTGACAGACAGAGTCTTAGACTGAGTATATCCCACAGGGAGGCACAGGTGGACAGGGTTTAAATAATGAGAGGAGTAAATCAGACAGACAGAGAAAGCCCCCTTAAAGGAACAGTAACAAATGAACACACAGACACAAACAGGGCAGTTTACTGACAATAACTAACGTCCTCTTTATTTTATTATTCAGGCCTCTAACATTCCATGTCAGTAATTTTAAAGGTTTTGACTGCATTTTAGTTACTAACGCTGGCAGTTATATTATAGTTGCCATCTCTCCCTGAATATCAGGGAGACTCCCTGAAGATTGGGTGATCTCCCTGACTCCCTGAAGTGTTTGGTAATCTCCCTGATTCTAATTTCATCCATTGAGGTCTATGGAGATGACCAATTTCATGGAGGCCAAGATGTAATAAAGGAATCTTGTTAATCAGCTGCAGCGTCACTTTTAGCTTTTCTATAGAGATAGTAATGAAAGTATTCACTGACAATTTAATAATCCATAAATACTGACATTTTTATTGTAAAATAGTTTTCCTGGCAGTGCTAGATACACCTGTGGGTGGAGCTATTCACAGGACACACCTCTTTGGCACTACAGGACACACCCCTTTGGTGCAGCACCTTGATAGTGCTCCTACAATCTCCCTGATATTCATTTGCAAAAGTAGGCAACCATGAGTTATATGACTCAGGCATTGTACAAAAAACATTACTTGGCAAGACTGTAACACAGAATTTCGGTACCATACATTGAAAAACAAAAAAAGTGACCCTTCTTGATACTTATAAACCTTCCCCTATCAGACAGGTAATGATAACGATATTGTACATAACACAGAATACAACAAAACCCTCCCACTCCCACCCTGTATAACCCCACCCCAACTAAGGTATGTTTTGCAAAGACTCCCAGCATTACCACAGTTACCTGATCCCCCCAATCTCCAGCCACGTACTCTCAGGAACTATCCCTTTTTTCTAGCCCAACTATTTTCTAACAATAACAATACTCACAACATATAAAATTCATTGAGAGTGTTTGTGTCCCGGTGTGCTCATGACTGCCACACACATGCATACAAAGCTATACACACAGTAGAAACTATTACGTATCAGGAAGCCATATTAACGAGCTAATGGAGCCCTAGCAGGGGCCACTCTTTACAGCCAGGATGCAGCATCCAATGATGACTCGAAGAAGTGTGTTGTCCCCTCCGCCACCACACGCAGATGGGCAGGAAACAACATTGCATAAGGATATTGTAGCTCCCTCAGGTGACGTTTAACTTGTAGTAATTGCACTCTGCTCTTCTGCACCTCCACAGAGAAATCCGGGAATGCTGATACCTTTATACCATTGTATTCCAGTGGCCCCTTGGTATGGGCAAGTCGCAGGATAGCATCTCTGTCCCGATAGTGCGCAATTTTTGCTGTAAACTATGCAGTAAATTCTTCGTGCCCAAAGGTATCCAGCAACCATTTTTCAAGGAAAAGCTCAGGCTTAGATCCCTCCACTTTTTCGGAAAGGCCGACGAACCTCACATTATTGCACCTTAGCCATCCCTCAATATCGATAAGCCTCTTCTTGCAAAAGGTAACCTGTGAGGCCAGGTCAGATATACGGCCCGACACCGGGCAGCTGCATCCTCCAAGCTGGATGTACGGTGTTCTGCTTCTCCAACTCTTTCTCTAATTCTCTGCATATCTTGTCACAGCAATGACAAATCCACTTGTACTTCTTCAATTTTATCCGTGACCTTTTTTTCAGAAGACGCAATGGCCACCAGAATCTGTTGCATAGACCCCTTAGGCGGGCCCGAAGCGGACTCTTCTGAACTCAGATGTTGGAGGGTTGTCCGGAGGTGGGTGTCTTGCATATCTTTCAAGCCTTGAGGCCGGAGTAGATTGGGAATGTTTTCCCATGGTAACTGTATGTAGCTGATGTGTGGGTCAATATCGGACAGGTTACAGCAAGAGAAGATATAGTGTTGGAAACTCCAAAGGGGGGGTTCGCTACTAAAATTGAGAAGAGGCACGTCACTCAGTATCGAGAGCACAGGATGTGACAGAACAGGCAACAACTAGATTCAGAGCACCTTTAGCCAGGGAAACTCCTGTGTTGATTGTAGGAAATAGAAATATATATACTGTCTCACACAGTTGTCACTTTCAACAGCCCCAGATATATGCAGATATACAAGGTGCTTGAGAGGCTGAGATAAATAATTGGGTATAATTATGAGGCAGGCAAATACTAGGAATACTAGGAAAGTCCAGATGCAGTCCCCAACTTATGATTGCAGGAACTCTGTGCCTCCAAAATGGCGCCTGTGCTTTCCACTGTTTGGTGCCAAACTACCACCACAGCCTTTAGATTGCATCCCTTTCCCTGATGGGACACTAGCAGTTC
>WWET01000538.1:393613-403981 GCA_011038615.1 Limnodynastes dumerilii | reverse complement strand
AGGTAGCCCTGCACCGTCTGCCAGCTTACCAGCCTCCTTCCTCCACAGCACAGATGTGCAGCAGCCTTTCTGTACACCGGAGCTTCTCTCCCACTGCACCGCGGTCACTTGCAGGATGGGGGGTTGTGAAGCACCCACCGCCGCACCTCGAGGAGCAATAGGTATGGCTGTCTGCCCACTATGTTATATGCCTTAGCTAACAGCAAAATATCTCATGGAGTGTGGTCAGCAGGATGAGGTCCAGGATATATACGCGAGCAGCACCGATATGCGACTCACTCCATTGCCACCAGACTCCGTCCCCAATTAGGGGCTTTTTTAACACAAATGATACAAATATAGATTTAAAATTAAAGTAAAACTTTAATTGACTAACTTTGGTAAATAGTGCAAGAAACTCACATTTATGCTATTCTGTGGGCTTATTCAAGTATGCTGAGAATGCTTTGCAATAAAATTAGCCCTGATTCCTAACAAAGAATTGTCCAAATTTTACTGATACAGAACTACCAACGATGGGCGACTTGCGCAAGCTGGATGGGTAAGTCGCCTCTTTCATACTGTACATACCGTGCATGGACAGTACCGCGGTTGCACACGAAAGTCCTGGACATACAGAACTGGTTCCCATACGTCCAGAATTACATGAGGTATACCAGACTTCCATGTGTAGTTTAAAGTTTCCTATTTAAATTGTACAGTAAGCCCTTGGGTTAGCCTTATGTACAATTGTTTACACTTACTGCATATGTGGACAAGATTAGGTAGAGTTGTAGGCATGTATGTGTTCAGAAATCCCTACATGAGTGGGGGATTACGTAACGTTGTAGCAGGGGGACCTACGGAACCCCTCCTAGTTCTGGATCTGGTCCTTAGTGTTTCATTTTATAAGAAGATTTAGTTTTTTTTATCTTTCGCATAGGCAGTAAAAGATATTTTGATAGAAAAGTTAAAAGCATTATGTTTGGTAAACTCATATGGATTTAGAGATCTCAGTCTCACATGGCTGGAAGCTGTAAAAGTCAAGTATTTTGCTCTCATTATCTTTTGTCACCTGCATATAGTGTGAAACGGGTGTCTATCTTTCACTGCTCACCGTCTTTATGAAAACATGCCAACTTTTTATACCAGTCACCATGGGCATTGTTGATCTCCGTTAACCATTTGAAGAAATATATAGACATTGCAGCCCCATTGTTTGCTATGTTTATTTTAGTTTTTTGCTTGCTATGGGATTTTGGCATACACAGAATAGACACTGTCCAATAGATCATTTTTTGTTTAGCAGTAGGAGTATTTATAGGTTTTTTCTAGGGAGACACAAAGCGTGCATGAAAAAAACAGGCTTTCATTTGCATTCATGGTACAGGCTGCCTTGGCATGCTTACTTACAGTGTCTCTGTGGTTTTCTAGGTCAGACAGAGAAAATTAAGATATGAGGCAAAGAGTCAAACTAACAGAGGTCCGGAATATTCTTCAATCACTCATTTTTTTGCAATGCTTGTGGTACATTGATGAGCATTAAGGACATTAATTAACAAGCAAAAATACATTTTGCTTTCTCGATAGTTTGGATTTGTCTGCTTCAGAATTCAAGATGAATGCTTATAGTTTGCTTTTGGAGTCTGGGCTTGCTGTATGTTAAGTGGGACTGAAGTGGCATAAGTAGCATACATGCAGGAGGTCAGTCCACTCCCTTTACTCCGGCTCTGAAGATTTGATGAAGCATTTTTTGCTGTTCAGTTTTGAGAAATACTGAAAGGGTTATGGGAAAATTTCTATTTAAATTTCTAACCATTTTATTTTAACATGAAAGTGTTTTAAATGGGAAAACAAAAATAGAAAATGTGTGATAATGTGGGCAATGTTTTAATTGAAATAAAGTTGTGACCAAAAAAACAATATATAAGGGATGGTCTATATACCTCAGAGACATGTTAATGGCACAAAGTATGACTACATTGCCAGCCGCTATAATGTCAATGGGGACGATCCTCGGTTTCAGCCGTCAGGGGAATTACGTACACATCGTATGTAATTCCCCTGTGTGGAAGGTTGTGTGCATGAGCACAACCTTCTTATGACGGCCTAAGTTCATTACGTATGCCGGCTCTTACAAGAGAGGGAGGCAGAGATAGACATGGTAATAAGGGGTTGGGGCTGGGAAAGCCCAGTTACGATCAGGTATGTGGCTATAAGGCCTCATACGTGATCGTAAAAGTTAACATAGGAATCTTGATGCGTAAGTGTCCAGATTACCTACCGACAGCGGGGAGTGCAGGGGGCATGCACTCCCCGCTACGATGATGGCCAAAATGACCTCGGGCACCCATAGTTCTGGATCCGGCCCAATGTCACCTTGACAGTTGCATATTTACAATTGGTGCAGAGGATGAGGCTGCTACTTGGGGACCCGCCCCACATGTGGCCACTACCCTTGTGTTCCCTTCTGTCCTCTGAAAACAGAGCAGTAACCATGGGTATGCATAAAAACTCATTGCGCACAGAGTTGATCTAAGATCCTAATGAAATCAGTAAGAAGTGGCGCGCCAGCACTCCGAAAGTACAGGGTTAAGAAAAGTGGGTGGGGGAGGCATTTAAATTAGACAGTATGGGCTGGGTTAGGCACTTCCGTTCTTACTTTCGCAAACGCCGCACAAACACACGCACAGACAGTTAAGGTGGCCCTATGGTGGCGGAAGTCAGCTAAAATCCGTAAAAACCAGGGGAGTGTCATGGGAGTGCACTGGCCACTGAGGTGCGTAGTTTTGCATATCCACACGTCCTTGTTTTTTACTTAAGTCTGACTCAGTCATTAAGGGCCTGATCCAGACCTACGCCGATGTGCTGTGCTTAGTAAAGCACAGCATATCGGCAGGTACTTCCCCCCGACACTCCCCCCTGTCCCTGTGTATTTTCCCTCGCTTACACCGGCTGAAGGCTACCCTAATTTCAGCCGGTGTAAGCGAGGGAAAATACGCTCGGACAGGAGCATATTAACTAAAACCCTTCCCTCCCGCATTAAACTACCTCCCCCGCCTACCTACACTAACATTTGTGTAGTAACGGCGAGGATCGCCCCTTCAGCCATTACTACGCTGAAACTACGGACGCCCGATCCTAGAGGAGGCCAACATCTGGCCGGCGCATGCGCAGATTGGCATTTCAGACGATCTTAAGCTTACACCTGGCGTATTACCGCCGGGCAGCGTAGGTCTTGATCAGGCCCTAAGTCTGTGATTATGCTTCTAAACTGATCAAATTGTGAATATGTATTTATGTATTACTTGCTGCATTGTCACTACTAAAGTAAAACAAGTATATTGCTGTAGGCATGGTCTACATCAAGCTCTCTTAACCTTGCTCCTGCTGAGATTTTGCTGGCTGCAGAAAAAAAAGGGGCCACATTATTATTTATCTATCTCTAATGGTTTAAAGCTCATTCTTTACGTGGGCAAAGAGCATTATAGTCACTCACTGCACAGCTTTGTAAGATAGATTGCCGATAAACACAGTGCAGGTTTTGTGGAGTTTATTGCAGTAACACAGTCTATGTATTACACTGATCTGTTTTTCATCCAGCTGATTTTCTCTAAGGATTTTTACAATGATTTGTTTGGTTTCCATTCCACATACGTATGATCTTTGGCGTGCCATAGTAAGTCTATTGGTTTTTAATGTATTTATTTAAAACCATTAGCCCTTCAGGTGTTCTGATACTACAAGTCACCCTTTGTCAGGTAAAACCTATGCTGTTGAAGCATGCTGGTAGTTTTAGTTTCACAACACCTGGGGCCAGATTTACTAAGCGTGCCAGAGATCTAGGGCTCTGTGGTAAATAGAGGAACAGTAAAACATAGTGAAGGGCTAGATCCAGAGTGTACACATAAGAGAAAACTGGGTGGAACGTTACACCTGGGCAAATCTGTGTTGAATTTCAGGGATAGGTCAGTTTTATGTTATGCATGCAGGGAAAATACATTGCTTTTGCTTATTGCACATAGATCCTGACCAGCTTTACTTTTATACCATTATTCAGACTTGGTCATGGAAACATTACCTCTCAACTCAACAATTTTGAAAATAACCTTTTCCTTTGTTTTATTTTGCTAATTTTGTTAAGTAAACGTTCCCTGCTCACATTTTTAGAATTAGTGTTACAATTTTGAATTTTTTTTCTAAATTAGATTTTTTTCCACTCTACAAACAATTTGCTCCAGATACAACCCCCACCCTTGTTTGTTAGAGATAACCAACCATCTCAGGATACAGTACAGACAGTACAGTACATATCATTGATCCCTATGGAGAGATAGAAGTGGTATGGGCAAGATGTCCTTAGCAAGATGGATTGCACAGTTGCGATTATGAAAGTAGAGCATGTTCTACTTGTCCCTCTGCCTGTTCCGTCATCTACTTTGGAAAGATGAATGTGCGCGCTGCATTGGCATCTCTCCATAGAGATCTCACCTTTTGTTCAGCTGTCAGAAATGGAGTGTTGGAAAAAATTATATTAATGTCCCTGTCCACAGGCCCAAAGTGAATTGTCCAAGGTCACGCAAGATGTCACTGGGGTCTTCGTCATGAGGCTGTCAGTCTAATGGTTATTTATAAGCCTATATGTATCACAACCAATAAAAAGATCGAATTGTCTGGACTGAAATGTACAGAGAAATATATATTATAGATCAAAAACAATAGCATTTAAGGTATGGAGCCGAGGACATGTACTGATAAAATGTAATTGTAATTGAATTGTAATAATTGAATATGAAAAACCCAAAAATCACTATTCCTAGCACGCTCCAACAGCATAGTCATTGCTGATACTTGACCAAAGTATGATGGGATTTGTAGTTTCACAACACCTTAAGTGCTACAGGTCATCTGTGTGTAGTTCTGTTCACTACAACATTATACTGACTTAAGCAATAGTATATTTTTCTGTAACATAGAATCTGTTTGACATGAGACAGTAGATGGCAGTGGTGGGATGTCCCAGTAGGTACTAGGTATGCTCCTAGGGGTGCCACTTGATATGTATTAGACCAAGACCTTCCAAGGGGCCATTGCCTCTACCCGCCGTCCTGGGTTCCAGAGGGTTATGGATATAACTCAATGTCAAGACAACTGCTGCGGGGTCCACCCTGGAGCCTCTGTGATTTACCAGAATGCAGCCTGTGTGTTATTATGGCAGTTGGGTGGGGTTGGGGTATTTATGTTGCGATTCGGTGCAACTTGATTCCTGATAGTTGTTTATCAGATTAAGCACAATTTTCTCCTGGGTAAGCGCGGAGGGAATTATTATTCTTAGCAAGTGTTCCACCATATCTTCTACTGGAACTTGCACCTACTGTAACTGTATAACAAAATTTCATCTGACATAATATAGATTTAAATTTAGGTTAGAAATAACAGGGTTTCTCAACCCAGTGGTATGTGAACTACTGTCTGGTGGTACTTTAGGCAACTATCTTTACTGTAGGGGTGCACTATTTTTATATATTATCCATATACTTAATTGTTAATAATCAACTAATTTCTGTTCAGTTGAGTTCTAAATTCTAAACACATCTGGTCCAAAGTCTGTACAAATGGTTGCACAGTAATGCTGCATTGGATATTTGCCTAAAGACTTACAGAGATCAGCTGCAGCTGACAGGACAGTTATTTTTGGCACCCGGTCCACATGATTCTGCAAAGAATGACGAATAAGAATCGTTTAGAATGGTAGCATGATGAACTGTAAGGAAATCTGTGTCAAATGATGCATAAACAAGTAGCCTCCCAGAATAATGGTAAAACTATCAAGATTTCTGCAAATAAAAATAGACTTTATGCATGGGCTTGAGGGGTACATCCCAGCATACATCTGCTTGCCTAAAAATAATTATCAGAGAGACAGTATTGGCCATCTAATGCTTACTTACACAGAATAGGAAGGGTAAGGCCAAGAGTGGGAAATTCTTCTGAATGTTCTCCATTATTTTGTTAGTCAATATAAACTGAATCTAAAATTGGTCATTTTCTGAGCAGTTGGATCTAAAATTCAAAATGTTTTGCCACCTGTGCACGCTTTGACGCTTCGACAGGGAGGCAAGTTGCACTCACACGTAGAAGGGGCTTCGTATAACAATATACAATATAGTCGGGGAGGCAGAAATTAGGGCAGCACAGTGTCTCAGTGAGTAGCACTTGTGTCTCACAGTGCAGTGAGGTCATGAGTTCAATTCCCGGACTAGACTATCTGTGGGGAGTTTTTATTTTCTCCCTATGTCTGTGTGGGTTTCCTCTAGGTGCTCTGGTTTCCTCCCACACTCCACAAAAACATGCTGGTAAGTTAATTGGCTGCTGAATTAATTAGTCCTAGTCTGTGTATGTCTGTGTTAGGGAATTTAGAATGTAGATTTAATGGGGCAGGAACTGATGTGAACGTTAAATATTATCTGTAAAGTGCTACATAATCTGATAGTGCCATATAAAAACCTGTTAATAAATAAATAATAATTTCTTATTATTTATCTTCAGTAGGGCCGACTGAAGGTAGGGTTCTGCTGTTGGAAATCCATGAGAGCATGGCATTTTTGTGGGGATCTGCTTTGATCTCTGAACCCAACACAAGTGGATCTTAGGATCTGATTCTGTGTGGATTTTTATGTAAATATTTAACATTAAATAAATATAAAAATTAAGACAACATAAACCATAGTCTTTTTAACCCACCCACTGACTATTTGCCCCTCCTACTGCCTCCTTGCCACACCCACTGCCTCTAAGCTACACCCACTGTCTGATACTCATGAAGCACATTTCCTTGTTCAAACTGCTTTTTAGAATTCTATTCTCCTGGAGGGCAATCTAAATATTGAATGGCCTAGATGAAGGACTTAGTTATCCCATAGAAAAAACAGCTAAGAGAATCTAGCAGCAAATATAAAAATCTGCTGTATGATATCATAAGCAAAATTGGTGATGTTTATCTTTATACTACGTAAGCTGAGTTTTTGGTATTCATAGTCTTTTGATTGGGTGACGGGCATAAAACGTGTAAACATGGTGGGAGAGGAGGGGTAGGCTAATTGTACAGTAAGGGCTTGGCTAAGCCCTTACTCACGTTCCTCATTTATGCACCAACGTCATTTTACTTGGGGCTGATGTGTAAATGTTAAGGCAGGGTACTGTTGGCGGAAGTCCTGTGCGGTCTTCCCTTGCACACGTGGGACTTAGAATCATGTGACATTCCACCATCGGAACTTCAGCTGGAGAGGCGGATCCAGCAAAATGTCATTCTGCCTGATTTGTAGGTGATTGGCATTATCCCTTTTCAATCATATAAAATTAGAGTTAGATCAAACCAAAAATAATGATCCATCATACAGATCTACATGTCTTAGTATAACACTTCTCTGACATGATGTTATCATTGTTTTTCTTATGATATGATGTTGTTCAGTGGAGCTCTGATGTAGATACCTCAGAACAGCTGCTTGAGTGGTTCAGATTTTTACACCAACAGGGTATGATTTTTTTCCCCCTGTTTGCTTAGACAGTTTATCTTTGCAACCTGTGGACAGGGTAAGACTTACAAAATCAACTGTGTTCCAGAGCACCAATACTTAAAATATTAAAATTATTAGCAATGACTACACTTTATTCTTACTATAAACTTCCCACGGCTGATAGCCTGACCCACCACCGAACAAACCCGAAATAAAGACACAGACACAACTGCTGGATTATAAAAGGGGGCATAATTTATTAATTAGAATTAGTATGACTAGGAATTTGGAAATAGGTGGTGACCCCAGCAGGAAGGGAACAGCAGCAAAGGTGACAACACATAAACCGGACAGGCATCCTCTGTCTAGCACCCCACAGGTAAGGATAACCGGGTACTATCCCCCCTTCCCCGTGCACGCCTCTAGCGGCAGAAACAGGGGAACGAATAAAGGTAAGAATAGAATGAAGGAAAAAAGCCCAGAGGCGGGGAAGGGATGGGAGAGAGCAACGGAATTGAGGAGCACTAAGAGAGATGGTAAAGGAAATATGACAGATGCAGATAGAACGGACAGCAGAGAATGAAAGGAGGAAAAATTACAGGAAAGACAAAAATTAGCACAAGACAGTTTAAGATAAAACAAGCAGATATGACAATTGTCTACTCAGCCTTCCAGAGAAAAATCCAGGAAAGATCTGGATTCAAGATGGAGGCACCTCTTTATACCCACCCCTAAAACCCTCCCACAAACCCGCCCACCCTTATTACTATTGGCTAAAACCCCCCCACCTGGGACCCTAAACTTGTGAGAAAGGGGGGGGCAGCCGAGGAGTTTATCTGCCCTCAAGCTTAAGGCAGCTCTCGGTTTCATTTCTTCCCTAGTAAGACTTACAAAATCAACTGTGTTCCTGAGCACTAATACTTATTAAAATTATTAGCAATGACTACACTTTATTCTTACTAATCTTCCTTTAGTAAATTTAAAAGGGATGAAATATTTGCAAGCATGTTGAGACAGCTGTCAGATGTTTTCCTAACCAGCATATTAGATTTGTGAAGCTGAAGACATTACTGCATCACTATTGTCTGTTTCTAAGTCATCTATAAAAGAAATGCACCAAAAGCAGAAAGTCCACAAAAATCCCCAGCTCTGCTGTTTCCAGAGTTAATTAAATTAACAAGTAACTTGTTGTAACAGGCCATCAGTCAGCATTTGTATTTTTTGTCCTTTAAAAAAATGAATTTATATAGCTATTATGTACCATGGTCCAATTTCTCACTTGAAAGGTCATGAAGGTCACCCAACTTAGTTCCGAATGCATAGAGATCTGTCCAACAGTAAGGTCCATTCCCTTCGCCCACCTAAGCTCCATAAGGTGGGGGAGCATGTAAATTTAACAGGCTGGGCTAGGCTGGGTTTAAGGTTTTTGTACTTATGGCCGGTCCTATAGATCCACACAGGATATTTAAGTTAGGGTTATGGCAACATAACTGCTGCCAATACGTACATGAGAGGGGGTGACAGAGGAGTTCGCTCTCCTCTTCCGGGTGGACAACTGTGTGGACGCAAAATGTAAAGGAGGAATGGATCTGTCCCTGTGTTACAAAAACTGTAAAAATGGGCATTTACCCATCTGCTATACTCCCACTTTATAATAATCTGTAAGACACAACTTTATCTGACAAACAGGCCAATTCTTAAAAATGAAGCCTGAGGGTTAACTTTAATCTGAAAGAGGAGGGTTAAACTCCCAGGTTGCGCAGAAGGCGGTATATGGGATGTCACTCCTCATGCAAGCTGACCCAGATGTCTGCATAGAGGTGTGGTCTGAGTAGCCTCTATTTGGATCCAATATTAGCGCTCTTCTTTTGTTCTCCTTTAGTTTTTCTCTCTCTTTTCTGTCTGGCTCTTGCTGACACTTCGATTTACTTTGTTGTGTTGATCACTTGTTTGGGCTTTGCTGGTAATTTTTCTGCTGTTGGTAAAGCAGATGTATTATTGGTGGTTGAACAGAGGTGGCAACAACTTTTTCAGTTGCATTGATTTTCATTTAAAGAAGAGGCTTAGAAGCATCAAGGTCAAGAGTGAGTTATGAAAGGCTGCAGAAGAGTGCCATTTGTTGTGGTGTTAAGGATGGTCCTTTTCAAGTGAATGGCATTAATGATCAAACATTTAGACCCACTTCAGTTGTCTGTGAGTATTTTAATGAAGTAATTTTAAGTTATGTCATTGTCGGGGTGTTAACATGCCTAAGTCATCAACCATGAATCTAAAGTTATTTTTATAAACTGTGTAGTATATGATGCTTATGTTCTGCCAATTACGGCTGCTCCTCACTCTGCAACACCCCCTATAGATCATTTCCAACTCCCCTATAAATTCTGACTCTCCGGGCCTGATTCAGAGATCCGTTTTCACTGCGCATGCGTAGTAACTTTATTTACGCAACTGACGTTGAATGTACGCATGGAAGTGCCTCACGGACTGACCTTCGTTCAGATATGCGACGCAAAAATATGCACGGAAGAATTTAAATAAAAATGGGTGGGGGGAGGCATTTAAATGAAGGAAAGTGGGCGTGATTATCATGATATGTATGTACAGAGGACATATACGCATGGAACTGCACACAGAAAGTTACAGGTGGTCTATGGAAGTGGAAGTCTCCGAGTGCACGACCGAGAGAGGGGAGTGTCATGGATGTGAGGGGGTTTGGCCTGCACCGTGCGTGCGTATAATATTGGCCCGATCTGGAAACGGATCTCTGAATATGGCCCTTCTTCTCTATCCTACTCAGTCCCACACTTTAGTGTGTCTTTCATCTTTACCTTGTGTTCCTCCTCTATTGATGAAACTTTTGCTGTGCCCC
>WWET01000538.1:326219-359620 GCA_011038615.1 Limnodynastes dumerilii | reverse complement strand
TTGCATCACCAAGCCCCGTCCCACCCCTGGTAAAAGTATGAATTGAAGCTTTAACAGGCAAGGGAGGGACTTAAGGATGCACTTTGCATAAATGGTGTCATCAAGCTCCTCCCCCATACTGGCATTTATTTCTTCCCTCAGATCTTCTGGAAAAAAATAAATTAAAGTTGGCAACCCTTATTTAACCCTATATATGCAGACCCTCCAACGTGACCCATTCCATTAGGTACAGCTTTATCCACTCCTGAGCTTCCAACTCTCACTCACCTGGTTTAAATAAAATAACTGATATTTAAAAAACGATTTGCCTCTTCAACCAAGGTGGTTACCATAGTAACTGACAGTTGGAAACTGAGGAGCAGAGTATTTTGTACCTAATGGAATTGGTCATGTTGGGTATGTAAACCCCTACAATAATTTTTTACTTGAAAAGGAGTTTAAAAACGTATTGCTTTATTGCAGTGTTGTCACCAGGTGCTGGAAGCTGAACTGCTCAAACCCAATAGCAAGGAGGCAGGGCCCCAATCTGGATGGGATGGGGCACAGACAAATGAAAAGTATACCTAACCTTAGAACTTCCAATCTGTGCTTACTTAAAATGTGGACAAATGAGAAATGTGGAAACGTGGATCCTCAAACTCAGGATCACAAACCAGCCCCACTTTTCAAACACTTTGGGAAAAATCATAATGATGGACCGGATCCAGATTTAATAACGGCAAGGTGCGTAAGTGACCTGCCTTCACGACAGGGGGCATGCGCCCTCCAGATGTTACGCTAGGGTTACTATAGTAACCCTAACGTAGGAACAATCGGATGGAACTTTGTTCCGTACGAGCCCAGTTCCGTGGAAATGGGCTGTGCTTCCGTTCCGCCCGCTAAAGGGGGAAGCATTTAAATTGTACAGTGTGGGAGGGGGCTCCCACACTGCAGCGTATCAGCGGTCGTACGGACCGCTGAACCGTACGTCCCATTTAAGGCAGGCTTATGGCGGCGTAAGCTGCCATAAAGACGGTTTATGGCAGCGTAAGCGGCCATAAAGCCCACACGACAGAGGGGGGTGACAGGGGGCGTGCACTCCCCCCTGTCTCGTGTAATTACAGACTCCCGCACGCACGCAAAGCCTGCGGGAGTCTGGATCAGGCCCAATGTTTGTTTGGCAATTTTCCAGATGCAAATTCAGTTTTAAAAATCATTGCGATAAGATGTTATAAGAAATTGTAAACTATTTCCCTCAGTGAGGCCTATGGAGGCGGCCATTTTCATAGAGGCCAAGATGTAATCAAAGACTGGCAGTTATCTAAGACATCTTGACTTCAGTAATGGAGACAGAAATGAAAAATACACTTTGGTCTCTTGTAAATCAGCTTTAATGTCACCTACGTTTATCTTCTCTATAAAGATGAATTCAGTGGATCTCCTATTCACAGTCTTCACAATAAATACTGAAAGTGTTTATTTTCTGACAATTTAACAATCCACATTTGTTTTCCTAGCAGAGCTAGAGACACTAATGGTTGGACCTATTAATAAGACACGCCTTTGGTACAGAGGCTTACACTCCCTGATATTAATTTGCAAATGTTGGCAACCATGAGTCACTACAATGCATTTAAGCTATAAAAAGAAAGCAACAAAGATCATGGTTCTGTTTGCCATCACTGCCCTAGTTTTTCTGGGACAGATTATATACTTTGGGCTAAAGCATGGTTGCCGACTCTCCCAGAAGTGTGTACTTATGCGCATATGTTACATACGTATGTGCGTATATATCTAACCGCGCCCTCAAATCCCCACCCACTTTCACATAACTTCTACCGTACGGATTAAATGACGCCCCTCCGTATGTATGTCCCTGAGTGGGATTCACAAGTCCGTACCAAAGTACTTACGTGTGGAAATACTACGTAATTTGCGTGGAAATAGTTACTATGCATGCGCAGGTAATCCGCTCCTAAAAATACGCACACAATCTGTGAATATGACCCACAGTCTCTATTTTGTGTAATTTTTTTCCCAGCATATTTACCCATTTGTTAATTTGGAATCCGCCACAGCAGATCCATTGCATCACTGCAGACCCTTCACACCAGACTGGACAGGTGAATATTATAGGGGAATCTATGCAGAGCATGAGTCTATGAGGAGTCTTTGGGTTAGGCTGTGGGGAGGGGAGTCTTATGGTCAGGCTGCAGAGAAGGGAGTCCTACAGGCAGGCTGTGGGGAGAGGAGTCCTAGGCTTATGCTTTGAGAAGGTAGTCTTAGGGTCCGGCTGCAGGGAAGGTAGTCTTAGGGTCTGGCTGCAGGGAAGGGAGTCTTAGGGTTAGGCTGCGGGGAAGGTAATCCTATTGTTAGGCTGTGGGGAAGGGAGATTTAGGATTAGGCTGCAGGGACAGGAGTCTTAGGGTTAGGCTGCGGGGAAGGTAATCCTATTGTTAGGCTGTGGGGAAGGGAGTCTTAGGGTTAGGCTGCGGGGAAGATAATCCTTGTGTTAGGCTATGGGGAAGGGAGATTTAGGATTAAGCTGCAGGGAAGGAAGTCTTGGGGTCAGGCTGCGGTGAGGAGTGGGTTAGGGTTAGGGTAATGTAAGAGGATGGTTTGAGTTAAAGTAATGTAAGGGTAAGAATTAGTATAAGGGTCAGGGTTACATTAATACCTACGTTTCATCGCTGCCAATTCGTAACTGGCTGCTATAAAATGGTCCTTTCAAAAGAGGACTGTTTTAAACGCAGACCCGCACCCCTTTGTACCAGTCTCATAATGGTGACATTGCAGGCAGAACAGTGTTAAACAGGGCACAATATACATAAATTTAATGTTATGAAACGTTTCTAAAAGTCCTGACGAGCAAGCCGATTAAAGTGTACACACTACACATGTTTTGGCGACAGCTTTGTAATTGACCTTTTTTTAATGAATACTTCCAAGAGGAACAGCAGTTCTAGATATTATATGTGGTAAACAGAAAATAGTTCTAGTAAATGTCCCAAAACTGGTTGATTTCAAAGTAAGAGCTAAGCTCTTTCCACTGATGGTTTGTGTATGAATAGTGCCTCCACGGGCTGATGCTGGAGGTGTTGTGTTCGTGTGCAGCGCATACTGCACCTAGGCTATGGTTGCTGTTTACAGCTGAGTGGTCTCCCTTGTCTCCTCCTATTCTTCTGGCTTGCAGTCCACTGAGTCTCAGCTCCGGGGGTTGCTTTTGGTGTCAGGAAAGGCACTAATATGGTGTAGTAATTTATTAAATCACAGTCAAGGAGCTTTGTATTCAATAAAGTCTCAATATCGACAAATCACTGGTGTCTTGTGTGCAAAACCAATGCATTTCATTGGGTATACTGACTTCCTCAGGGTAATTTTTATCTTATTTTTATATCTGTTCTTTGGACATTGTTTAATCAGTATAATTGGGAAGTTGAAAAGATCCAGTAAAACAATGAATATAATATAATTTTACAAAATAAATCCCAGTATTATCAGAATATCCTTTGATGGGAACAATAATCATGTGAAATTGCTGTAGTGAGTATCCAGCTTTAGTGTAAAAGTTTACTGCACACCGACCTTTGGGACCAGATACAGCTTTCCTTGCCATGATGCTCCATTTGCGACATGGTGAGAAAAGCTGGATTTTTGACCATTAGTAAATCATTAAAACTTTATTTATTTACCTTCTAGCAGCTGCTGGCTGTAGAGATCAGGCCCTGGAGCTAACATCACCCATTCAATTCACAGGATGAGTCATACACTATCTCTGTAGGACATTGAGTTGGTGACATCAGTTCTATTGCCTGATATCTGCAAGAAGTAGTAGCTATTAAATGGTAAGTAAACAAAGTTTTAATGATTTCTGAAGTTCCATTCATCTTTCCTCAGCAGGTAAACCCACCATACATATAATTTCAAGCCATAAATATTAGACCGGAAAGGTTTAACTGGGCACAACTTTACTGTAGTATGCAGGGACATTGGAATAGGTTGGTGAGCAAGGGGCCAAATCTTAAGGGGTATCATCCAGGGAGATCAGAGGGCATGCTGTGAATCTAAATGACTTATCTGCTAGTCAGCAATACTTAAAATACACTGTAAATATTGCTGCCCAGCAGAGCACTGATGAATCTGTGTGACTAAAATGCCACAATTTTAGCCATATAAACTTAAGTACCCCCACCTGTGATATAGATATTTTATTTTTTAGTTTGCAAATGGAAAGGGGTGGGATGCCAAAATGATATAATATCTTGTTCCTTCCCAGTCTATATAGATGTTTCTATTTGAAATTTATTTTACCCCAGTAGTACAACACAGAACATATTACAGATAATAAAATATTAATACACAACCTCTATGTTACAGAAAGCCATCAAGTTGCTTAGCAATATCTCACCCCTTCTAAACTGCAAATGCATTATAACATGTAAATAAATATTCTAAGGAACAATATCCATCTGTCATGTCTAAAATTAGTAGAATAGGAAAATGTGTATATATAATATATGTGAGGGCCCCCCCCCCTCTAGAAATGTTTATTCCATCTTACTGTAAATTAACATCTTCTATTTATGAATATGAAGTTTTGTGTCCACATCTACATCTTTTCCTCATGTGGCAGCTTAAGTCGTCTGTACTGACTCATTAAGGTCCTCAACGTAGCTCTTTCCTAAGTCCTGCTGACCTTCAAAGCAGACAGCAGATTAACAGAGCTTTCTAAAAAGGTTCTTGACATTGCACTTAATTTAAGGGGAAAAAAAAAATAATTAAGTACCTTGTGTTTGAAATTGTTAGGACTGCCTGCAATTATACTCTGACATGCTCTATTTGATCATGTTACCTTCCGCAATAACAGAATTTGGTCGCTTAATTCGCAAATGGCCTCCATCCGTTATTCCATCTGCTCAGATATTTCCCTCTAGAGAATTGAACATGTAGAGAAGTGTGTGTGTGGATTCAGTAAAGGCGGGTTCATGCTGGGAAAACAATACAGACTGCAACTGTTGTTATGCAGGCAATGATAAGCATTGGATATCAAGGTTTTTTTTTAATATATAAAGTTTTCAAAAATGATTTGATATAATTTGAAAATGAAAAATAAAGTTTATATTGTAAGACTAAAATAGATAAAGGGTAAAATATATTTAGTACTTTTTACAACCTAGCAAACGTGTAGCATAGAACAAAAAAAGTTTACATTGGTAGTAAGCAGATAAAAGACTCTGAAAAGGGGAAATCTTTCTGCTCTTTGCAGGTGGATAAAGGGCCGGACATGTAGTAAATAAAACCAGCAGATTTTCAGAACGGAGTCACCGCAAAAAAAGGTTCGTTTAGAAATAGAGACAGCCGAAAAAGCTCATTTTCGGCTCTCTTTTTCGAAACGGCGGCCCTTGGCTTTTTTTTTTTTTTTGAATAGGTGAGTATTTACACATACAATATATATTTAATAAATAACTAAAGACAAATGTTTTGTGATTTCTCCTTTTGTTCTAGGAAAAAAAAAATAAACCATTACTATGGACTTGATCCAGCCTTGTAGTAACGGATGGTAGGCGGGGGGAGGGAGGGAAATTAGGAAGGGAGGGCAGGGTTTCACTGACTACACTCCTGTCTAAGCTTTATTACACTCAGTTACTCCAGCTGAAGTTAGGGTAGCCTACAGCAGGCGTAACTGAGTGTAACAGACAGGGGGAGTGTCGGGGGAGTGCACCAGAGCTACGCTGGCCGTACTTAGGGACAGCGGCCCTGAGTAGCTCTGCATCTGGCCCATTGTAGCATGAACCAACACTAACTGTAATCTAAACTATGAGTCCATACCTAATGCCATCAGCAGCCGCAAGACAATAATGGGCAGCGTTTAATAGGCAGAGCCTTGCCTTTCAATCTGCATATGACAAAAAGGGACCTAAGGTCTGAAAGTCTGCATGTAAGAGGGAAGTGAACTCCATTGTCACTCCTCTTTCACGTGCTGACTTTGGATGACTTCTGCGTCATTAGCCCAACCTTAAATTCTCCGCACGGACCTGAGTCCGACCGAGCGCAGGAAGTGCCTACCGCCATCCACTCACCCTGATCTGCCTGACTATCCCTGCCCCCTCGCGGAGATTAAGGCATGCGGATGTAACGGACGGATCTCCTAGCTTACGGATCTGAGTTCTGTGCACTCGGAGATCTGTTGTGCAGCATCTGGCAGACGTATGAAAAACGGTTCAGAAAAACGGAATAAACACTGACTCCTCCCTTTGATCAGGTGACTGGTCACATGGGCTAGACATCAGCAGATGTCCTTTTTTTCACTTGGATCTAGCATCTACCTACAGCACAGGCTGGCGCCGCTGTATTGAGGACCAGATCTGGCTCTCCCAGTTGTCACAGATCTGGCTACACGTCAGCTCTGAGAAGCAGGGTGATGAGCGGCAGCGCCTATACAGCATGGCGCCTGGATGTGCCGCATCCCCCCCGCGTAGTGCATCACGCCGGCCCTGGCCATACTGTTCCTTCTCCCACTGATTTAATAATAAAAAATAAAAATAAAAACTATTCATCACAATTTATTTCTATTTTTTTCTATGTTTCCATACCGCTCCATCTAAATTTTCCACTAACTAGAATATTTTCCAAACTTTGTTTAAATAAAGTTTTTCTTTTAAACCAGATCGTCCCAATACTGTAACCAGATAAACGAGCCATCCAAAACATTTATTGTTTGTAAAGAAATGCCATTTTGTTATAATGTCCCTTTAATGGCTGCTGAGAAGCGGCATCAAAAATCACTCCCTCCATTCATTATTATTTCCTGACTGAAATGCAGGGAGCTTCTGGCTCCAAAACCCCATATTTGCTGGATATGTGAATGTCATTCTGCTGCCTTTTGCTAATTTAACCTTCTGTAATTGCATCCCGGCTGCATACAAATAGCATGGCACAAATGAAGAGACACCAATGAATTCTCATTAGCAGCAGTTATTGTCACCACTTATTCCTCGCACATGTTGCCGAATCTCTTTTCTAGTTCAAGAAGAGGCTGACCCATTGAATGGCAGTCAATTAAGATAAAAGTCTGGGCTCTGTTCCTTTTTGGTCACTGCTTTCTGCTTTATGGGATTTTATGTTGATTAGGGAATCAGAGGACACAATCTGTTTGGGACGTTGACAACATGCTCCTGCTGTAGATAGTTCTGCTTTTTCTATTCAATTAGGCAGCTCACTCATGTTTCGCTGAGTACAAAACAAGCAACTTGGAAAATTTTTTGTGCGATGAAGTTCAAAGCCAAAACACCTGCATAGCATAGGAGCATAGCCGCATATGTGCTTCTACTGGAAGAGAAGATTACCCTGCACATTTCATTAACTGTCAGATCCGTTAGACGTGTAAATTGTATTTCTACTTCATGTGACAGTGTCAAAACAAAATCATTTTCAGTTATTTTGAAATAAGAGTCTCAAGGTGCAGTCAATCCATTTTGATGCAAAGGGCCGACTATTGATGAGACACAAGCAAAACAAGAGCCAGGCTATTAACTCTGTTGGTAGATTTTTTTTTTCTTTTTTTTTTAACCCAGTAAAATTGGCTGGAGGTTTGTTGCACCAAAATTATAGTTTTTGTCATCTGGAAACTTTTGTGCACACTGTTAGTTGGATCCAAAATCAGAGAAGAGCAGTCAGGAGGGATTTTACACCTAGACAAAATCATGTTGTATTTCAGGGGCAGTCAATTAAATTGTACAATTGTGCCCAGAAAAATGTGCCATACATGGCATGAAATTGCATGCATGGCAGGCACACCTGCTGGGGAAAGTTGAATGGGGCTTCAGAAATCATTCAAACTTTGTGTACTTACCATTTAGCAGCTACAGGCTTCATGTAGAGATCAGACAATGGAGCTGGCATCACCCACTCAGTGCCCTACAGAGAGCGTTTATGACTCCTGTGAATTTAATGCGTTACATCAGCTCCATTGTCCAATCTCTGCAGGAAGCCAACAGCTACTAAATGGTAGATAAAAAAAGTTTAAATGAATTACTAATGAGCTACAATCTATTTTTCCCACCATGTTTCAAAAGAAGCAAGATAGTAGGAAATAGCTATATCTCTACTGTATTATTTAATTACAGGGAGAAAGCTGTAATCTGTTTATTTAGACTATGCAAGGAAACACCACCTCTAATACCATTTGCAATATACAAAATTTGCCTCCCCTGCATATTTTTCAATATTATCAAACATTGGGTCTGATCCTATATGATAATCAGCCTATTAGCCAATTATCATGGAGTATCAGTATAACATGTATCAGGGATATGATTTTAGTGATCTGCTATATGCTGTGTTGGTGAACCAAGTGCACAAACATCTGATCAGGTAATGCAAATAGAAAGAGGATAGTAGTGCTGCCTCTTTGCTTAAAATCAATGTGTTGATTTTGACAATATGGTATAGACCGGAGCAGGCTACAATCTAGCTTCCCCACCAAGCTATATCTGGGCCCAACTGTACACAGAGTGCTGAGCTCTTTTATAAGCTGACAGCTTCTATCACACATGCCAGACGAGGTACAACCCGGCTCTGCCATCATCCCAATCACCCAGACTTAGGGCCCACCTCCTTGTTATGAGGTCTGAGCTTGTCAACTTTCCCTCACTGGTGCTCAGCATTCGTACACTGAATGATGTCTTAAGCTACCAGCCTCTGACAGCTTGCTCTGTGTTCTATGAGTGCAGGAGGGGTGTGGAGGACTGCCCCAGGCCCCCCTCTCCTCAGGCTTCATAGCACCAACAGTAATTGTGCCACTGGTCACACGGTTCCCACTTCCAGAGTTGCTGCATTTACTTCTCTGCAACTGTGAATGAAACTAATACATTTTCTAGGATCTAGACTTTAGATATGTCTTACTCTGGAGTAATCCTGTGAGCTCCTTCCTAGGATTAACTGGTTTGACAAAACTAGCAAACAAACATGGATAAATAGGCAAGGAAGAAAAGAAACACCATCCTTCCCAGCAGGATTAGAGATAGCTGATCAGAGAGTATGGGGAGAAGGAAATGAATACAGCATCTTTGTATCCTTTACCCACACTCCAGATAAATGGATTTTACATTGCCGTGCTATTGATCCGACTTCTTGTAAGAGCACTAAATCCTACAGAAAAATGTTACAAAAATAGGTTCCATTCAAATATGCTTTAATTCCAGGCCATTCCTCGCAAAAATGACACTGAGGGGCTTTTATTGTTTGCAGAGAGAGCTAAAGGCTTAAGGAATTATATTGCTTCTAGTGAGTTTTTCTCATTTAATGCAGCCGAATAGGATAGTAACTTAGGTCACAGAAGGTGAGAGATCAGTAAATACAGGGAAAAAGTCAGTGAAGAAAGTTTAATTCCTTGTTTAGAAACATGCCAGGAGTAATGGTGTTATAGCAGAGGTATAAAGTGAAGCACGGGAAGACTGTTTATTGCGTCTGTAAAAGAGAGGAGATAGGTTTGACACAGAGAAGCAGTTACTCAATTCTGTGTATTTCCATTTAAACAAGTTTATTTATCACAACTCAAAAAATGGGAAGTGGCTGCAGTACCACAAAGGCATAGTAAATATGAATCCCTCGGCTAAACCTGGAATTCTGATACCAGGGGCCTCATTTACAAAAGGCGTTTTTTCTGCAGCGATTATGAATCCTAAAGAATTATGAATTGTAAAAAAAAATTGCTGGATTTACTAATCCGCGTTTTTGGCTGGCGATTTAGAATCTCCGTCGATAGGCAGTGATTTTTTCATGGATGTATCGCCGCGATTTTCTGTATAAATTTTCCATTAAAAAATCGCTGCCAATCATGGCCCCTTGTGAAAAAGGTTTTTTAATTTTTTATTTTTATTCAAAACCCAAATTTTTTTGCAAAAGGTCTAGCACTCTGGCTTGTCCCTCCGGCGAATGAATATGGCCAGGCCATTTAAGGGACCCTATATATAAGGTGAGTGAGATCACCTTATAAAAAGGGCCCACACAGCAGGCACTTTTAAATGGAGCTTTTTAATAGCAAGTCGCCCAAGAGTTTACTAAGCGACGCTTAGTAAATCCGGCGATTGCTATGTCTGACACTGAAAAAATTGCCATCGTGATGTTTGCCATGGTGATTTTTTAAAAGGCAAAAGTCCCAGGACCTTGCTTTTAGTGAATGCGGCGATTGCATAATCGCCGCAAAACTCCCGCGATTATGGTCGATTTTAGCTAAGTCGACTTAGCCTACCCCCGACCTCTCATTTAAATGACTTTCCCCACCTGTATGGCAGGGATACGGCCATCGTAAAGAAAGAGTCAGCCCCTTTTGCGTGAATACTGACATGCGTAACTTAGTTACTTGCGCTTTCGGAACATCTGGTGCGTCCATGCGCAGATGTTCCAACACAAGGAACGTGCACAAATGACTTGCGTAAGTCCCTTATTTGACCTAGGTAAAGATCTGGGCCACTGTCCACATTATTGTTGTCAGTATAAGAACCCTGGGCCGGATTTACAGCACCGAACATATTGCATATACGTCTGGTGTATAGAGTTTTTGACTACCGTGCATGCGTAGTCAATTTTTACGTTATCTATGTAAATATATTTTCGATACGTAGATTGTGTATATGTGGTCTAAAAGACTACATATACGCAATCTACGTATCAAAAAGATACCTAGATTACGTAAAAAATTGACTACGCATGCGCAGTAGTGAAAAACGCTAAACACCGGACGTATATGCAATCTGTCCGGTGCTGTAAATCCGGCCCCCTATCTAGTTTCATTTTTTAGACATTCAAGCACTGTCAATCTAATGTTGTCAAATGTATGAAATGACTGATTTTCTATACCACACCACTTTTACACTGCAAGTTAGTGTATGGTGTTTAATAATTCACAGAGCATTAAACAATATGACGTGTGTTCTTCAAAATTGCTATAATTGTACTACAGTCCTTTAATATAATGTCATTTAACTATGGATATAAATTCATGTCATTATTGATATTATCCATTTACATTTGTTAAATTAATGATGCCAAAGGGTTGGAGTAAAATATGTGTTTTCATAATCTATAACATTTTGAAGAAAACAAGCAATGTACCAGCTTATTTGGATTGTTTGGCCCAACACTAATAATCTTTTTCTGTGACAAAGGGCCAGGTAAATTATATACCATAGCTAGCTGTATTACTATTATTATTATTATTATTATTATTATTATTATTAACAAACATAAACAGTGATAAGGAAGGACATACTGTAGTATCAACTAATGGCTCTACAATTGTGTCATAGTAGCTGCATTTACCCTCACAATCATAACTTCTATGCATTCTCATTGTTTGTTTGGTTCCATCACATTATTTTCCTCGTCTTTTCTAAACACTTCCTGGTTCTGTACATCAGGTCTATATTGCATCACTTACTGGCTCTGCTTATCATGTGATCTCTATTTCTATTAAACCCCCTTCACACTACTCCCTATGTCAGAGCAACAGGTAATCTATCCTGCTGACACCGTGTCCTCAAATTTACTTGTGTGTTGCTGACTCCCTGGATTTCGTGCCTCATTTTATCTTGCTTTCTGGTTGTCAGGTTCTTGTGAATCCACAGGAACCTGACAGGAGCCTGACTTTCAGTTCCAGTATTTCTCTCAGTGGATAATCCTGATATCTCACTAAGCTTTCTCCCTGAATTCCTGCCACACCTGGCATCCAGCTCATTGAACTTGGACCTGAGCTATAGCCCAAGGGCCACCATCTGCTGCTAATCTATCTTCACAATAGTGGCTCTGGTGAACACCGGGCCTTCATCTATCCCTTCTATTCCTTTCCCCTCTCCTCCGCTCACACCAGCAGTCCACTTCCTTCCCCC
The DNA here is from genome assembly GCA_011038615.1 of Limnodynastes dumerilii. Classification (NCBI taxonomy): domain Eukaryota; kingdom Metazoa; phylum Chordata; class Amphibia; order Anura; family Limnodynastidae; genus Limnodynastes; species Limnodynastes dumerilii. Next base: position 347,753 of record WWET01000538.1, on the reverse strand, counting down.
TCCTTATGCCTTCTGTAAGTTCTTCCCTCCCACATAGTGTGTTAGCTCGCGTGAGCAGGGCCCTCCATCCTAGTGTTGTTCTTTCCTCCACCACTCCCCCCTCACTTCGTACCCTCTTGTACCCCTCTGCTACCCTTTTACCCCATCCCACCTGGTGACTCCCTCTCAACCTCTCACTGCGCTTTATCCCCTGCTCCACATCACAATCTCCTTGCGTTCTGTGCTGCTTCACTTATTGTATTTTTGTGATATTTTTATTTTCATATTGTATTTAATATATACTATGCTGTCCATCCCAACTCTATATGTCTGTACTATATTTTGTTGTATTTTGTATGGTGGTGCGGGCATCTTGTGGCGCTTAATAAATAAACAATAATAATAATAATAATAAAGTATTTGAGAAGCTAAAATTAAGTGCCATAATTATGAAGATACATAGTAAACAGGAAGATCTATAATGGGGTTAAATGACGGAAGGACTGTTAGTGGGACTTAAGGCTGCATAAATGGCAGTGTAAGTCACACAAATATTTGCAAGAGAGAGAGGAGAGTGATAGGGGGAGTTCATGCGGACTGACAGCTTTCTGTTTGTACAGGGGTCTGGATCTGATCCATTGTCTTTATCTCACTTAAGTCTGTTGTCGTTATTAAGTCTGGATATAGGGTCGTATTCAGAGAATAAGGAGTTGCGTGCATATTTTTAGGAACGGATCAAGTGCGCATGCGTCGTAACTTTATTTATGTAAGTTATGTTGAATATACGCTCATAAGTGATTTAGGCACGGGCATGTGAATCGCACTACGTGCGGATGGACGGCATAGAAATACGTACTTGAAAATTTACATAAAAGTGGGTGGGGGGAGGCATTTAAATGAATGCATGGAGGAGTGGTTATAAAGAATCGCACGGAGCAGCACATATAAGCACGTAAGTACAGACGTAAAGAACAGAGTGGTTTAGAGACTCGTAAGTACCCAATAGCATGTCCGGGAGAGGGGAGAGGGGAGTGTCAGGTTGTTGGTGGGTGTTTCCTTGCTCCGGCCGTGCGTATAATTGCGCACATAATAAAATCGGTTCTCTGAATACGGCCCACCGTTCTTAATATGTAGTCTTGGAATAAAGCAGGAGCGACAACTGTTTCAATCTGTTCAGTGATTGGAATAGTACTGGGAGATTTTCAATCTAGTTCCCATCATTTTGAGGCCAACTGTAGAATATTGCAAATATTCAGCAGACAATTTTTCATCAGGCCTATATGTATATGGATAAATAAAAATTCAATTTAATCGCAATTTATATGCTTTATATATCAATTTAAAATACAATTTTCATTTCAAATATTGTGCATTTCGGCGAGTGTCTGTCTAGAATGATCTAGTAAGCTTTAAGAGCAAATGGGTTTAAAATACTGGCATCCAAACGGTTGAAACAAGGTTTTCTCTCAATTGTAGTACCATTATTATTACCATCTCTTTACAAAGTGCTAGCACACTCCGCAATTCTTTACAGTTGCCACTAAAAATGGTATTGAAACAAGACGGGATATTAATAAACAGAAAAAGGCATAAGAGAGACCTAATAAGTATCTATTGCGTTGAGACTCATCACTCTGTGTACAATCTCTTAGACGCAGTTGTTTTATTGAACAGCACTGTTTTACATAATGGAATAGAAAACAGCAAATACCGCTTCTCTCCTGGCAGAGTGTGAGGTCATGTGAAGATAAAAGCTGATGTACCGCCAGAGGAAGATAGTCTTCTGCTCTACTTGTCGTGCATTGGTCAGGGGGCATCACCTCTCGTTTCATAGGATATAACTCTACAGACGCTTAGAAGAAAGGATTTTGGCTGCTGTTCTTCCAGATTTCCCACAGCTGTTCAGTTTCTGCACAGAAGAGCACAATAAAAATTAAGATGTGACTGTGAGCTGAAGAATGATAGTAAAGGTGAATGCCTTAGTAAGACCTGTTATTTTAGATTGAAAAAAAAAAAAATCACTAATGTGATAATAAAATATCTGTACTCTTATTAACTTTATACAGTTAAGCTGGGTGGGATCCATAGGTGCGGATGCAAATGGGATCCGCACTACTTCGTAACACAGACGTAGGTCTGGATCTGGCCCATAGATTCCCCAGTCTTCCCTCCCAGCCTAATTTACATCCTTTCCCCCTCACCCACTTTACGAAAGTAACCCCCGGCACGCCGCCTCTTACCTCTAAATCTACGTGCGGTCTTTAAAGAGTTAATATCCGTACAGAACCTCCTACACCAATTGCAAAGTCAATAAGACTACGCATGCACAGTGGCTCCATATGGAGTAATATGCACCTAAGAAGCATCAGCTTCTTAGGTGTGAATCCGGTTCACTGGCATGTTTTTCCCAGCTTCCATCAAACGGTATAATAGCCGGGGATCTCAGGCAGCATGAACACACTGGGCCGCTTCCGGAACTAACAAGGTCACCTGACTTCCCCAAGAGCTCACTTGCAGATGTCAGGTGACCTTCTTAGCTCAGGAACTGGGCTCTGGGTGGTGGCACCACTCGAAACACCCTGGTGGGCGTCAGGAGAAAGATCCGCAGATCTGCATTCGAATAGATTCAGATCCGTGCCGAGTTTTTTAGGCAGGTTTTTGGACACGTAAGTGTCTAGAACTCCGCATGTGAGAGGGCCGTTCACTCCCCTCTCATGTGGCAGACTTACTGACCTCCATGCATACAGAAAAGTGTATATATAAAATATCTGCGCATACACGCACAAGATGTAATGCTGTGGATCTCATGGCATATGAAATGCAATTCCATACACTAGGAGATCCAGATAACCGGGAAGGCCCATCCCCTCCACTGACCTAAACCCCACAAGGTGGGATGGGGAGACCACTTAAATTTTACAATACGGGCTGGCCTATATACTTCTGTGCAGCTCGGACCACTGATCCACTCAAGATACTTAAGGTTGGTTTATTGCAGCATAATAGTACCTACCTACTGCTACAATTTACTGGTGTGTTTGACATTAATGCAGTCTACTATTTGGGGGTTTTATTGAACAGCATAAAAACAAATATTAGATATTAATGCTTGTCGTGTTTTTAATTTTATGCAAAACAAATGTTTTGTTCCAATATTAAAATCCCAACTATTTAGTTCAAACTAACAATAGTTAAATAACTTTATGTGGACTGTAGTTTTTAATAATTAGTTTCCCCTCTATTTCTTTCACCAAGTCAAACTCTAAGTTCAAATAGTTTGATTTAAAGAAAAGTGGAAATGTTTTCCATCACAACCAATCAAAGTAGCTATCATTTTTCTGGAATATTCCAGGAAATAATACATTTTTAATGGAGGCTTGAAGAAGAATATGAAGGTTAAAGGTACATAAAAGATTCTGCTTATAGCCTGTTGCCAGAGCTCATGTCAAACAACTCTAGCTTCAAGCTCATCTAACGTAAAGGGGACCAGACACAGTTTTAGGTCTTAGTTAAAAGTTTTTTTTTACATGTTAAGCATAATGAAGCATCATAAATAACTAATGTGTTAGCATTCATAAGGATCAAGGAAAAATCTTACTTAGCTCATAACCCCTTTTATGCTATGTTCAGCACTTCGAAAGTAGCATATGTCATACCCTCCAACTGTACCAATTTAGCAGGTACAGTACTGTTTTTTAATGGTCTGTACTGGCTAAAAGGGCTCCTGTACCGGATTCTGACCCAGCAGTCGTCCCCCCCCCCATACTCACCTTCCAGTCCTGCACAATCTATTCACTATAGCAGAGCTGCGGGGACAGACTCCTACAGCTCTGATAAAGTGATAAAGACCCTCTCCTGTGAGTTCTTAGCTCATGTGATAAGGTGTAAAAAAAACGTTATCATACATGCAAATGGGAGCAGATTAAAGGCATGCCCCTTCATGGAACAAGCCACACCCACTTCATAGACACGCCCCCAACAGGTGTACCTATTTTCTATAAAAAAAAATGTTGCAGCGTATGACATATGTGAGGATATACTATTTTATCCCTGGACTGGATTTAGACCTCCATATGCATTTTGTACTGTCACAAAATGCAGTGCCTACAAAGTCAAACATAGCCATAGCCATTGTGGCCTATTCATTCCTGAATCCTCTGTCTTTCCTGATCCCCTAAGACTAATTTAAAACCTCCATTCATTAATCAGTGGGGCAACAGCAGAGAATACTGATGGTAAGCCACATAGGAGATTACATCTCAATACAAACCAACAGTGGCCGTGTACATCTAAATATAAAGGAAAGCTGAGTTGGATGAGAGGACTGTGCAGCTGTATATTCAACATACTGAAATCCCTCACAGCTGATACTATTACAACCTCTGGAACAAGTGTTATTTTGGTGTGTATTTATGTTTATCACCAATCACAGCCGCAACACATAGGGCCAGATTTACTTAGCTGCAGGTTTGGAAAAGTGGAGATGATGCCCATGGCAACCCATCAGATTCTTGCTCTCACTTTTCTATTACATACTAAAGAATGTCAGCTAGAATCTGATTGGTTGCTATAGGCAACATCTGCACTTTTCCAAAACCAAAGTTTAGTAAATCTGTCCCATAGCCTCTATACAGAAGCAAGTGCCATCTCAGAGTCCTCACATCTTACTCCCACCACCAACAGCATCTGTGACTCACAGCCTTAATACAGCAGACGGACCGAAACCGGACCGGAGCCACTGCACCACAGTGTGCAGATTTTTATCCTTTTTGCGATATAGCCCGTAGAAGTATACTTTTTGCCGTAAGAGGTTGGCTACTACTCCTTCCCTCAGCCTCTACCACTCGGTATCCTTGCTAATGAATAGACTCTACCAACCGTGCAGGTCATTGTTACGCCTATCTGTACATGGCAATGCTAAGTCCTCCCCCCTATTGTTTTAGTAGTCTGGATTGAGCAGATGGTGCTCCGATCAGAGCTTACAGAGGTGTGCGCGTGCACAAATCACCAAATCTCATGATTTCCATCCTATGAATACGGAAAATAGGGGATTGTCAAAAGTCTAAATCCAATTCTTAAACATTAAAACTATTGGAGTCATTTTTAAGTATTTCTAAATTCAGAAACAATGAACCGGATTCAGAGTTATGAAATCCAGACTTGCCTCCGGCACCCCACTTCACAAGCAAATTGTCGGTTGTTTTGATTGGATGGCAATTGCGCCCTTCAGATGTTACGTGCATTTTATCATACGGAACTAAGTGGGGTTTGGCTTTGACATTCATGAGAGGATATAAGTTATCGCTGTACCTTATTTCTTTTATGTATTTATGAGAGGATGATTGGTCGTATGGACCGGCAATCAGCTTGTGTGACTTAAGGGACCTTACAGAAATACACATGAGAGATGGAAGTGACAGGGGGGGGGTTCATTCTCTTCTCTCGTTTGTACTGAAAGATCTCCTGCAGGGGTCTGGATCCAGTCCTGTGTGTGTAAAATGTCTGCATACCGCTACTGTGCATGCACACGCAGGAGACTTCCAGCATAGATCTGGACCCTTGGGATCCTGGCTTCCATGCTGGTAACCTTTGTGTCAGCTGGGCGGAAAGAAACAAGTAGCGTACGTCAAGTGTGCAGGGTGAGAGGGGTTAGGTATGTTAATGGTACAGTAAGAGCTCGGTTAAGCCCAGAAGCATGGAAAATGGGGACGGTATAGAAAATTTAAGGGGTTGTCCTGGTGGCAGAAGTCCTGTGTGGCCTCCCCTCGCACACACGGGAGTTTTGAGACACAGTGATACCCCAATGAAACTCTACGGTGGAGTTCTGGATCTGGATGGAATTTTAGAGCAGGGGTTCTCAGTCAGTGGTATTAGTATCACTCTTTGGAACCCCGATTACTGTCTGGTGATGCTCAGGGCCACTGGCCGAGATTGTAGGAAGCTAGCTGCAATACCAGATGACAGAGGCCATACTAATATGAGTATATGGGTATGGGTAATAGGTATTTGTGTAAATGATATGATGTGAAGCCTGATTATATAGTAGGCACTGTAACTAGTATTTCTTTAAAAAAAAAAAAATAATAAAAATATATATATATTATTAAAGTTTATTTATAAGACGCCACACGGTATCCACAGCACTGTTTAGAGGCAATAGCAAAGCCAATAGTTACATATACAATACAAAAATTAACAGGGTATAGAAACATGAATAAGGAATACAATACATGTACAAAGCAAAAATTTAATACAGTACAAAAATAGCAGAACAATATGTGAGGAAAATAAAGATGCTGAATATGTGTGTAGGAGCAGATGAATAAGGAGAGAGATAGACAGTAGTGAGAGAGGATGAACAAACAGGAGACACAGTGATCAAGATGGGGAGGGCAGGTGGAGGAAGGATAGGCTTGCCTATGGGATTCACAGTTAAGAGTGAGTTAGATGCGGACAGATCCGCACCTAACTCACTCTTCCTGCCCCTGCCCCCAGTTTTTAGGTGCCTTATAGCTGAAGCTTCTTATGTGTGAATCAGGTCCTATGGCTCTTAAATATTTTGCTCCTGAATATGTAGCCTAGTAAGGTCACTGTAACTCTGTAACTTTCATAGGGTTCTAAACCATAGTTGCCAACTCTCCCTGAATATCAGGGAGACTCCCTGAAGATTGGGTGATCTCCCTGACTCCCTGAAGTGTTTGGTAATCTCCCTGATTCTAATTTCATCCATTGAGGTCTATGCAGAAGACCAATTTCATGGAGGCCCAGATGTAATGAAAGAATCTTGTTAATCAGCTGCAGCGTAACTTTTAGCTTTTCTATAAAGATAGTAATGAAAGTATTCACTGACAATTTAATCATCAATAAATACTGACATTTTTATTGTAAAATAGTTTTCCTGGCAGTGCTAGATATACCTATGGGTGGAGCTATTCACAGGACACACCTCTTTGGCGCTACAGGACACACCCCTTTGGTGCAGCGCCTTTATAGTGCTCTCACAATCTCCCTGATATTCATTTGCAAAAGTAGGCAACCATGTTCTAAACTGATTTCCCTTCTCTATAATTGAAGTTCTTCCAGTTTCTCAAAAATAAGTTCTCTAAAAAGAGTTAGAATTTCACTCCTACACAATTCCCCCCCAAGGCTGAAACATAAAAAAACATTAAAAAAAAAACGCATACCCTGGGGACAAGATGTTAGCTGTACTTTAGTAAAACTTCAGAAGATACCGGGGATAAGGTAATGTGTGTTTGATACTTACAGCACTGAAGAAATTCTCTGACTGTGTGGAACGCTCACTCCACAACATTGAATTGAACTGCAGGTATCTGAAAGTGAAAAGAAAGTGACTGAGATGTTAAAGCTGGGAAAATCAGACAGGGCTGGAGCATTTTCTATGAGTTAATATAACTTGTATATTTTTCATAATACACATTTTACTATGGTGCTAAACATCTATGATATAAAAGCATCATAGTTAAGCATGGCATCAGAATTAAGAACGTCAGAAGTATTCCGCAAGCTGCGGACATGTGTGCACCAGATGTTACATTGCGTAAATCCAGCCTTACGGATCTTAGTTTTGTACGCCTGGAGATCTATCCGTCAGGGAGGCTCATCCCCCCCACCTAAACTCTGTAAGGCGAGTGGAGGAAGCATTTCAATCTTACAGTTTGGGCAGGGTTTAACATTTCAGCGGTGTATAAATTGCTGATCCATAAGTCTGATTTAAGACCGCCTTATGGCAGCGTGACTGAGCTATCATTCGCACGAGAGGTGGAAGTGATAGGAGAGTTCCTTTCCCTCCTCCGTGTCAGCTGACAGCCCTCCGACAGCGGTCCGCTCACGGAGGTCTCAATCCAGGCCACAGGGCCATCTGTATTCACACCTAAGAGTAAGTTAGGTGTGGACAGAACCGCACCTAACTCACTGGTGCAGCACATAACCCACCCCCCGGTTTTTAGGTACATTATGGACCTCCCACTTCAACACTCCCTGATGTGGCATTTGGCCACCTCTTTCTAACTAAACTACCCCGTGCAGTCTTTAAAGACCGTGCGGAGGCAATCTACTTACCAAACAGGTATTTTCACAAATCTGCGCACCTAAGAAACCGTAGCTTTTTAGGTGTGAACACGGCCCACAGTTATTAAGCACAAGATATGCCCTTATTATGTCATATTGCATTGAACATTATGTATGGATAGTGAGTGATTGTGATAAGTGCGGAATGATAAATACATCACCTCAAAAAGGGTTAACTGAGAAAGTTGACACCTTATTAAGATTCCAGGGCTGAATTCAAGGGTCAGGATCATAAATTGATCACATAAAAAAAAATTGGTGTTTTAATTTATCACTTTAATTTTAGCACAAATAAAGAGTAATAAAGATCTTTATTATGAAGCATATATGCTGTATATATCATAATAATGACTTAATTGCGCTCAAATTATCCCACATAATTGGGCACCATATAATATGAAGCCATATGGGGAGGAGCCCTATTATTGGGATAAATTGAACATAAAAAAAAAAAGTCTTTACATAACCTCTTTGGACTGGATGCAGAATCCCACAGAACCGCTGATGTACACAAGTTGTTTGTGTTAAACAGCTGTTTTTAAGTCACTGCACATGCCCAGAACACTGGGCTATGCAGCGGAACGCTGGATGTATGGAAGTTGATTCCTTATATCCTTTGGCTTCACACGTGTGGTGGATCAGACCTCTGTGCAAACTTTATACGTACAATGGTTTGGCCTTCATATTTAAACCATACAGTAAGGGCTGGGTTTATCCTTTACATACAATTATCTGGTCCATATGTTAAAATGTACATGCAAACAGGATAAGATAGGGTTCTAGTTGCATAAGTGTCCAGAAGTTTGTAAGTGAGTAGATGAGTGCCCTTTACGCTCATGGTTGGAACCTACTAGTAACCGAATGTATGGTACCCCGCCATGCATTCACGCTGCGTTAGTAAAGCTTGATCCAGCCCTTTATGCCTTATAATACCTTTATTTCTCTGTGCAGTGTCAGGGTGAAGGTGGACAGCAGGCATCCCCAGTCACTGCAGACCCTGGGTTGCAATGCCTGTACTACCTCCCCTGTTATACATACAGCAAAATAAATAAAACACCAAAAGCAAGTATAAAAATCATAATAAGTATTCCAAAACATGCAATTTTATGCAAATCTAGGTTTTCTAGTTTGTTCCCTATATACATTAATTCATCTGGATAGAATGCGGATTATTACATTATGTGAATACATTGCAACAGTTAATACACAGAACTTTAAAATCCATTCTGACTCAACAAGACGTAACCGTATATTTGTATTAGGGAATGAATTCATGCGTGTGTACCTTTTTTGGGCAAAACTTCAGAAACCATCAGAATGATGCTGACATGTTGAATAGGAAGTAAATATGTTGTATTTGCAAACAAATAGCAGACTTTAAGGCTTACAGACATTTGAAGACTGATTATTACCAACACATTTTAAACGGACATGAATAAAATATATATGTCAACATTATTTATGCAGATGCAGCCCTTTAACTGTCCTGTGATCATATTTAATTTATGCAACTTGAAGTCAGACATCAGAGTAATTCTCGCATCACTGGTTAATTGATTCCATTACATGTTTCTTTCATTGAAAATGGTTGATATTTACATGCTAATGTTCTGCGCTAATTGTGGGAATATTTTTTTTTTTATCTTTACACTTTTAATTAATTTTGATTAAAAGCTTTGAACTTTGTATTGATCACATAACTGGGTAGAGTAAAATGGTATTTATAGCAGTCATCTTGCCAAATATTTCCTTGTTAAAATTTAAACCTACGAGATAATCCTTTGATCAAGACTAAAGTTAATGGTTCTGATTAGGGGTGGATTAGTCATCGGACTTACAGGGATTTCTTTCTTTGAGGCCAGCCAGCAGTTCCTTTTTTGCTTGAAGACAATTACCTTGTCACAGTAATTGGTGACAGTTCCAAAGATACTGGGTCATATGCAGAGCTTTCCGATATTTGTTACTGCGCATGCGCAGTAATTTTGTAATGCCATCTACGTTTCTTTTTGGAACATAGATTGCGTATACGCGGTCTTAAAGACCGCGCATACACAATCTATGTTGCAAAACGAAAAAAAACAGAGGTCACTAGGTCACTTTATATCCCTTTATTGTATTAGGAACTAGTCAGTAGGGGTTAGATCCTGAGCTACGTACGCTAGCTTACGCTAGCCGGTGACGTAAAAACATTGTCTTGTATGTATTGCGCATGCGGCAGATGTTACATCACGTAACTCTGAACGTACGTACCAGCCTTGTATCAACAGCGTAACTATGAACAAAGGGGCGTTATATTCATACGACACCCGTAATTACGCTTCGGAGGCGGGGTGAGACATTTAAATCATACAGTATGGCTGTGCTTAGGCACTCCATTACGTATGTCAGTAGTTACGCTTTGAAAAGTTAAGGTAGGGTTTGGGAAGCGTAAAATGGCCAAAGTACGTACGAGCGAGGGGAATGCCTAGGGAAACACATAGAAAATACACTAGCGTAAATACTTTACGTGATGAAATGTAACAAGCACTTAGGTCTGGATCTGGCCCTGGGTGTTGTATGTGAATTAATTCATTTTTTCTTTATTTTTGCATGCAGGTAAAATAAGTTTTGCTTATTCCACACATATATTAAACAATTTATTTAAAACTATTGCAGTCAAGCTAAGAAATGTGACCTCTTAAACTTTACCAGCATAGTTTTATTGTGGGTTACTACTTTAAAAAAAAATATGTCATTTTTAGATTTTTTGATTTATAATATTAAGAACAGTAAATAAAAATGCCCAATACGGGCTTCTGTTGACACAAATTAATGTAGGAAATATCAATGTGTGTGGAAGGTGCCTAAAAAATAAAATAGATTCAGTTCAGTGATACATGAGAATAGTATGATTGTAATGTGTTGCTATAGTAATGTTCTTTTTTTCAATTTTGAGTGTTCCAACATAATCCCTGTGGACTGGATTCACCCTTAATAATGTTCCTAAATTTATGCAGGCCACGTGCGTATCTTGGTTATTTTTTTTTCGATTTGCGCATTCGCCATCCAGATGTTACACACGGAATCCTGTAACGGATGTAGTTCAACTCCGTGCTAAATGAGATCCATAAGAGGGCGTAATCCACTAATCCGTAAGTAGGAAGTTAAGAAAAGTAGGTGGGGGGGGGAGTGCATTTAAATAGGGCATAATGAGCTGGGTTTGTAAAGTACGCACAGGGCCGGATTGAGGGCCATGTAGGCCTGGGGCTGAAAATTGTCGAGAGCCCACACTATGCTTTGTAGATGGATGTCATATTTATGCACTGCAATGGGAGGCCTGGAGATCTGCATTGAGGGGGCCTATTTTCAGATGGAGGCCTGGAACTGTAGTCCCATTAGCCCCATTGTTAATTAGGAATGTAAATTTTCATGGGGGATGGGGCAAAAGGCCAAGATTACTTTTTATTGAGCCTGCTCCAGGTGTGAAGGCAACCATTTTCTACCCTATAATCCAGACTGCTGCTTACGGTTTAAACTGTCCACAGGCCACAATCATTCGCTCTCCAAGAACAGCTAATGGGAGGTGCAGCTTCCTAGCCTCCTGTGTCTGCTTATGCTGCCTGCAAACTGTAATAGCAAAATGAGTGAGGCTTCTAATACCGCTTTCACATCACCACCTTTGAAAAACCCGGTATTTTGTACCCGGGTTTTTTCTGGCAGCATTGCCGTGTCATTTTCAAAACCGCGTTATAAGTCCACCCAAAAACCCGGGAATTTCCTGGGTCTGTCCTTTTCACATTACCACCAAATAACCCGAGTCTGCCTTTAAAGTAAAGTGTCAATCATTCCAGATAGTGGCTTTGATTGGCTTTTGATCGCCAGCACCAGATAAGCATCCAATCAGGTTCCAGAAAGAAAAACCCGTGTTCAAAAGAAACTGGCCGCATTTTAAGAACCCACCCTTCCCGGGTTGAACACAGGAAAAATCCCAGGTTTTTGCAAAATGCCGGGTTTTTGATGAAAATCCCGGGTATTTGGTGGTAATGTGAAAGGGGTACTAGAAGGAAAAAAAATGCATTTTCAGCTAGAAAATGCATGCAGAATAAACACAAAGATAACTTTATCGCCCGTGTCGCTTCATCCCCATTTCCATTTCATTCATTCCCATTTGCTTTTATGTAGATATTCATAAGGGCAAAAAACACCCAACAGAAATCATGGGGGACAACTGCTCCCTCTGTTCCTCTTGTTCCTACACCTCTGCTTATGTCCTATCCAGAGTTGCGTGTTTCTGCAGATACAAGATACAAGACAAAATGCAAAAAAAGTTAAACAGAATGAATAGAGGAATGAGGGAATCCTGCGCTGACCGATGGGAATGTAACAAGGGATGTAGTGGACGAGGGAAACGGACAAGCGGTACTCCTGTCGGCTATCTAGATACAATATGGTTGGGAGTTTTGCTTCCCTTTGTACGGTATAGAAATTGATTTAGTATCTGTGGTGCGCCAGAAAGCACCACGGATACTAAATCCATTTAAATAGAATGAATAGAATGGTATATTGACTAAGAGGTAATGCTACTTGTGATGTTCAGACCGCATTTACGCAATCTACGTAAGAAAAAGATAAATAGATTATATAAAAAATGACTACACATGCGCAGTAGTAAAAATCGCTAAACACCGGGCGTATATGTTATACGTCCGGTACTCTGAATACGGGCCTAGATCCTTAGCCTGCATGACAGTGAAATTCTGCATACTAGGGCCAGATTTACTGAGCTGCGGGGTTGGAAAAGGGGAGATGTTGCCCATAGCAACCAATCAGATTATATCTGACATTCTCTAGTATGTAACAGGAAAGTGAGAGCTATAATCTGGTTGCTATGGGCAACTTCTCCACTTTTCCAAACCCGCAGCTTAGTAAATCTGGCCCTAGATGCGAAATTCGGCTTAGTTACTGGCAGGCCAGATGTTCTGCAACAGATCTCCAGACGTACGGAATTGAGTTTCGTATGTCTGGAGATTCATCCGACAGGGCGGTGCATCTTCTCCTCCCGCCTACACTCCATATGGCAGCGCGAGAGTGAGAGTGAAAGGGGCGTTCACTGCCCTCTCCTGTGTGGACTGCCTGACCTCTGTGCATGCGGTAAATGCACGCAGATCAGGATCCAGTCCTTACACCCTTTTTATCCCTCTCCTATCAAGCTTTAAACATCTAGGGCCATATTCAGAGATCCGTTTGTTAAAAGTACGCAATTATACGCACGCACGTAGCAAAGCAACACCCACGACACTCCCCTCACACTGAAGGGTTTGCGTGGACTTACGAGTGCCATAGGGCACCCTTATGTCTACATATGTAGTTACGGGCGTACATCAAGATACGTACGTGCATATCTACCTAGCCACGCCCTCAAATGCCCATTTAAATGTATTCCCCCCGCCCTGTCTCACGTAACTTTTCAGGTACGTATTTCAACCCCGCCCCTCCGTACATATGTCCCCAAGTGCGATTCACATGTCTGTGCCCAAAGCACTTCCGTGCGCATATTCTACGTAACTTACGTAAATATAGTTACTACGTATGCGCCGTTTATCCGATCCTAAAAATATGCACGCAACTCCACGTGAAAACGGATCTGTGAATACGGTCCCTAATTCCCAAATCAACATTCTAAATAAATATCTTAAATGTACATTGTACACTAAATGGTTGTTAACGTAACTGCTTCCTTCATTAGAGTCAAATGAAAATAATGCAGTTACAATGCGATAGTTGCAATCAGGGATCTATTTAGAAAGAAGGTTAAGAGCTGAAATACAAATAAAACATATGTTTCTTCCTATTTCTGCTCTCTCTCTCTCCTTCCTGGCATTTATCAGTGTCACAAAGCCTGAAATCCACTCACTGAGCCAAAAAATGTTTTCCGCTTCTTTTCTGTGTGGGGACAAAGGGTTGTGAAATTCATCAAGCTCTTCTCCACTTGTTCTCCAGAACGATTGCTATCCCAGGATGGCGAATCTATTGTAAAAATGAAATCCGTTTACTAGCGTAGCGTATTTATGCGTGCGTACCTTCTACACACTCCCCTAGGCACTCCCCCTGCATGTTCGTATTTTGACCGCTTTCCGCTTTCCAAACCCTACCTTAACTTTTGGCCGCGTAACCGCTGTCATCCACACACGTACGGATGGGTAACACGGACTTACGCAGCTAAGCACGCCCATACTGTACACTTTAAATGGAAACCCCCGCCTACATTGCGGATTTTAGACTTTGTCTCACATTGCGTATTTTAGACGTACTTTTGTCTCACATAAATTTGGCACGCCCACACATACGAATTTACGCAGCAACTACCCATACGCTCAGAGTTACGTAACGTAGCGTAACATCTGTCGTGCGCATGCGCAGTACATACAAAATCGCGTTTTTAGGTGTCCGCCTGGCGTAAAGACATTGCCTCTTGCCGCCTCCCTCCCGCCCTTCGCGGCTAATCTAAATCCCTCCTCCCTCTCACATCAACATAAAAACGCTCCAAGGCAACATAACGCTGCCTCTTTGTACGTAAATTACAGCATGCAGTCTTTTAAGACCACACGTATGCTATCTACGTACCGATCTGCTACGTAGATATCGTAAATGACCTACTCCACATGCGCAGTAGGTCATTTTGGCTAGACACACACTTAAGAAGCAGAAGCTTCTTGAGTATGAATCAGGCCCTACGTATGTAAATCAGCTGTGAATTGTTACTGCACATGCAGCCATCCAATGCTGCATTGCAATTCCAATTCAGTCTCCACACAGTGGGGCCCACTCACCCTGCATACACTAGACACGTGATGGGTGGGCATAGGTATTTGAATCTTACAGTAAGGGCTTGGCTGTAACCATACATATAATTAGGTAATCTGCATGCACAGAGATGGGTCCTGGTCACGGAAATACATTGCACACACTGGAGTGCAGAGGGAGTGTCGTGCACTCCTGCGTGCAGAATTTTGGGTGCAAGGGAAGATGTGGTGCAGGATGGTGCCAGGCTGGACAGGCGCTAATCCCGCAGCTCCCCAGTACCGGGCCATTCTCTAAGATGGATGCCAGTGTTAAACAATGTAAGGTGCTTTCATCACACTGGTGAGAGCGCCTTACAGAGCTTAATAGCGGCATACATTCACTTTGGCTGTGTCTGTGTATGGTATAGGACTTACAAGGGGAATACTGGGTGCCAGAGTAACATGATGGGGTATACTGGAGCTGAAGTAACATGATGGGGTATACTGGGTGCTGAAAAGACATGATGGGGGATACAGGAGCTAGATACACATGATGGGGGATGCTGGGAGCTGGAGAGACTTGATGGGGGATACTAGGAACTGGAGTAACATGATGGGGAATACTGGGTGCTGGAAAGACATGATGGGGGATACTGAGAACTGGAGTAACATGATGGGGGATACTGGGAGCCAGAGTAACATGATGGGGAGTACTGGGAAATGAACTAACATGATGGGGAATACTGGGAGCTAAAGTAATATGATGGGGTATACTGGGTTCTGGAAAGACATGATGGGGAATACTGGGTGCTGGAGACATATGATGGGGGATACTGGAGCTGGATACACATGATGTGCGATACTGGGTACTGGAGACATATGATGAGGGATACCGGGGTTGGAGAGACATGAGGGGAATACTGGGAGCTGGAGACACATGATAAGGATACTGGGTGCTGGAGAGACATGATGGGGGATACTGGGTGCTGGAGAGACATGATGGGGGATACTGGGTGCTGGAGAGACATGATGGGGTATACTGGGTGCTGGAGAGACATGATGGGGATACTGGGGTTGGAGAGACATGAGGGGAATACTGGGAGCTGGAGATACATGATGGGGATACTGGGTGCTGGAGAGACATGATGGGGGATACTGGGTGCTGGAGACACATTATGGGGAAAACTGGGAGGTTGGGGAGACATAAATTGGGAATACTGGGAGCTGGAGACACATGAGTTATAAGATAGATAGTCTGTATTGTATAGTGGTGACTATGATTTGCTTTGTTTTATTGTGGTTGGGATTGTGTTGCATGATGACACTTACATGCGTACAATAATCTAAGATGGTCACTGATGTTAAATTGGTAAACAGGGGGCAAAATGAAAGTTCCCATAGGGGTGGCCTCCACAACAAAGGCCTTAGTCCTGTATAGACTTAGCACTTAAATCTGGAGGCAATATATCCTCTGCAGGTGAAGGATGGGTGTCATAACAATTTCCATATCTCCATGCTTCCTCTCTTCTGTGTATAAGCGAATGACTGTCATTTATACCAAAAGAAAAAGTAGGAAGCTCTTCCTCTTCAGGGATTGCAGGATAGGTGAGTATAACTAAATATCATGTGTTGAGATAGGATTGTCACTGATATGTCATCTACCTTCACTTCTCATTTCTTAATAATTAAGAGACCCCCTAGATCTCCAATGTTATAAAAGTTTAATAATAATAATTAATAATAGTAGTAAAAATAAAACCTATGACACATCATATGCATCCATTATAAATTATGGTAACAAGGCAACAATGCAGGAAACCACCTGCTTGCCATTTGTGCAAAAAATGTATTACATTATATATCCACTGTACGCAGAGCAGGGTCTAAAAAATGTTTTTCCAGTAACCAAATTCTGTCTGTAGGAAAGAAGTTATTGTTGGATAAATGAAGGGCATTACTGTGAGAAGCTTCATTTTTCATGTCTGGAGCCATGTACATTTTTATTACGAAAGTGTTTCTCTGAATACCAAGTACAGTCTTAGAAGTCCTCTGTGTTCTGTCTGTGCAGAGAACTTAATAGGCACAAGGAAACACTGTATATACTGTGTGGTAGTGGAAGTTTGGTAATGCATTTACATACATCCCAACATTTTGGAGTCGGAAAACGGGAAAAATAAGCCTCGTCTCTACCCACAAAGCTCCGCCTCTATCCTGCCCAAGCCCTGTCCATATTCATTCCAAGATCCACTCCATTCTACCCAAGCGCCTCCCCCATTGTTATGGACAAAATCAAATAGTCATTTTAAAAACTGACAAAAAAAAAACCCTGCATCGAATGTAGCCCACTTATCGGGACAAACTCGAAGGCAGTCAAGACAGCGGACAGTCACCAAAATCATGACTGTTACGCTGGAATTGGGACAATTGGGAGGTATGTAAATAATTTTGCATACTAACAATAGTGTGTGCATATACTGTATATACAGATTTATTTTTAAGGTGAGGATACTCTGTACTGCACATTATTGACACCTGTGTAGATGACTACCTGTTGCAAGACCACTTCTGGTTGTGGCAATAGAGAAAGGGTATATATATTACTGCAGCCACTACAGAATTAGAGATGATGCTACCTAACTTATATTAAACACAAATATGTATTGTTGTGTGAGTTCTATGAGCAAAAATAATGCATTTTCCCTGCACAAAAAAAGATTTTAATAAAAAAAAACATATATGACATTTTAACACTTTGGAAAACGTACATTGGTATGAAAAGATAAGATATAGATATATATATAGATATATATATATAGAGAGATATATATATATATATATATATATATATATATATATATATATTAAAAAAAGACTTTGCGCTTCTTACATAGATCCAGAACTAAGTACGCTGGCCGGTGACTTAAAAACGCTGTTTTGTATGTACTGCGCATGTGTGCGGCAGAGGTTATCCCACGTAACTCTGAACGTACATACCAGCCACGTATGAACAGCGTAACTATGAACGAAGGGACGTGACATCCATACGACACCCGTAATTACGCTTCGGAGGTGGGGTGAGGCATTTAAATCGTGCATGGGTGTGCTTAGGCACTTACGTACATGAAGCCTTTACGTACGTCAGTAGTTACGCTTTGAAAAGTTAAGGTAGGGTTTAACAAGAGTAAAATGGTCAAAGTACGTATGAGCGAGAGGAGAGAATTGAAAATATGCTACATGTGAAACATAATGGGAACCTAGGTCTGGATCTGGCCCATACTGTAGCAAAATTTTTACTCAGGTTTACACTTTCTGTTGTTTTGCCCTTATTCTCAGACTCTGGATCAGTCCCAATATCTTGGGAATCATTTTCTGTGTTGCTAGGAGATTGATTTAAAAGAACAAAAAAAAGTTGTTTGGATAATATTGGCTGCATTACTAGGGAATGTGAGCTAATAGGAAATAATTAGTTTTAACTTTGTTCCAGCTGTGTATAAATAGGATGTTTACCCTATGTTAAAATGTTAATTAATGAGTATATTGATATCACTGCTAATATTAATAGTAGATCCTGTAGAACAACAGCCAAGAATTATCTTTTAGAAGTATATTAATTTGCTGTATACACTCAGACATTTTCATGGCAGAGAGCCATTGTTTTCAACTTTTGTAGGCACTTAAAAAAAAAAAAATTGCTGTAGCTATTAGGTAGAGTTTTCTTAATGATTACTCTTTTCTCTTGAGACATTTGAGAAAGGAGACAAATGAGAAAAGTGGCATATTTTGCCCTAAAAATGGCTAAAGAGTCAACCATAGTACTGAGGGCAGAATACAGAGTTTTGCTGTCCTTCCATGCATTGCAGATAGATCTCTCATTCTCTCATTGAGAATTTGTCAGATGTTTGAGAAAATGTGCTGATCAATCAGAGTTCATTCCGAACCCTCCAAGAGCAATGGACTGGATCCAATGATCGGATATTCCTGCATTTGGAATATATCCCTGCTGTTTTCACACATTCATGCAAGAACATTGCTAACCAATCCCCTTTCAGATACAGATCTAACATTGTAAAATAAGGCCTCAACCCACTTATGAACAGCCAACCCCATCCTGCCCCTTCAGAATGGTCATAATTCAAATGTCAGGATTGAGTGGATTGCATATTAATTGGGATGCTCGGATTTATGCTCATGCACAGATTGCAAAATTGACTGATTTACGATCTGATGGCACAAAATTGATGTAATTAACGACACTACTGGAAGCTGAGTTTGTATGTGGGTTTTGCCTCTTAGTCAGTTTATTATAGACTTTCCTTCTCCCTGCGTACCCTTTACCACTAGTAGTACTTGGACCATTGTTAGGTGGTACTCAGGGCAACTGGTCAAGGTTATAAGGAAGTACGATACCAAATGGCTGGGGACATCATTTATAAAATATCTTGATATCTTGGGGGCTAAATGGCATATTTATAAAATGCACCTTAAAATCACTGCAAAAACATGTAAACAAAAACAACAAAACCCTAAAAATACATATGTGGGCCAGGGTTTTGTGTATTCATGATTGTCAAGTGGTACTTGACATGATTCCATAGTAGGTAAGTATTACTTGACATGATTCCATAGTGGGTAAGTGGTACTTGACATGATTCCATAGTAGGTAAGTATTACTTGACATGATTCCATAGTGGGTAAGTGGTACTTGATATGATTCCATAGTAAGTAAGTGGTACATGACATGATTCCATAGTGGGTAAGTGGTACTTGACATGATTCCATAGTTGGTAAGTGGTACTTGACATGATTCCATAGTAAGTAAGTGGTACATTACATGATTCCATAGTGGGTAAGTGGTACTTGACATGATTCCATAGTTGGTAAGTGGTACATGACATGATTCCATAGTGGGTAAGTGGTACATGACATGATTCCATAACAAGAAAGTGGTACATGACATGATTCCATAGTAGGTAAGTGGTACTTGACATGATTCCATAGTAGGTAAGTGGTACATGACATGATTTTATAGTGGGTAAGTGGTACTTGACATGATTCCATAGTAGGTAAATGGTACATGACATGATTTTATAGTGGGTAAGTGGTACTTGACATGATTCCATAGTAGGTAAGTGGTACTTGACATGATTCCATAGTAGGTAAGTGGTACATGACATGATTCCATAGTAGGTAAGTGGTACTCTCTAAAAAAAATGGAGAACCGCTAGAAGTTACTAATTTAACAAATGATGCCAAGAAGATATAGTACATGGGCCAGATTGCCCATAGCAACATATTAGATTCTAGATCTCACTTTCCTATTGCATGCTAGAGAATATCAGCTAGAATCGAATTGGTTGCTAAGGGCAACATCTCCACTTTCCCAAACCTGCAGCCTAGTAAGTCTGGCCCCATGAGTGAGATATCATTATATATAATTAGCACTGAAGAGGCATTACCAGACACATTTAACTCATCAAAATTTTGTAAATTGAGTCTGCTTCATGGCAGAACCTACACCAATTGATGTGGTTCAATTAGTGATGTTCAGTATATAGAAAACTGTTCGGTACATTGATTTGTCCTTATTTGACCCATTGTGTAACTACTAATAGTTAGTAATGATACAACATCAATTACCTACAGTTAAAGTTATGCATATCACGGATGTTTCCAGGTGGAAACTTGATGGTGGGATGCTCTTAATCAAGAAATAGTAATTGAGGACTGTGTTCACAGTTCAGAGTAAAATTGTAAACTTACCGAAATATACACTCATGAAAAATCCGCAATAACGATACAGAGAAAATAAAGAGCCAGATTAACCACTCCCCCTGCGTTGGGAGTGCTATGTAAGAACATAGATCTTTGTAGGTATATTTAGGTGGGGACTTTATTAGCTGTGAATCGGCAATGCATTTAGGTGTTTAAAATTGGCAGGGACAGCCATGTAAATGAGGGGTTGGGGCGGGGAAAAACCATTCCGACCCATTAGACCTAGTCATAAAAGTTAAGGTAGAAATCTGGACACGTAAGTGTCCAAATTTCCTATCAACAGTGGGGAGTGCACTCCCCACTACGGGAGCATAACTACAGACAAAGCGTGCAGGGGGTCAGGATCTAGCACAATATCACCAGCAAAAAAAGTGTTCTCTAAGCTGGGTGTTTAAACACAGAACAGCCAATCGGAGCTCCCATCTCTGGTTGATCTGAACCTTGGCTGTTAGGCACCAGCTGAGACCTATTAATCATGTTAGCACCTGTAGTAGAAGCTTTGGCTCTGCTGTTTACACAGTAACCTAGATTCTTAGCAACAGCCATAACTGGTGTCATCCTTATCTTCCTGAGAGAGCAGCATCCTGGCTGCCTAATAACAGCCAAGATCTGCTCAAGTAGTCAGAGAAGAAAGAATTCATGCTGCTGTGAAAACCACAGCAGCATGTAACACAATTTTCATCAGATTACGAGCAGACAGCGTTGTTTCTGCAACTGCTGTGTTTCTGAATATTGAAATGGCAGCTTAACCCTAACCTTAATCGACAGCCTAACCCTAACTATAATCATAAGCCTAACTATAGCAGGCAGCAAAACCCTAAGTTTAACCCTAACCCTACATTCAGAGAGAGCAACATTAACATTTGATTCCTATGTGTACTAAAACAGTCCCTATTAAATCATTGATGGCATCACTGTTGAAATAGAGATTGCT
>WWET01000538.1:298436-326193 GCA_011038615.1 Limnodynastes dumerilii | reverse complement strand
AACCGGCAACTCCTTCCCTACTGTATTAGTAGTATAGTGCAAACTTTGCATTTAAAGGAGATAATTAAAATTCTTGGCTGTAAAACCTTTCATTGTCCCTGATCTATAATCAGCGTATGCTCTCATGGGGTAGCCCAGACAGCCTGTTGATACAGTGGGGCTAATCTATGTATCTGTCATTCTCTCCCGATTTGAGGGAAAAGGTCCTTATGGTCTCTATCAATTTAAATGCACCCTGTCCAAATCAAGAGCACTTTCTTATTCATTTCTCATCAGAAGGGTATTGCATTCTGTCAGTGGCTGTTATTAATAATAATTACTTCATGCACATGCTATAAATCATAAACTGATCGAGCTGATGTCTATATCAGGACAGTTTTGACAAAATAAAAAATATCAAGAGCAAATAAAAAAAAACACAAACCAAACCGTGTACAACAATTGTAGGGTAAAAATAATAACATTTCAATTCAAACAGAACATGATGTATGTAGAGATTGTGCTCTTTGGTTGCAAGCCCTCCTGTCAAAATTACATGTTGAAGACATTTAAAAGCTTAATTTAGCTGGACAGTTTTGCAATAGAAGCAGCTGGGCTGTGTATAAAACAATTCAAAAGCAATATCCATGTTGTGACATTAGATGGCATCTGAATTTATACAGAACAGAGATCAATAGATTCAACACAGAAGCTAAACAAATGCTGCTACTATGTTCTAAATGACCTCCACAAATTGGCAAGTAACCAAACGCTACTGCTTTTCACCTTCATTAATATAAATTCATGCCACGACTTAGCCTATTACAAAGTGACATTTTGTATCTTACAACTTGTCCAGATGAATTTTTTTTTTTTGGTCATAAATTCCGTCTTCTCAGCAGAAACTTTTGCAAGGAGTACAATTACTGCCATGTCAGTTTTAGTGCTCCACAATCACAGTGCCCTGACTGCTATATTTTCTCATCCGCATAAGCTTTTATCACCAGAATCCAAAATTCATGAAATACTCAAATCTCAGAGATATATACATATATTATAATGTAAATTTGTATGAAAAATAATATGAAAAAATATTTATATATATATTACACTAAAATAATATATAGTGTAAACCCATTATACCAAAGTGAAGATGTTATTGCTGCTTTTCATTTGTTTTTCTATTCATTATTCTCTATTGTTATGTTTCATATTTTTTACTGGGATCTTTATTTACCGGTTTATGCTAGACCATAGTTGCTCCATAAGGTGTACTGTATTGGGTGAGGTCAGCGCTGCACAGGGTCCTATGGGGAGGGAGTCTAGGTAGGGGGTTGGTTGTGTGGGGCTCCGGTCCGAATGGCCGATTTACGAATTGGCCATTTTCTCTCCAGCCAGTTGCGAACTGGAGCACTAAAATCTTTGTTTGCTGAAATTGTAAAAAAAATAGTCCCTAATTCTAACACTAACCCTCCCCTCTCACTACCATAACCCTAACCCTCCTTTCCTGGGAGCTTGACCCTAACCCTCCATCTCCTGCAGCCTGACCCTAACCCTCCCTCCCCTGTAGCCTGATCCTAACCCTCCCTCCCCTGCAGCCTGACCCTAACCCTCCATCTCCCGCAGCCTGATCCTAACCCTCCATCTCCCACAGCCTGACCCTAACACTTACAGGAAACACAAATATAACACAATGACAATTAGGGGGTTAAACTAAGTGTTGTAATATTTTTAAAAATAAATAAAGGGGATTCATTTTTTTAATTGTCTAATTTGAAATTCTTACTCTTAAATTTGATGAGGGTGACACAAAGCAAAATAGAAAGTACAGAAAATACAAGATATACAGTCAAATGTTAGCTCCAGCTTCCACAACTGCCTAAGCGCTACACCAGAGTGCAATAACCGGAAAACGGCTGAGACTGACCGAAATAGACAAGACTCAGCGACCGCTCACATGGTCCTCCTCAACACAGTCAAGCATCGGGCACCACCTCTGCATTACAAGGATCACATTGCCGCTTGCTAATGCTAACCATCAACAACATTAAAACACTGAACAAAATAAACACTAAAGGGGGTAATTCAGAGATGCGATTGCGAAAAGATCGCAAATATACGCACCTTAGCTAAGATCTTACCATGTTCCAGCCCCCTGGTGGATCTTAAACTTAGATTACCATTGACTAACCCTAACTCTGCGCTGTCATTTAAGATCTTAAGTGACGTAGTAGCGTTTATTTAAGATCCTAAGTGTCAGCCCGCGCCCACTTTCCCTCATTTCCCTGCCTCCCCCCGCCCATTTCCATGCAAATCCTTAAGATCTTAAACTTTCGCAGCACTTAAGATCTTAAGTGCTTGCGATCGATTCAAACTTACGCTCTTAGCGAATTTACGCTCCTAACCGCTACGTAGACGGCGTTGCACTATTACTACGCATGCGCAGTAATGCAAATTTTCTAAGATCCTAAATATACGCTCCTAAGTGCTGTGGAAATCGTATCTCTGAATCAGCCCCTAAGATCATAGGGTGGGAGGCTGGGCAAATTAAGAGAGAAAGAGGATCCTCCTCAATCCAACAAAGCCTTAAGAAGCTTTTATGACACAGAATCCAGACTCGAGAGATGATAATATATGTAAGAGAGATGTAAATAGATATGCAGAGCGTTTGTGTCTTTTTTTTTGTATCGTAGTTTCAGTACAGCAATAACTCAATCAGATGACTCATAATCCAACAAGAAAACTTTTACTTATAAATAGAAGTAGACTTGGGTTCACTTAGCCAAGTTGCATGATCAGTGACCTAGCAAAGAAGCAAAGAAGTATATAGTTTGCGTGGGCAGCATTTGGTTGTTTAACTACATAAGATTTAAGTGGTGCAGTAGCCATGGGGCCTGGAAGTGAAGGGTTTCCAAACAATCATCACTGAACACACAGCCGTTATGTTCTACTCTGTTCTTTTCAGAGGACGGCTGAGCAGAATCATGGGCCCCCCTTGATATTTTCTATGTAGTTTGTCAATTACATGAATTCTGTGAATAAACAGTGTGCATTTGCAATTACTGTGCTTAAACAGATCCAGATGCTAGATATTTTGATTCAAATTATTTAATTGTTCTGGATTAATTTTTTTAATTTATAATACAAATACCATTTAAACATCCCACACATTACTACCGCTGACCACAAATCAGTTCATCATTGCACCTGTTCCCTATGCTGTCACTGCACTCCTTACCTCCAAGCAACAAGTCAAATAAAAATGTTAAACTGCAGAAGAAAAAAAAAACCTTGTAATGATATCATCACAGCCGGAATGTAATAGAGGTCACCAGGATACAAAATAAACATAACAAGCCATTATAAATTATATGTTCTAAATGGAAATGTGAACATTTATAGCACACAGTACATCATCCCTTACATGCCACAACGATGACCTTTTTTTTTTGACTTTGCAAAGAATGTGATTGTGCGATTGTTTCTTAAAGTAATTGATAACCTGACAATTCCAACATCGCATAAAATAACCTAAAATGGAAATAGTGAAATATTGTGCTAACAGAAAATTCTGTATTAACTCTTAATGTTACAGGCTCAGTTTATAAATATATTGTGCTGATTATTCATGAGCTAATCTGAACATCCATGATAATTCCAAATAATTTGGTCAAGCGAGAAGGTCTACTCAGGGCAAGTAATGGGATCACAAGTGAGATTGCACACAGACCTAGGAGGTCTTCTAATGAATAGATTCTTAGATATTTGTAAAAAGGAGCCATAAGACTGGCAAGAATGGGGTGCAAAGAAAGAGAGAGATTCTACTTTCCAGACTGGATCCCAAATCTATTGAGTTTGGACCATTTAAATGCCTACAGGTCTTATATCCAAGAATGTAATATTCTAGTCAACTCTTCATCTAAAAGATTTATTATTAACTCTGGTTTCTAGCTTGAAGTGAAACATCTGTCTGTATTTTGGCAGCTGACAAATATCAGCATGAATATCCATCTAAATGTTTTAAAAAGCTTAACATAGGACCTGTTATTGCTCTAGGTTATCCTCTTATATTCAAGCTAACCACATAGTGTTTAATGACAGTGTTGCAGGTGTCAAAGCTTATGCTCCAGGTATGTTAAAAAAAAAAAAAAATTACTTACAAGGCTTCTCTGTTGAACGGTCCTAACTCTAATCTTAACTCTAAACTTTAGAGCCCCAACTTTGGGTCACATATCCAATATCTTTCTAAACCAAGAGCTGACCTCACATTGAGATTCCCAGGTCTCCTAAACTGCCTCTGACTGACTTTTATTTTAAAGATAGAGGTTCATGATTAGTAACTGAGCAATGGCTAGAGTGCCAGGCCATGTTGTGTTTTTTGTGCAAATTCCCCTTGCTTTGAGCACCTGCTGTGTATATTACTTTATAAACTAATTTGAAGCAACCTCCATTTTGGATGTGTATATCTATATATCTATCATACACACACGTGGAAATGGTGGTTGCTCAAATCAATTTGAAAGTTAACCTGTAGCATGGTTGCAAACAAAGGGCCAGATCCAGAACTACGTACGCAAGCGAGTTTAGTATATAGTAACACAATATAGCAAAAGCTGTTAAGTTATTGAGCAGAAAATTATATTACTAAATATTTTTTATGTAAGGCCATTACCGTTTACAGATTAAAGACAGACTGCAGTGACTCAGTGATGGAATCAATGGTTTGCCGAGTTCAAAACAATGGGTTACCTGAGCGGGAGAAGCAAGGGACGTGGAAGTAAAAATGCATAATATAAGAAACGTTATGACTTTGAGCATGGCTTTCACAATGCAGTCTGAATCACTAACTTTAACTAATTAAATTACAATTCAGTGAATATTTAGAGCTTGATTTCCCTTCACAAGATGCAATTAAGCATAAGAATGATAAGTAAGCAGTGAAGTTGTAAAATCAAGTTTAAATATAGTTTGAGCTGTGGACTAAAATTGTCCACTTTCTAAACCCAGCAAATATATTATATGTTGTTAATATACTTTATGTTGCAAAGGCCCCAATTGACCAATGCTTTAATGATTTCTGTAGTTAAACTTCAACAGGACGAAACAAGAGATTCTAACTATATAGACCCTGATATTTTTTATTAATTAAACTAATAACACGTATATATTTCTCCACATGGTATTTCACCTTATTCTTGTTAATATCGTCCTGATTACCCCCAGTTTCTTCTTACATACCTAAAATCATCTAATTCCATCTAATCCTCATGCAAACCCAAATAAACTGTCATACAGTTTTTGGTCTATTCTCAGTGTTATTAAAATTTCACCAAAACTGACCAAGCATAAATTATATTAACAAAATGATGCACTTCCTCTAGCTATTTATCTACAAATATAAGAATAAGGATAGATCTTGCTCCTGAAAAAAAGAAAAAAAAAAGGATTCTAGAGTAGACTTTTTTTATTCAACAATCAAGGCTTGGTGTTAGCATAATAGCACTATGAATACAACCATTGTCAAACTGCCCAAGTTGCAGAATTTGTTGATGACTCCCCTGACTGCAGCTGTTTATAATTAGCCATGCACAAAGCCTGATAGCTCCCCATTTGACATCATTTTCTGTCATCTACTATACATATTTAATGAATGGGTTGCTGACTAATGGATAAAGGCTACAGCGATGAAGTTGTGTAGATGTAAATAGATTGGATTTGTTGAAAAAAGCTAATAATTCACACATTTTATAGATGATTTCAAACATATCATTTTGTAACAATATCGATGAAGCATTTAGAATCCAGCTTCATAAATAACAGTTCTAGGGCCGTATTCAGAGATCCGTCATTGAAAGGTTCGCAATTATATGCACGGATGTTGCAAGGCAACACCCATAACACTCCCCTCACATGGACGGGATGCTGGAGTTTTACGAGTCCCTCAAGCACTCTGATCTTTTAGTTAAATTTTGCGTGCGTATAATACTTACATACGTGTGTATCTAATTAAACGCGCCCTCAAACGCACCCTCATTTAAATCCCCCCCCCCCAACCCACTTTCACGTATCTTTCTATGGACGGATTACAACCACGCCCCTCCGTACATATTTCCTCAAGTGCGATTTACAAGTCCGTGTCGAATGGACTTCCGTGCGTAAAATCAACGTAGAGAGTGTTAGTTACCACGCAGTTCATCCGATCCTAAAAATAAGCACGGAACTCGCTGCATAAACGGTTCTCTGAATATGGCCCATAGTCCTGTATTTGTTGGCATTGATTTGTAGTGGTACTCGGCCAATGGTACCATTAGAGCAATCTTAGGCGATCGCCTAGGTCGGCACAAAGATAAACTGTAGCCAGGCCTTCTTTGTTAATCTGACCCATTACAAAAGGATACAGCTAACGAGATGATTGGCCACCCAGTTGGCTTGCCGTGCAACCTCTCACTGATGCTCCTGCAGCTCTGTTTACAGGTAGCAACAGTGCATCACCATGGACCGTGGTCGCTGCTCTCTTACTTATTAGCAAATTGGCCATGTCTGAAGCTGCTGCACATACTTCTCCTCCGCAGCTCCTCTCATGTATGGTCAAGAGTGCAGGTGTGCCAGGAGCTGTTCAGAGAGGAAAGTTAAGCCGTTTCCTTTCTACTTCTTCCCTCATATTTCTGAATAGGCTGGAGAGTTCTAAGAAAAAAGCTACACATTAAAATAGCACTGCTGGGCATAAGCAGTATACAATTGGAAGGGTATACTAATATAGCTGATGGACGTATGTAAGTTACAACAAACTTATCGCACAGATATTAAATTATTCAAAATCTTGTTCAAAGTCAATGATGAAATACATCTCATGCACACACATAGAAAGTTGGCCATATGGATAATGAAAGAAGTTTTTTGTAAAAGTTGGTAAAATAACTTGAAATAAGACAACAGCACACGTTTTTTTTCTGAGTATTTTTATTTCTGGACAATCAGTTTATTTCAAGTTATTTTAACCAGCCCTTACAAAAATGACTTTCATTATCCATTATCTATATTTTAATACACTACTTACTGTATAATGCTTAAGCTCAGCATTCTCTTTGAATTGCTTGAGGTTCATTGGGGGTGGGGGGGCCATGGTGGAGGCAGTCCGAACTTCGCTTAGGGTGCCCAGAGACCTAGCACCAGCCCTGGTATTACTATATTAATTGGATATTTGAAAGTTTAACATTCTTTCATATGTTACTGTACTGCAATACTTTTAGCCTTATATTAAAATTCCCCTCTACTTTTGTATTTGTTTTTATATAATTGTATTTGGTTGTTGGTGTTCACCTCTTTCAAAATAAACCTGAAGGCAAGAAATATAAACATCTCTCATGATATGTTTTTGCAAATGCATCCAATCTTATGCAAAACAGAGAAATTTTCCTAAGCATGACTAGAATTAAATTTATTTTGCCTCTTATGCTGTCTACTTGACAAGAGTCTAGGGTGAGGGTTTAGGTACGGGAGGGGAAGAAATGAATCTTCATCAACTTCTTGACTGGTATCTTCTTTCTTGTCTTAAAGAGGACGATGGCTGATTAGTCCTGGCCACCAGTTTAATATGCATACTGCAGAGTGGCAGGCAAAGCTGTATACAGTAACTATTAGTCCAACATACTGTATGAAAAGCTAAAAATTAATTAAAATATTGGGTCGTATCCTGAACTTCAATGTTCCTTCAGTTTTGGATTGCTGATGCTCGTTTATACTGTGCACACACAACCTATTGGAATGGAGTTCGACACCTACAGACATAGGAGGAATGACTGTTTCGACAGCTTCAAAAGAAGACTTCACCTCTTGGTCATTTACAGATTAGACATTCACTCTTGACATATTGACCCAAACTCTGTATCTCTGGGAGCTTCCATGCTTGCATTGGAAAACAAATGGTAGACCCTGACTCTTGAATTGAAGTAGTACAAGCTAATGGGGTGGTTACTTTACAGATCAATGGATATCTAGATGATGTGGCCAAACAATAGTGAATCTTGTCAAATTATTTGCTTGAGAACCAGATCACATATAAATAAGAATTCTGGATGCCCAGAAAGCCTATTAGTTCTTACCTGTTCTTACCTGTAAATTAGAGTCACATGTTCAGATCAAATAATAGATAGTGATTCTAATGAAGATGCTTACATCTGTATACTGATGTGTACTCTTTCTATGCAGCTAGATCCAGTTTCCATTCATACCTTAAAGATACAGGGCCGGATTCACACCTAAGAAGCTGCCGCTTCTTAGGTGCGTATCTGTAGTAAAGGACCTACTGCGCATGCGTAGTAGGTCCTTTATGCAATCTACATACCAGTTTGATACGTAGATTGTCTCCGGTAAAAAGAGGCGGCGTAATGCCGCCTCGGGGGGGAGGCCCCCGCTATCGGGAGGGTTTGGGAAAAAGTGGGAGGGGGCACAGATGGTTAAGGTAGCCCTATGGCACTCGTAAGTCCATTTTGTGATTATCTGTATAGGGTCATATACATTAATATATATGTCATATCAATCTGGTATTACTACAAGTATTATTACAGGTGAAATATATGATACAGTAAAATTCAATATTACATAGTCAGTATCTAATTTTTTTACATGCATTTAGACAATGGACAGACCGGCTAGCAGGGCCGGATTAACCACGGGGCAGTTGGGGCGGTCGTCCCGGGGCCCCCACAAAGTGCAGTGAAAGAGGATGGATGTCAGTGATTGACATCCTCCTCTTAAGCACTGTTTATCACAGCTGCCATCATATTCCTGCAGCTGTGAAGAGAGGTCCAAGACAAAGAAAGACTGGACTGAGAACCTTAAAGGAGAATTTGTGTTTGCAACGTGCAATATAGGGATTTTTCCTCATGATTTTTCGCCAAAAATAAATATGAGGTTTTTTCATCCTTACATTACGGGTCAACCACAAATGTTGAGTACCCTTTTCCCCTCTACAGTATATGGACACACATTCAAATATACTTGATAAATCATCAACGAGCACAATAAGCGCAATGGTGCTCTATGTCTCATGACCCTAGACATACTCTAAATCCTGATAAGAACTAGAATGAAAAATCTCTATTAGAAACATCGGGTTGAGGATAAAGGTCATTATTAATAAGAATGTAGAATACTTGAGTGATACCATAAGAAAGAATTGTATTCATGTCATCAGTATAATATTATTAATTTAAAATCTGTGGTAGTTTTGGGTATTACCAGAGAGTGAACTGTGAATATCTGTATAGGGTCATATACATTAATATATAAATCATATCAATCTACAGATATAATATGCAGGCAGTCACAGTTAAATTCAATATTACATAGTCAGTATCCAATTTTTTACATGCAATTAGACAATGGACAGACTGGCTAGTCATATGTTGATCAAGCAACTAGTCATAAGTTAATTAACAATAAAGAGGGTCCTAGGTGTCTGAGAAAGTGTTAGGACAAAGGAATTCCCTATCAGGATATTAATTCTTAATTATTGTCCAGTCAGAACTGAGGAAAAGTTTAGTGAGGGCTAGATAGTAGGAAGGAAACTACGCACGGTTAGTTAAGGTAGCCCTATGGTACTCTTAAGTGCAATAAGGTACCTAAAATGGGGGCGGGATGGGGGCAGGACAGGTGATTTACGTGCGGGTCTGTCCGTGCCTAACTCAACTGGATCTGGGAATCCGGTCCACACCATCAGTTCCCTGTCAGCAGTTACATTTTAGATACTATAATTAGATTCCTTTAGCTACTTGATCACAGACGCTGTAACGTTGTCTATATCAGAGTGATAATGGATTAATGTAACCAATGGAATGACACAATTCTTATTTAATGTTGTTGTATATTAGTTTTAAAATTTGATTTAGCATTTAATTTATGTGTAGATTTTATGTTTGGTTTTTTAATTGTTACTTCATATCTATCCTGTCTACTGTCTGTTTTAATATTTAATGCTAATATATATTTAAGACAGTTGAATTGATTGCCAGTTGTTTCATGTGGGGTTAGGAGATTACATACCATGGCTGACACAAGAGATGCCAACTATGATTTTTATTCTTGTTCTCAGTGGTGTAACCATCGTGGGTGCCTTCCTATAAGGCCTGTAGGTGAGAGGGTCCTGAAACAGCAACCCATCCTGCCACCACAGTGAATTTAACTTGATTATTTCACTGGAGCTGGGTGTCCATCCTAATATGTTATGCACAGACCTCTCCCCCGATATTCATAATTCATATTTCTGATATTGAGCAGCAAGCTGGAAGGACTGTAATCTAAGCCAGGAATAACTGCAACATAATTGATTTTACATAAAAAATGTATATATTTTGTTTATTATTCTAAGAAAAGAAAAGAATATTGTTTGGTCCAATTTAAACATGATGAAAGTATGTTTAAACATTTATGGAATCATCACACATAGATTGTTTGCTTCATAAGAGAAGTGTTTATATTTATTTTTGCTAGAAGTTAATAATTTCTTGCTCGGAGATAAGAGCATATAGTATATTAGTCATGTATAAGGCTGCTGAAGTGATTAATAGATTATTATTAAATGCACCACTGACTAATGTCAACACTGAAGCAGGAGAACTCGATTGAGCAGTGAACCATTCTAGAAAACCTATTGAGTGTTATCTGTAATATATTCAGGCTTATGACTCGTTTATTTACTCTTTTTTGAATGTCATATTTACATAATTTTTAAATTTCCCCCTGAAAAAAATAAATAATAAAATCAAAGCATCCCAGCACGGTTTTCCTTTTCCTTTCAAATAATTAATTTGGTGAGAATGAATTGCTCACAAAGGACAAACGGTTATATATTAATGTTGCAGCAGCATGTCATATAAATGCTATTATTTTGCTTTGCATATAAAATCTGACAAATATGGATGGCTTATGTGGCAATTTCTTTTCGTCTTCATAAAAGTTCATGTTAGGCCATAAAATCTGCATTTGAGAATGTGAACATGTATTTTGTAACAATCCTTATTGTAAACCAAGAACATTAGTTATAATGAACCGGATCAAGGCACCCAACTTATGGCTATCAGACAGGAAATGGTCAGATTTTGCGCATCTGTCTGACCCCATAGGAACACAATCAACCACTTGATTTAGACTTTAAACTCCTAATAGTTTCCAAGCTGGGCCAAGTGGCAGGGGTTTAGTATT
Organism: Limnodynastes dumerilii; assembly: GCA_011038615.1. Lineage (NCBI taxonomy): Eukaryota > Metazoa > Chordata > Amphibia > Anura > Limnodynastidae > Limnodynastes > Limnodynastes dumerilii. The sequence continues at coordinate 315,012 of WWET01000538.1, read as the reverse complement.
ATTACAGGCCCTGACTCACACTTCTTAGGTGCTTGTAACTACTGCGCATGTGCAGTAGTATGTTTATGCAACCTATGTACCAGTCAAGTACATATTATTATTATTAAGGCAATAGCAAAGACAGTAGTTGCATATACAATACAATAATTAACAGAGGGTAAAAATATGAAGGAATACAATACATGTATAAAGCAAAAATAAAATACAATACAAAAATATCAAAACAATATGTGAGGAAAATAAAGATGCTGGGTAAGTGTGTAGGAGCAGATGAATAAGGAGAGAGATAGAAAGTAGAGAGACAAATGTGGGAAGAGATGATGACAGGGTAGAGGGATGATGATAGAAGGAAGGACGACCCTGCTCATAAAAGCTAACATGCTAAGTGAGAGAGGGTGAACAATCAGGAGACACAGTGGTGAAGATGGGAAGGACAAGTAAACTTAGGTGAAGGAAGGGTAGGCTAGCCTGAAGAAGTGGGTTTTTTAGGGAGCGTTTGAAGGATTGGAGTGTGCTGGATTGCCTGATAGGATGTGGTAGGTTGTTCCAATGGAGAGGGGCGGCCCGGGAGAAGTCTTGGATGCGGGAGTGAGCAGTAGTTATCAGGTTGGAGTTGAGGCGGCGGTCACCAGCGGAGCGGAGTGGACAGGAGGGAGTGTGGATGAAGATAAGGGAGGAGAGGTAGGGAGCGCTGGAGGAGGTGAGAGACTTGTTAGTTGTGGTAAGGAGCTTAAAGAGAATTCTGAAAGAGACAGGAAGCCAGTGTACAGTTTGACAGAGAGGGGAGGTGAAGGCAGTGCGTTGGGAGAGGAAGATGAGTCTGGCTGCAGCATTTAGTATAGATTGTAGGGGTGTGAGACGGACCAGAGGGAGGCCAGAGAGGAGAATGTTGCAGTAGTCCAGAAGGGAGATAACAAGAGAGTGAATAAGCATTTTAGTGGCGTCAGTTGTCAAGAAAGGTCTGATGCGAGCAATGTTGCGGAGATGAAAGCGGCAGGACGGTGAGAGGGCGCGGATGTGGGGGGTGAAGGAGAGAGAGGTGTCCAGGATGACGCCCAGACAGCGGGCTTGGGTGGAGGAGGAGATGGTGGAGTCACCAATAGTAATAGAGATAGTAGAGGTAGAGGGGATACGTGAAGAAGGGAAGACTACGATTTCCGTTTTGTCCATGTTAAGCTTTAGAAAATGCTCGGACATCCATGAGGAGATGGCTGAGAAGCAATTTGACACATTTGCCTTCATGCGGTCTTTAAAGTAGTTTAGGAAGAAAGAGGCATGCTAATGCCGCCTTGGGGAGTGTTTAGGAAGAAGTGGGAGAGGGAAGGGATTTAGATAATCCGGGGAGGGCAGAGGGAGTCAGGGGGAGGCATTCTCCAAGCGTAATTTCCTTCTTTAGAAGGAAACTACGCACGGTAAGATAAGGTAGCCCAATGGCACTCTTAAGTGCCAAAAAGTACATAAAAACAGGGGGCGATTTAGGGGCTAAACAAGTGAGTTAGGTGCGGTTTTATCCACACCTAACTCACTCTAAAGTGTGAATACGGTCTACAATGTCCAGTATAGGTGGGGATTCTTAGTACTGACCGATCCAGGCTAGGTAGGTAGGTTCCTGTTGTCAGAAGTCTGTGCGAGGAATGAGGCCACTTTCTCAAATGCTCTCATGGATGTGTAGTTTCAGCGATGATCAAATCATAGCACATTCTGCTTGATCCCGACTTCTGAGAGTGGCTTTATATTGCAATTTGTAGTATAGATGTGGAATTGTTGTACAAACCAATGCAGACTTATGATCAGCCACCAATTTAAGGGCTCTAATTACTAAGTGGTGGTCAATTTATTTTCATGTTCAATGGCTGTTTTCACATGAAAATGGTCATTATCGCATAAAATCAAAGTGATCTAGATTTTCAAAGCATCACCACGGAAACAGGGCATATTGCCTGCCGGCCCTTCTGCATGCGGGCTGGAAATTTGTGATATTTACAAAGTGTTGAGCAAATTTTCACACTCCACGCTGACATTTTAAAGAACACAATCTGAAGATGACATTCTGAAAGGAATTCCAGTAATCTCCCCATATTCTTCCCTTTTCCTCTCCGCAACAGCTGTTACTAGGGGGAGGAAAATGGAGGTATATATGGGGAGACTGTTAGAATACACATGTATGTAAATGTTAATAAAAAATGTACTTATAAACAACTGAATTTTATTTAATAAGTAAAATAGAATCCAACAAACAAACACACACATACTTATATATTATATATTTTGCCCACTGGAATCACCAATGATGGTCTTTGTTCATCTAAGGTTGTGTCATGATCACAGTACTTTTCACCTTATGTCTTTTATTTACCTTTGTTGACCTTCTTCCAGTTCTCAGCAGTTTCTGGTATTCATTCTCTGCTGCAGGCATTAGTTCACAGGTGTGGCTCATTGTCTTGCTGGAGCTCAGTCATCAACTGCTTTATTTAAATCCTCACTGGCATCACTTCCATGTCAGAGCAAAAGGTATCCTTACCTGCTGATACTGTGTCCTCGAGTTCTCTCATGTGTTCTGGCTCCCTGGTTCCGGGTCCTGTCTTCTGTCCTCGGTTCCAGTACTCCAAAATATCTGGTTCCTGCCTGTGTCTCCTGTGTGTGCACTTCCAGTGTTCTACGCACTTGTCCAGAGGGCAGCAACCTGCGTCCGGACCAGTGTTATCCATTTACGGACTGGTTGCAGTTGTGCATACCATGTTGCTATTGTTTGGAAAGGGTGTGGGGCTCCGGTCCGAACGGCCAATTTTCGAATTGGCCGTTTCCTCCACAGCCAGTTGCGAACTGGCTGGGATTTCGATTGCTATGCCTCAATGAGGCATAGCAATCGATCCACGGAGCACCAAAAGCTTCGTGCTCCGAAAAGTGATGAAAAATAGTCCCCCCCACTCCTTTCCCTAATTCTAACCCTAACCCTCCCTTCTCACTACCCTAACCCTAACCCTCCCTTCCTGACTACATGACCCTAACTCTCCCTTACTTGCATCCTGACCCTAACCTACCCTCTCCCGTAACCTGACCCTAACCCTCCCTCCCCTGCAGCTTGACCCTAACCCTCCATCTCCCACAGCCTGACCCTAACCCTCCCTACCCCGCACAGATAGTTTACTCACCTGTTCCAGGTCTGGCGATAGCAGCGGCAGAGGTGCGGTGAAGGGTTATCACAAATTGTGAAAGTGAATTGGTGAAGTATGCTGAATGCCATACTCACCCATTCATTTAAAAAAAAGTCTGAATGGGTAAGTATTCGAAAAAGGGACATCCGAAAGTTCCTTTTCGGATGTCCCTTTTTCGGAAATTAAATTTTATTAGCGGAGAGTGTAACCAGTTTGGAAACGTCCTATATTTAGTTCATTAAAGAATCCCTCGTGATTATTAATCTCACAGAAGGTGGAACCAGTGAAATGTCCAACCCAAAGTTATTAACACCAACAGTACAACCTCATTCCTGTGGTCTTCTAGCTTGCCCACTGTAATTTAACAGGAGGTCCAGGCCCCATGAACTTATTGACCAATTATAGTGCAACTAAGCACTGAGCTAGGTGTCATACAAATGCCTATCTACAGATGCAACATAACAAGCAATACAATGCAAAACAAGTTAAATGCAAAGAATTAATGAAAGACATATAAACAAGTCATACTAGATATCACTGTAGCAGACCTTTAATGGCACTAACTATAGTATGCTTTTTGAACCAGGCACAAATATAGGCCCCCCAAAAAATGGGGTTTAACACAAGGGTTGTTCCAGGGGCAAAATTTGGCAGAAAAATCTGTATTTTAAACATCTTCCACAGATAAAGTTGTGGAACCAACCATGACCTCTATACTGAATATTATGCTTAATATTTCAAAACAAAACAAGAGGATTGAGTGAATGAGGTCAGGCCTAGGCTTAAAGCTATGTCTGGTTTACAGAAAGGATCTCATGACATTAGTCACTGGGTGAGCTTCAGTCATGCACAGGTGGTGGACTGTGCGTAAGTCGGCTATCATTCTTAATTCTTGATCCAGCCTATTGTGACTAAGGACCGGATTCACACCTAAGAAGCAGAGGCTTTTTAGGTGTGTAAGTGGCCTATTTTGGCCACTGGGGATGTGTAGTTATTGTGACTACGCAATCTACATAGCCTTTAGGCACGTAGATGTACTACTTGTAGTCTTTAAAAACCGCACATTGTATTTTAGAGGAAAACAGGTATGCCACGGCAACCTCCGAGGATAATTAGGTAACGTGTGTAGGGGACGGATGTAAATTAGGCTCGGGGGGAGGGCTGGGGATTGTCTGTGCGTATTTTCCCTCCTTAAGAGAAAAAATACGCACGGTGACTTAAGGTTGCCTATGGCACCCATAAGTGCCATTAGGCACCTAAAAACGAGCGGAGGAGGGGACCGGAGAAGTAGGATCCGCTCCTAAGGGGCTTAGTCGATAATTGCAGGCAAAGTCGATAATTGCAGGCAAAGTTGATAATTGCAGGCAAACCCATTTGAGTAAAACTTTTCTACAGTAACCTATAACCAAGGTTTATTATACTTCTTAATTTAAATGTACTATGTCTAGTTTACATCCTTCTCATAATGTCAGACATTTTTTTCCTGCCTTTTCCCCTGTAGCCTATAGTTTTGCCTTTTTTTTTTTTTTTTAAGACCCTAAAGAACTGCGTACTCCAAAGCAATGTCAGGTGCTTTTACATATCCCACTCACAGCAGTGACAATATTTCAATAAACTATTATCAGAAACTACAGCCATAAGCAAGCAGCAGTGCAATAATGATTACTGTAATGATGTGGTTATTGTCACAGTACCATAAGTTTACATACACTCCAACATTTTTTAATAGAAAATAGGTACACCTGTTGGGGGCGTGTCTATGAAGTGGGTGTGGTTTATTCCATGAAGGGGCATGGCTTTAATCTGCTCTAATTTGCATGTATGATAAGGTGTAAAATCTTGTTTTACACTTTATCATATGAGCTAAGAACTCACAGGAGAGGGTCTTTATCACTTTATCAGAGCTGTAGGAGTCTGTCCCCGCAGCTCTGCTTAAGTGAACAGATGCTGCAGGACTGGAAGGTGAGTATAGGGGGAGGGAACTGCTGGGTCAGAATCTGGTACAGGAGCCCATTTACCGAGTACTGACCATTAAAAAACAGCACTGTACCTGCTATATAGGAGCAGTTGGAGGGTATGCGTATATATGATACTATCCATCCTCCTTCCTGTTTCCTCATCTCTGTGTAAATTTCATGCTACATCATGCATGAAATTGAGAAATTACAGTGAGATGGACTATCTCCAGGCTTTCATACATTAACTAGAAGGTATTACAATGCTGGTGCCAACTGGCCACAAATTATAATCGAGCCCAAAATTATAGAGGAAGAGACTGCAAGAAAAATGTCCCAAAATATCTTGAACCTTAACTGAAAAAATAAACATAACCAATAAGCTGAATGTAGAAAAGAAATTAGGAATTTAAAAGAGAATATGGTAAAAAGAGTTTATTTTAATTTTTAAACAAGTTTTGTTCTGCCATACCCCCATACAACGTGAGGCCTCATTATGCAATAACGTTTCTTGTATTCAGCATTGCTACATGCCGTTTCTATACATATGTCATGTCGAGTCTTCACAAATGAGGATGTAAACATAGAGAAATAATTAAAACACACAAGAGACCGCACTCAGAAAAGTACTAGTTATTTTTCTTCATGACCATAACATTTCACTGCACGTTCCCAGAGACAACAGCTAATGGTCTGTTTTTTTAACATTTCCTCCATTAGCATAAAAGTGTGATTAACACAATACCTTTCTACTTTATTGAGTTTCTTCGTTAAAACTTGCTTTTTAATAGCCGTGTCTATCCAAACGTATAGAATTTTGTAGAAAAATATAACCCGCTATTTTTTTCAGCCTTTGTGTTATTTTAGATTTCCTTTTAAAATATAAAAGAAATCAGAGCATATATAGATAGCAAAGGTCATTTACAAATGTGAAAATCTTTAGCCTGGCAAAACAACGTCAATCTACACCTCTTTTGACTAATGATCTGCAAAGGGCAATTCAAAAACTATAGCAGAGGCATTTTCAAGTGGTGTCAAATGATGTATTGCTAGCAAGAGCAGAGATAATAGACCCTTTCCTGACCCTTCTCTGGATCCTATCCCATTTGCTCTTACTTAACCCCAATTAACTTAAATATCTGGTTTCTATGACAATTCTCTAATATATGTAACAAATCCATTTTTGTGTTTGTATTTACCTATATGTACATTGGGGTAGATCCAGACCTAAGTGCTTGTTACTCTAGAATGCGTAGTGTATTTATACCAGCGTAATTTCTATGCACTCTCCTAGGCACTCCCCTTAGTTGTATGTACTTTGGCTGTATTACGCCAAACCCTTAACTTTTCGTAGCGTAACTACTGACTTGCGTAATGAATTTACGTATGTCACAGCCTAACCCAGCCCATACTGTCCAATTTAAATGCCTCCCTCTGCCTCCAAAGCGTAATTACGCGTGTCGTTTTGATGCCCCCGCCCCTTCGTTCGTATTTACGCTTATGGTACGTATGTGGCTTAACATCTGCTGCACGCATGCGCAGTAAATACAAATAGCCACCTTGATGTCATTGGCTAGCGTAAATACTCTATCATGCTTAGCTCAGGATCTGGACCATTGTTGGTTGTTTTGCTTTCTTCATTTTTACCCACTGTATTGTTTATTGGGGTGTTTTAATACTGCTGTGAAAAGACCCATCTTAATTTTTTCTTTCTGTACCCTTTTTTTTTTTTTTTGGAAGAGAGGATTCCTGGGGGAGAGGAATTCCTAAAATCATTCTAAATGGAAATAAATAAATAAATTGATTTATAATTAACAAAAGTAACCTAAACGTTTTCTAAAAATTGCAATATGCAAAAATATAGAAAATGATTAAAATCATAAATAGTTATCGAAGGATTAAGAAAGAACCATTAAGCTTTCAAAGCTGTTATAACATAAATTTCAAAATAATAAATATCTACATAAATTAGACCTAAACACAATTTGAATCTCAAGGTCACACACAAACTATGCAAACCTGCTACAAGTTAAATTTAAAAAAAATTATGTTTAAAAAATGTTTACAACAAACAATAAAATCATGCACAAACTGCAGATCAATGTGAATAATGATTACCTTTCAAGTTTAAAGTCAAACACAAAATGGTAACATAACAGCATTTTTAAAAGCTAACCATTTCAATTAAAGTGAATACATATATTCATTATAATCACACAGCAACTGTGTACTGAACAACCAGAAAAGCCTAAGGGATTGGCTCTCTGTTAGCCATGTGGATGTCAACTTAAGAATGGTAGAGGGCATTCTTATCTTTTCCTGTGTGTATGTTAGTTTGCGCAAGGCCTTCTTAATTGTGAATTATTCTTAAGTCTAGAGGAACGCCCATACTGTACATTAGTAGCCCGATTGCTGCTCATTTGCATTAAGAGTCTTGCCCCTCTAGCCACGCATGTGGAAGTCATTACATGCTCAAGTATGAATCATTCCTAAATAGCCGTTCTTATTTGTGAATGATTCTTACATAGTTTAAGTGCATAGTTGTGAGTTTTGAGAATGCTCATGCGCTTCTTAAATATACTTATGGAAATCCTGTTCTTTCTTAGTTGTGAATCAGGTCCATAGTGTCCTTATCCAAAAGACTACTGTCAAGTTGCAATTTTAACCATCAGATATAAGACCCTAATTGTCTTTGTAGCTGAAATTTAGGAGATCTCAACTTTTCTTTGGTGTTTTCTTTTGAAGATGTTTATGTTGAACTTTCTTTGTGTCCTTCATTTCTAGTGTTTTTGTTTAACAGCCTTCTAACCAATGGTTTAGTTCTATTAAACATGCAGTCAGGTGTTATCAATCAGCGGGTAGGTTATAGAGTTATATTACAGCAGCCATTCTTCATTCATGTCCTTAAATACACAGATCTTTAATGTTTATTCTTTAATCTGTATTGTTCAATCATACTCATAGTAACACTACATAGTAACAAATTTCATTAGATATTTATGTCAGCCTTTTCCACTGATGTCTCTCTTGTATTCCTTTGTTTTTACTTGACGCCCTTGCATGTTTAATAAACAATATTAGTGATTAAAAATAAGGTCTTCTACGTTGATGATCTACATTAACTCCTCTGGGAATTGCAATGTTTAGTGCATCAAATTTTTAAAAGCAATATATATAGTGCATTAAGTATTCAGAGCTGCATATACTTAACAGCGAACACAAAATGGTTGCCCTCATGATAGCATTTCGCACATATTTTGGTAGTATCTAAAATGTTTAAGCATGACGGTGTAGATCCAGATCTAAGCACGCTGGCGATTTTACGCTAGCCGCTGACATAAAATCAGCAAAGTGTATGTACTACGCATGCGCACGGCAGATGTTACTCCATGGAATGGGGCATTTTAGATTCTATCATACCAGTTGTGAGAACACAAAACATTCAAGCTTTGTACCTAAATAAAAACAAAAAGACAAAAGGAGGAACATTGTCTGTCTCATGGTTATATTTCAAAAGGATTATTGATTTTAGAGTATTGGGTAAAGTAGACAGCACCAAGCATGGAAAAAATACCCTGTAAAAAATAGAATTAAATTAGGCAAAACTATGATCTATTATCTAAATTAGTATGCAGGAGGCAGGGAAGGAATGATGAAAAATAAATGATTCCTCTCATTTAGAAAACATTTATTAAAAATGTTTTCTGGATAATTAGGTGGAAACATAATAAATCAATATATGCATCTGTCTGTTTGTCTACATTATTTTGTAGACAGTCAAGGACAGTATAGCCTTCTGTTACAGAAGAAGGTAGATTGTAGGTTTTGCAGTGGCTTTCAGGTTTTGGTATACAGATGCATGCTCACCCTGATTAAATCTGGATTAATGCACCAATACTAGCTGTTGTGTCATATTTAATCCAATCCCAACCTGAATATGCATAGCTGACACCAACAGAATTGTCTCCATACCTTTTCCATATTTCAAAATGTGACCTTGCCCAAACAAACATTTGTATAAGAAGATCTCTAGTGAATGGGTATAAATAAGATCTTTGAGTTTTCGATATATTTCCACAAAGCCTTTATGTATATTCTAGTTTAGGCATAGATAACCTTAGGCACGCCAGGTGTTGTAAAACTACAACTCCCAGCATGCTCCAACAGAATAGGTATAACTGATACCTGGCAAAGCATGATGGGACCTGTGGTTCACAACACTTGGAGGACTGCAGGTTCCTATGTCTGTTTATTATAATACTGTGATGGGTGTATAATAAATATTCTACATTTATGGAAATATCCATACACCCTGATAGTTGATTTATTAAAATAAAATATCTAAAAACAATTGGCTGAATCCAGACTTAAGTACAATTTGGCCATGCACCGAGTTTCTAAAGTCACCCCTCTTGCATGCAGATTTTAGCCGACTTTTGTGTCCATAACTCTGCCTTAACTGTGCCACATGCATTGCTTTGCTTACAGAATGCTAAGACCTATGGAAGTGCCTAACCCAGGCCATACTGTACATTTAAAATGCCTCCTCCCGCCCACACTGCATATAATCTAACGTACAGAGGGCAGTCATGCCAGTTCCGTATGTTTAGATGTATAACATCTGGCATGCGCAGTGCGCTCAAATATCCCGACTTACACATGCAGCTTGTGTAAACAGACTGACATCCTGTCCACCTCTCCTGAAAGTCTGTATCTGGCCACAGTGATAACAGCAATGGTTAGTGATTTCGGATCAGATCCAGACTACCAATAAATGATCCTTCTGAATACAGCCTGCTGTGTAGGAAAGGGTAGTCCTCTCGTCTTGTCTTCATAGAGTTACACTAACTGACCCCTGAATTAAAACAAATGCACCGTCATCACTTTAACCGGGAACAGCACAGATTTCTGGATAGTATGCAGGTCACTTAGCACACACTCACTGTACTATTTACATACCACCCCCATTTAGCGCAAGGGAAATCCTCATCCTGAACTGACCCGCCCACCCGACATCTTCCCATTAAGGATGCTGAATTGTGAAATGTGGGTGTTTTCCTATACTGTACATGAGTGTGTTTCCGGCTTCCAGCACAGATCTATATTCTTAGGATCCAGGCTTCCGTGCTGGAAACTTTTCCGATGGCAGATGGGACGTCCCGCCATGCATAAAGGTGGCCTTATTCAAATATTGGTTAAGCCATTTCGTATAAATCTCACTTACACACCAGTCCTATTTTCCATGAGGTCATAGTGTAACATTTAAGATAGGGTTCTGCTTTTAGGAGTCTGTACTCGAAAGGGGAGGGGTTTCCCCAGTGGCTCTGGTGAGGGGGCCCTGGTGCAGGATTTGCTAATGCCCCCCCCCCCCTTAACTGAGACAGTACTGTCCCGATTCATGGATCTCAAAAGGGGCAGAGCCTAACTGTTCTGTAAGCCCTGCCCCTTTTCCAGTCCGCGAATTGGGACAGTCCCACCGCAGGGAAAGGGGGGGCTCATTCGACATCTATTTTTTCCCTCCGGAAGATATTAGAGGGAAGAAATATATGCCGAATGGCCCCCTTCCCCTGCCAACCCTGGGTGCAGGATGAATGCCACAGGGCCCCCAGTTCTGGGGGGCCTGTGTGCACTGCACACACTGCACCCATTATAGATACACCTATGGGTTTCCCTTTGCACATACAGACATTAGGATCGCACTGCGATCTGATAACAGAATTCCGCTGCCGATGAGAATAATGTGAAAACAGTCTTCCATCTCTCTACATGTTGCCTTTCTTGGAATCTCCACCCAAATGTCAGGGAAATTCCAAAAATAATTTCAGCTATCACAGTATTATAATGGATTTTGTCACCTTCAGAATAATTCTGGGTAAATATATGCGAAAAATACGGGTATCACTCAGTGAGCTTCACTTTAAATAGTGTCATATCATGCCTTAACTAGCCCGGCTTTTCTAAAATACATCATCTCAATAAATAACTGTAGCAATTTCCCAGAATACAGCATAGTTCTCCTTTATAATGGATTCTTCTTCTGAACACTCATTTTTGATTCACTTCGATAGGCTTAAATGTTCAATCTGAGGTATTGAAATGAAGACTTGTCTTTCCCAGCTAACAAGATGCAATGGAATTCTGTGCTAGAGCTTGCCACGTGCACATAAATTGATAGTCTAGTTACTTAAGTTAATATAAAATACTCAAATGTGTTATTACTATGTATGCTAAAGTGTTTCATTAGATGAAATTCACACACTTGAAATGCATTGTACGTGTTTTATGTTACAATTTCTCAGTTACAATTCGAGTTTCTTTAATAGAGAACTTTCTTTATAATCCTTTCTCCTTTGCTATATAAACTTCTATGAGATAGGACTTAAAAATAAGTTGCTTTTCTGCGCAGTACAAACTAATTTGCAGAGATAAGTGAAGTTTTTAAAAACTATGAACATAGAAACACAGAAAGTGACGGCAGATAAGAGCCACATGGCCCAACCAGTCTGCCCAGTTGTTTGTTTAAAACGACTGACCCTAGACCCTATTTATCCTCAATTTACTTTGAGATTTAAAATATCCTTATATTTATAACAAGCATGTTTAAACTATTCTAAATATCAAGCACCTTTTTGAAGTAATTTTTCCGCACATTTCCTCTGATCCACCACCCTCCAGTTAATAACAATGGGGTAGATCCAGAACTACGTTTGCCGTACGTTTACTTGTGTAGCGTATTTACGTGTGCGTACCTTCTATACACTCCCCTAGGCACACCCCTTGAATGTACGTATTTTGTCACACTTTTCAAACCCTACCTTAACTTTTGCCAACGTAACCGCAGTGATCCGCACACGTACGTATGGGCAACACGTATTTACGCAGCTAAGCACGCCCATACTGTACACTTCAAATACAAACCCTCACCTACTTAACGTATTTCAGACGTATTTTGGACTCACGTAAAATTGACGCGCCCACACGTAAGTATTTACGTGACACATACGTGAATGGCCCATGCGTTCACAATTACGTTACATTACTGAGCGGATTTTCTATGGTGCGCATGCGCAGTACTTACCAAAAGGCAATTTTACGTCTCCGCCACGCGTAAATTCGCTCACAAGCGTTGTTCTGGATCTGGCCCAATATCCTTGTGTTCTATTACACATCTTCCTTTGAAAAATGCTACACTTCTCTAGCTGATTACACCCTTTGATATTTTTCATATCCTCCTTTCCCTTCTCTGCTCCAAGTTATACATGTTTAGTTCCTCTAGTCTTTCTTGGTTTGTTTTGTGACCCATGTCATGGACCATTTTAGTTATCCTTCATTGCACAATCTTTATTGTATTTATCTGTTATTGGAGATATGAGACCAGATTTACTAAGCTGGGGGAAAGGAAAAGTGGAGATGTGCAGAATCTGATTGCTTGCTATGGGCAACATTTGCCCTTATCCAATCCCTTTTCCCAAGCAGCTTAGTAAATCGGGTCCATAGACTACAGAATTGAACACAGTATTCAAGTTGAGGCTGCCCCAACAAGCTATAAAGAAAAGAGAGAAGTAGTGATGCCCCATTATAGATTGTTAGTTTGACCTCACCTAGATTACTGTGTTCAGTTCTGGAGGCCATATCTTCAGAAAGACATAAATACATTAGAGACTGTGCAAAGAAAATTAAACTAAAATGGTCCATGTCATGTGTCACAAAACATACCAAGAAACGCTAGAGGAACTAATCATGTATAGCTTGGAGCAGAGAAGGGAGAGGGGAGATATGATAGCAGCTTTCAAATATATCAAGGGTGGTAAAGGCTAGAGGAAGGTGACATTTTTCCAAGAAAGAGGTGTAATAGAACACTTGAGCATGAATATACATGATAGTAGATTCAGAGGAAATGTGTGGAAAAATGACTTTACAGAAAGGGTGATGGATAAGTGGAATAGCCTCCCATCTGAAGTGGTTGAGGCTAACACAGTAGAACAGTGTCCAGCTCCACCCCCAGTCCCACTTGACTCTACCTAGTCCCAATATCAAAACTAGATTTGCAAGTAGAAGTATATAGACATATGATAATGTCTTATTAACTTTAATATTAAGCAATATAATTCTGAAATCTTTTTTTCTATTGGACAACTATCCATGATATGTGTCACACAAAAGATGACCTAAATTATACCCGGCGATGTGGAGATGGTGGAAAAGGTATAGAAGAGCAGTGCGTCATCACCAGGACACCTTCTGGAGCAGCTCCTCCTACAGCAGCCACATCACCTACACTCATGGTTGTTATGCCACATAACATAAGGAAAAACCATGTGCATTGTAATACCTTAAAACAGGGCTACGATTATTAGTGGTGTATCACAGGGGAAATTATTGCTGCTTGGCCATTACAATATTTAATTAGACAGAAGTCGCAATAACGACTGATAGAAAACTGACCATCAACTAGTAATTTAGTGGCATTTTTAACAATTCCCTGTAAGAATTGAGAACATCAGATCGACAATCCACAGTAATATCATAGGAATCCTGATTGGATATTGTCATTTTTCTTATAAATAGCCTCAGATGTAAGATGACCATGTTAATTAATGACACTAATGAACAGTGGTTGAACAATATATTAAAAAAATATATTTTTTTCAGGTTTGACATCATGATGATAGAATCAAAGAGTTTTATAAGAAACACACCAAGAGCATTCTGTGTCTAATAAAAGCCATTATCAAAGCCAAAGGTGGCCCAATCAAGTACTAGCAGAGATATATACAAAACCTGTTAAATTAAAAAAATAAGTTTATATAAATTATTGTCATTATTTTAAAAACAATTTACAAGAAGTTAAAAAATTCCTAATTCATTGTCTAATGATTGTATGTCATGTAATTATACTAACAAAAATCAGGACAGTGGAAGATTAAAATAACATAGTAATTTGGGTCATGAAATTTAATACACATAAAAGTTATGGCTGTAGTTATAACTCTGCTAATACAAATTAAGTGGAATACAATTAGGAAAATTTGATATGAGCAAAGACTCCTTAGTTCACATAAAACTGTAAATGCAAGAGTGATAATATCCTGGAATGCATTCAAAGGAGTAGGGGATGGAGGAGAAGGTTTAATTATGTTCAGGCTGTAAAAAGGAATGTTAATTTTTTTTGCGATCAAGGGGAGAGTTTATCGATTGTTTCTTTCAGCTGATCTATTCTTTCAGGGATCTATGTCATAGAAATAATAAGCCGATTGGAAAACATAATTGTTTTTCTAATTTAGCAGAAAAAATTGTCTTAAGGAAAGATACCTCAGTAGTTATGAATAGGGTAGTGGGGTGGTGATTTAAGATAAGACTGATTATATAACTGAGGCTTTTCGCCTGTTGTCAACTGTATGTTCTATAAAGTCTTACCATCTAACCCATCCACTCAATATCCTCTTGAGCTGAAATCTATCTTGAATGAGGCTAGAGTGGATAATATTATATAAAGGAAGATTATATGATTTTTTGTTTAATCCTTTTCAGGTCACAGCTACTTATTATTATTTACCTAAGTGACTCAAAAGTTTAATTTCTCAACTTGGGTGACCTATTATTTCTGGTATTGGGTCTTTAACAACTTCTTTATCACATTATCTTGATTTAATTTTACAGCGACTTGTTAAATCTCTTCTATATATGGAATTCCACACAGCTGCTTCACATTTTATATAATATAAAATGGGAACCACACTATTTATTTATTTCTCTGGATGCTGAGGCACTCCATAGAAATATTCCTCACCAAAGGGGCCTGGAGGCTGGAGGTAATTCACTCTGCTGTACAAAGATCATCAGCTATAATTAATAAACATGAATAATTTATTACCAAGGCTATTAAATATACTCATTCACATAATTACTTTTTGTTTGATGAGCTATAATATTTACAGGTGATGGGAATGGCCATGGGGACCCACTTTACCCCGAGCTATGCCAACATATACAAGGCGAGTTTGAAGACCTTGATATAGTCTTTATATTAAAATGTAACAGATGTTCCTAACAAATTAGAAAAATCACTTTGGATATTTATCGGATTTTACAATAAGATTCAATTTTGAAAGCAATACTACCAAGAAATCCAAAGGTAAATTAAAAAATATGTTGGCCTCCTCTGATGAAGTCCTCTAAACATAAAATTGGTGATCATTCAAACGCATTGTGGCTTCCTTTGAAGGTATGTAATTATCAATTTGGTTCTTTTTATTTTACTGTTTGGGGTATTATTAATTATAATTTGTCATGAATGCCCTTTTTTGTCCATGCAATCATATCTATGTGGGAGGGACCACTAGGTCCCTTAAAACAAAGTTAGTGGAGTATTGCACAAAATCGTACAAAATCACGGTGTCCCCAGATATTTTTGTGATGCCCATGATGCCAATTTAGATGACTTAAGATTTATTGGCCTTGTACAACTCCAAGAGGGGGAGACCGATTTAGAAAATTTTGTAGACAAGAAACTTTTTGCATTTTTTTTTACTGTATTCTGTGTCAGATTTACTAAGGAAAAGGAAAGGAAAAGCGGAGATTCAGATTCTAGTTGACATTTTCTAGTAATAAAAAAAAAAATTAGAACTAGAATCTAATGAAGAATTGAATTGCACCCATTACAAAGTTAAAAAATTGATATGTTTGTATTGAAACTCTCGATTTGATTTAGTTTTTATAAAGGGGAACTAATATTAAAAGCTGTTCATCAAGTGAAAAAAGAAAAAAAAGAAAAGTATTTATAGATATGTATAGATTTTTTTAAATCATACATTTTGAATTGTGATTTGCTATACAAGTTATCACTTCTACATAAGGCTTATTCCTTAGAATTTTTTTTATAGTTGAACTTGAACTATGGGGAAGATATGGACATTGAATTCAGGAAAAAGTGTGTTATATTTCTAAAAATATATATATTTTATGCTTTTTTACTTTCCAAGTTTGGTATAAAAATGTTATATATTTGCCTCCATGTGTGTATCTTTTAAAATTTTGCTGCCCTCTGAAGAAATCCTGTTGGGTGAAATGTGTCAGGAAGAGTGTAATAGTCTGTTTCCAGTTTGCACAAAGTGTTTCTTCATTACCTCACCAAAAGAGTATTATTATAATCCTATTGAGCAATTGAGAACTGAGTGCTGCATTGCCTCTGGTCAAATGGCTGGCCGGAGCAGAATAAGTAAAATCACGCTACTCACAGCACTTATCTATTTGAATGCAGGAGCAATTGCGTATGTCCGCATTTGATATGTTTTAATCAAGAGGATACCTCCGTGATATATACATTGGTGTTATTATAGTCAGACTTTTTTATGGCGTTCCTAATTGACTTTGATGGCAACATCTTAATATTCACTGTACTCATATGTCCTCCAAGCACATAGGAGGAGCAACAAATCTAAGTAGCCACATGTATATGGAAAGAGT
>WWET01000538.1:265344-285385 GCA_011038615.1 Limnodynastes dumerilii | reverse complement strand
TTTATTTTGAAATTTACCAGTAGCTGCTGCATTTCCCACCCTAGGCTTATACTCGAGTCAATAAGTTTTCCCAGTTTTTTGTGGTAAAATTAGGTGCCTCGGCTTATATATATTCGGGTCAGCTTATACTGGAGTATGTACAGTAATATTTGTTATTAATAATAAACAAAGTTGTTACATAAAACCGTTACATTTCTATTTACTTTTTGCTTTACAACTGATTTTAAAGATGGAAAGTGTTCTTATTGTCCCAACCGAGAATTAATCAGCTGCCACGCTGAAAGCCTTTCAGATGGTGAGGCGTGATGACCCCCCGTACAGCGTATATGAATGGTGGTCAGGGGGGGCTATGCTTATTGTACAGTAAGGTCTTAGATAAGCCCTTTAGGAAGATCCTTCATTGTGCACCAACCCCTATTCTTCCTGGGGTTGGTGCATAATATTTAAGGTAGGGTCCAGGATATGGAAGTCCTGTATTTACTAGGGAAGTGTTCTCTTCTTGCATGTACAGAACTGAGGGTCACACGGAGATCTATTATCGTTAGTCCACTGCTGCTGCGTAACTAGTTATGATTGTAGTGCACCTGCTCTCCCCATCTTCATCACTGTGGACCGGATCCAGATTTAAGATCGTCAGGTGATTTACGCACGTATGCGCCCTCCAGATGTTACGCTAGGATTACTATAGTCCACAGCCCATTTGCAGCGTAAGCTACCATAAAGCCCGCACGACAGAGGGGAGTGACAGGGGGTGTGCACTCCCCTCTGTCTCGCGTAATTTCAGACCCCCACCACGGAAAGCATGCGGGGGTTTGGATCCAGTCCTGTGTCTCCTGTCTGTTCACCCTCTCTCACTTAGCATGTTAGCTTTTATGAGCAAGGTCCTCCTCACTGCTGTCATTATCCCTCTACCTTTTCCTCATCACTTCCCACCTTTTTCTCTCTACTGTCTTTCTCCTTATTCATCTGCTCCTACAAACATATCCAGCATCTTTTTTCCTTACATATTGTTCCGCTATTTTTGTACTGTATTTAATTTTTGCATCGTACATGTATTGTATTCCTTATTTGTGTTTTTATACCCTCTGTTAATTATTGTATTGTATATGTAACTATTGGCTTTGCTATTGCCTCTATACGGCACTGCGAATTCCGTGTGGCGCCTTATAAATAAACGTTATTAATAATAATAGTGGCAGTGGCCTTCTGGATCTTGTCCAAAATTATTAACTTTTTTTCTGTGAGATTTGTCAACATAGTTATATATGATTTCTTTGTTCATATTGTTGTACAAGATTATGCTTTGTGCTTTTTTATCATAAATGTTGAATAAAAAATGAGAGAAAAGATTATAAACTATGGGTGATTTATAACGCTGGCTGAACTTTATATTTTACTGGATATGTTCCTATACTCTGACCAGGTTGCCAGATTAATGCTAGCACAACAAACATAACCTTTTCATGTTTTGTTTCGTTATTTATTTTCGAGGCTGTAGCTCAAGCTGTATAATTGGTGAATTAGTCACATGAAGGATACATAACTGACTCGTGTCTTTTCCTTGCTAGACAGGGCTACGAGGATCTGGAAAAACAACTGAAAGAAGTTTTTATGGAGAGGAGCACAATTCTCCGGCAGCTGTCAAAGAAATCTCGGGAAATGGAAGGCATTAAAGGAAACCTTCAGGTCAGAACATTTGTTTCTCACTATAAGAAGAGATGTTTCATAATAATGCCCCATTTTTCCAAGGGGTTATAAAATAATTGCTGTAAGCTTTAAATTGTCATTAATCTTCTCACAATAAAATTATTATTATTATTATTATTATTATTATTATTATTATTATATATAAAAAAAGAAACAAACTAAGATAAGTAAAAAAGGAGATATAACAAAATATGCGAAAAATTAAATAAATGTATCAAAGTGTATAGATCATGAAAAACCTATTACACAATAATGGTTAATATATATGGTTAATATATAAAATATACCATATTATTAAATAAAATACATACAATCATGCATAAACAATAATATTCTAGCCGATATTGAATAATGCATATCAGTAAGTAACAATCAGTACTGAACCTAAATTGCAAACAGAGTTGTTTGTGAAATAACAGGTACAAAGGTCACAGTACTTGTACATCTTTCCTAGTACTGTGAACTCTTTGGGTTTGGAAAAGTCGCAATGTTGCCCATAGCAACCAATCAGATTTTAGCTGACATTCTCCAGTATGTAAAAAGAAAGTGAGAGCTAAAATTTGATTGGTTGTTATAGGCAACATCTCCACCTTTCCAAACTTGCAGCTTAGTAAATCTGGCCCTTACTGTACTATTAGCATGCCCCCCATCCACAGAGTATAAACACTTCTCCTGTGTGGGACATCCTGCCCTGCTGTTGGTTTTTTAACCATTGGTTTTTTAACCATGTGGAATTCTTAATTATCCAGGATCCAGGATCTATCCTGGAAAAGCAGTGCCCACACATGCACCTCTTTTCAAAAAGGGAACATCTTCTACTCCTACATACAGAAAAAGTCCCTTGTAGAAAATCTTGAACAGATCCATTGTTTTATCATGAGAATTGGAATGCTATAGTGCAAGAATCTATGTGGGGTTATTTAATCAGATAAATGTTTCTAGAGAGCAGGGGCTGGTTGACACACTTAAGCTGGGTACATACCTAGGAGCTGCTCATATGATTCCAGACCATTTGTAACAATCACCTGGATTCATACCCCCAGACGTATTGCACATACATCCGTAATTTACCAATAATAGCTACTACGCATCGAAACAATACGTAGATTACGTAAAATAGTTACTACGCATGCATAGTAGCTATTATCGGTAAATTATTGACGTATGTGCACTACGTCCGGGGGTGTGAATCCGGGCCAATATCTCAAGAGTATACACGCAACCATGTTCTTGAGTTTTAGGGATAAAAAGAGGTTACATCAGATCATTTGGTTTTATGAGCATCCTAAATATCAAGATCACCGATGATACCATGTTGGGTAGTGTGTATACAGATATGTACCTCTGGACAACTTTTCTGGCAGTCATCTATGCAGCATAGCCATATATCTGTACAGTGTGTATGGAGTCACAACTTTTTTTTTTTTACAGATGGTTAGGTGAGATGATGATCACAGATCCCCAGGTAAATTGGTATACAGCGGTAGGACAATCACAGAATTAGCTAAGAAACACACTGAGAGTATACTGCCCTGAGTAAAAACAGTTATCAAAGCCAAGGGTAGCCCAACCAAGTACTAGCAGAGTTATGCGCTAACTTAATGCATGCAAAACCTGTTAAATAAAAAATAAGTTTATATAAAATATTGCCATTTCTTAATAAAGGTTTTACAAGAAAGTAAAAAAAAAATTGTGATTCATTCTCCAACCACTGTAAGAGTACGCACATCGCAAGTACAGTTATAGTCAGGTTAGCCTTCCCCATATCAGTGAAAAATTCTGCCATACATGGTCACTTGGTGGAGAAAAGTTGACTAGGGCTTTAGAAGTCATTAAACCTTTGTTTACTTACCAATTAGCAGCTACTAGCTTCCTGCAGAGATTGGAAAATGCAGCTGATATCAACCCTTCAGTATCCTACAAAAAGAGTATATGACTCTTCCTGTGAATTGAATGGTTGATGTCATATCCATTGTCTAATCTCTGCAACAGCAGCTGCTAAAAGGAAATTAAACAACCTTTTAAGGATTTACTAATGGACTGCAATCTAGCTTTCCCGGTCTAAAAGACTGCATATATGCAATCTACGTATCGAAACGATACGCAGATTACGTACAATAGCTACTACGCATGCGCAGTAGCTATTGTTCATTGAATTACGTCCGTCTATGGAAGACGGACGTAGTTTTGGATCTTGCCCCATGTCGCAAAATGAGCTTCATGGCTAAGAAAGCTTTATCTGAGCACAATTGTAAAGCTGTAAAGGTGTTTACTCAGCTATAGCCCAGGGCAATATGCAGTCATTTTTTGTAATATATTTAAGTAAAAGAGAAATGAAAGTGACCACTGACTTGGCCAAAGGCAGTTACCTGCCGGGCAGCCCAGCAAGCAATTGTAGTAAGCAAAAATGCGAGTTACATCAAGTCCTTGTTCATGTCAACACAAAAAAGTTAAAAAGCACATATATACTTGTAGTATCTTATTCCATTCTACTGGGAAAAATGTATACTGTAAAAGAGGCAATATAATTAAATAAAAAAAAACTTCTAAAAGGATTCTGGGACATTGTATGTTAATTACAGCTAATCTTAAGACCTACTTTAATTATATTCCACCAATTGCAGTGTTTACTCCTGTGATATTGGCTAAGCTTCTTAATTACTTACTGCCCACAGATGATTTTCTTTGATTTTTTTGCAAGTTTAATTATGTTTGTTTTCATTTGTTATTTAAATATTTCAATATTTCTCTATTATAAGATGATGTGCGAAAATTATAAATGAAAATATTTTTCTTTCTAGTCTATCAAGAGCAATGAAGCAAGCTCCAAGGATGATGTACAGAAACTTTTGGAATTAGAAGAAAAGCAAAGGTAACGTAAAACAGAAAAATGGTAAAATAACAGCCATGCTATGATCAATATGTCAAATATTTTCAACAAAGATATTAAGCAAAATTCCAAAACCGTCAATGATTAGGAGGTGTAACATTTGTACAGTAGGACACAGCCACAGCTTTCCCTGTGTTTCTTTTGTGACATGGTGGAGAAGTTAGATTTTAGCCCACTAGTACATTAGTAAATCATTAAAACTTTGTTTGCTTAATATTCAGCAGATGATTGCTTCCTGAAGAGATCAGACAACTGAGCTGATGTCACCCATTTAATTCACAGAATGAGTCATACTTGCTCTCTGTAGGACTTAGAAGGTGAGATATCAGCTCTATATGTCTGATCTCTACAGGAAGCCAGTAGCTGATAAATTGTATGTAATGTTATTTCAGGGTTACCGACTTTCAATAGCTTCTCTAGATAGCCATAGATGCATGCAGGGGGTGGGGCTTAATTACATGATTTATGCAAATTGCATCATTAAGCCATGCCCCTTGACTATTAATTACCCCTTTTAGCTTTAATAGGGATGGGGGCGGGGCTTGATTACGCAAATTGCATCGAGTCCCTCCCCTCCCCCTAGCAAAATTAGGATACTAGTGCTGCCATTCAGGGGGCAGGATTTAAGGCCATGGTTTCTATGAAAACCTGGGCCTCAAGTCTCTTGTCAGAGATTTGCAAGCTCTCCCGGGATACTGGGAAAACTGCCTGAATTTTGGGAGTCTCCCGTACATTCCGGGAGAGTCGGCAACCCTGTGTTGTTTATAAAGCCCCATTCAACATTTCCCAGCAGATGGACCTGCTGTAGGTGCAGGGGATGCAGCTAATACAGGATCTGTAGGAGAGTGGGGTCTGAAGTTGAAGCCTTCCCTAAACCTATGACAGGAGCCACAGCCCTAAGCTCAGCCCAGATGATGGTGAGTTACTTGTAAGCAGCGCTGTCTAACCTGATAGCCTTTCCTGCAAGCACAGTGCAGGTAGCGGTTGATTAACATACTACACACATGCCAAATTGTGGGGGAGGGGCAAGGCATAAGTTCATCCCCATCTGCTGGAGCCCTTGCTATGGGCCCTGCTGTGTTTAATTCCACCCTTTGAGGGCACATTACTGTAAGAGAGGGGGGAAAAAAGTTTGCTAAATATTCAAAATTATACAGTAAATGTCATTGAGCTACTGCAGGTTTTCTGCATCTATTGTTTTTCCTTAATTATGTTGTTACCTGATAAGCATATTGCACTGTAGACAAAATATGTTAATTAGGAAAATTAACTTAAGACAGTTCATAAGCCAATACAGTAACCCTTAATTGTATTTAGAAAAATCATTAATTACTAGGTGTTGCTAAGGGCTGCTTACAAGGACGAGTAGGTTAAGATATTTAATGACATCAAAAGTTTTACATTATTCCTTCTAAACTTTTATAAGATAGAATATTTAGGAGATATTTATTAAATATGGTCCACGGCAGAAGTAAGTGAATTACAGTACATACCTTTGTTTATGTGTTCATACTTATTTAGTAAACTACCATATGATATACTGAACATTTTCATGTATATTGTAATAATAAGTATATCATAATTGCTGACTCTGGGAGACTTCCAAAATTCGCGATTTGCTCCTGGAATCCTGGGACGAATCTCCCACATTTGAGGCTTGGTAACATTATTTTTTTTTTAACATTTTTTTTTATTATTAGTCAGTCAGTATCACATTGTTATACAAACAATTGCTCAACGTATTAAGTAAGAAGCCTTGTCAAGATTACAACAGTTAACACATATTCTATAAACTTGTACACATACATTTGCATTGCGTTACATACAATTCTCAATAATATTAGCAGGATCTTATGTTACCCAACATAGTATGTATAACTTGCCGTATTTATGCATTGATATGTTAGAACTGAATTGGAGGATCTTCGGATATTACCCTTAGTAGGTACCATGAGGTTTGACTGAAGGTATCATATAACTGCTGTTTAATATCAGGCGTTAGAGTGTTTATATACTCTTCCCAGGTGTAAAAAAGCTTTTCCGATAAATTTTCCCTATCTAGCACCGCCTCCAGCCAGTCCATCCTAAAGATAAAGAAAAGTTTGTCCTGGAGCAAAGACCATGGAGGGGCTTTAGCGGCTAAGCTAAACTTGTAAGATTGCTTTTCGCGCCGCTGCACTCACTGCCAGCAGTAGCTTCCTTCTTTCCCATGACATTCTCTGCCCCTCTGGCATAATGCCTAATACTGCCCTTCCCTTTCTTAATGATGTCCCCCTTCCATTTACACATCTCCCTCCATGTGCCCTTTACATTACACATCTCTCTCCCTACCCTAAATCCATTGCACATCTCCCTCCCTGCCTCCCTAGGAGAGTTCAGCTTTTGTGCGGATGTGTTTCCAGCAGGTGAGCGTAGGTTGTAAAGTGGGATGTTGAATGTGGGGTAGTGTAGGGAGCCAAGGGAGGAACATGAGGAGGGCGGGAGCTATCTCTGATTCTAGGTCTTTCCATTGTTTAAGTGTGGTCGGTCTCGACCACTCTACCACTCTGGTGAGCAACGCCGCCCAGTGATAGCCTTGCACGAAAGGCAGTTGAAGCCCACCTTTTAGTTTACTGCGATACAAGACGTTTACCTTACATCTGGGAAGCTTACCTTGCCAAACAAATGTTTTGATCAGTCCCTGAGCTATTTTAAAAAAAGATGAAGGAATATGGATGGGAAGAGTTTGGAAAAGATAAAGAATACGGGGAAGCACGTTCATCTTTATTATATTAATCCTGGAAAACTGTCCAGGCTGACAGGTCTTTTTCAATTTTATTGAGGAGAGGAGGGAAGTTTGCTGGGAAGAGTTGGGTTGGGTCGGGGGTGAGATTGATACCTAGATATGTCAATTTGGCCTGTTCCCATTTAAAGGGGAAGTTCCGGGCTAATGCCTCTTGGTGCTGGGGCGATAATGTGATGCTCATAGCAACCGACTTGCCCATGTTAACTTTGAAATTGGAAAGATGGCCGAACTGTTGGAAGTGTTTTAGCAATGTGGGCAGGGACGTCCGTGGGCTAGTGAGGGACAGTAAGAGATCGTCAGCAAAAAGTGCTAGTTTGTATTCCCTGCTGCCGATCTGAATGCCCCTGACATCCGGATCCATACGGAGCGTGAGGCACCCCCACTTAACTGTCTGCTTCCCTGCTGCATGCTGGATGTGTCCAGGCCTGCAGTTTATGCACCTGCAGCCCTATGGGGTCTTGGGTTCTTTTTATGGGTGTCGTATGGTTGGCACGCCCCTTCGTTCATAGTTACGCTGTTGATAAGAGGCTGGTATGTACGTTCAGAATTATATAGGGTAACATCTGCCGTGCGTATGCGCAGTACATACAAAACAGCGTTTTTACATCCGCGGCTAGCATACTTAGTTCTGGATCTACACCATAATTTGTGTCATTAAGCCCCACTCTTCCTTAGTAACACTATGGATCGCAGCAATTTTAGACAAGGGGCAAGATTCAGGCAGTGAATTAAATTAAATAAAACCATCAAGTGTCACCTCATATTGCCATTGCTTTCTCCCCTCCAAGATCACCTGAAAGGAAGATATAAAAAACCTGCCATTGATCTATATATATATATATCATATTATGCAGCATTTTGCAGTAAATGTTTGATCACTCATATTTGTGCTTGTACCAGTTGAGATTCAAGTTTAAATTACAGACATGTATGCACGATGGAAAGAAAACTCAGGCTCTGTGATTGAGCATTGCTATCAACCATGTATATGTCTCCAAGGGTTTTCAACACTGTAGACCAAAATGTACAGACTAGCCTTAATGTACAAATGGATTGTATGCGGTGCCGAAAATGTCATTCCGTGCACTTCATTAAACTCAATACATTATGATTTCTCTGCATTTCTTGAGTTCTTTGTCTTTGACTACATTAGACAGTAAAAACAAGATAATTGATATGACTAGATCTTCATCACACTTTCTTTTCACAGAGTGCCAGTATAATTTAGTCTACCCATGCGTTGATGTGTCCTGCTCAGCTTTAATAATATTTTGATTATTAGTTTATTTACTACTTGTACACTATTTTGCTGGTGTAAATCAGAGAAACATTTTACAGGAACTGTGCTTACTAAAGTAAATTAAAATGCATATTTAAATGCTTAGTCTTAAAAAATCCAAAATGCAGTAATAAATGTCAGTTACTGTAAGTCTCAAGAGTTATTGATATTGATTGATAAACAGTTATACAGCAATTAATCATAATATACCTAGGAAACTCTTGCTTGCAAAAGTCATGGTGACTTCTAAAAGTTTGTTATACCCCATTCACACTGAGCCAAAAACCCGGGATATTGCCGGGGCAAGGCCTGACGACCCAGGTCGGGGCTCAGTGTGATCTGGTGCACCAGCTGCAACCCAGGTCTAATGATAATCAGACCCGGGACATTTGCAGGGTTATTCCCGTCTCCCAGGTAGCCGTCGCCCAGGTAGCCGCTAGTATGAACGGTGCAACCCTGGTTTTTCAACCCAGGTAGCACATAATCTACTTGATTGACGTAATTTGTTTAATATTGCCATGGCAACAAATGTTGCCAGAGCAACAGTAAACAAATTACAGAGTGTGATGATTCTGCCAGGGGCAGACCCGTGTTCAGTATGAACGTGCCTGACCAGGGTCTAAGCATCAGTCTGAACAGGGTTTGAGGAGCTGCGCTGATGTGTGCCCTGGCAATAACCTGGGTCTTAAATCCTGGGTTTTTGTGGGGGAGACAGTGTGAACACGGTATTAAGCCCCTTTCACATCACCCCCCAGATACCCGGGTTTCTGTTGGTGATGTGAAGGGTCCCTTTTCAGTTACCCGGGTCTAATGACCCAGGAAAAAAGAAGGTATTTTCCCGGGTCTCACATGGGATTGGTAGCAATGTGAAAAGTCCCTTAGTTTTATGTACAAAAAGTGATGTATTTGTGCACATACAGGGTCTGATCCAGGCCTGAAAACAAGATCCCACGTATTCTGCACTTCAAAAATACAACCACAATTAGGAATCCTATAGGGGATCCAGAGGCATATGTCATCAAATAGTTTTTTTTTCTTACAGACTGCAGGTATTTAGCATTGACAGGCTGGATACCAAGAATTGCAGTTGCAAACAGATCTGTGAAAAGGAGGATAATTGAGCATGTTCTGTCAAATTCACAGATTAGCATCTGATGAGAGCATGGAACGCATATTGCATTGTATTGCTCATACCATCCTGAGATGACATTAGCAAGTGTTAAATAACATCATTGCTCCGGCCCCTAGAGTAATAAGGGTGTGTAGTCCTGATGCATATACAAGGGCAGGGGTAAATATATTTCTAATAACTCTGCTTTTGTCCCCTATGGAAATTTACACAAAACCAAAGGATCTTTAAACTAGTGTAGCAATTATGCTTGTGTAAGACTGCAGTCTTCAGCTAAAGACAGGGTTGATCCTCAACTCAAACTCTCACACAGGTGGCAGACATGAGTCCAATAACTAGTTAGTTAGAGCTGAAGAGGAGGCCCTAAATAGCAATTTTGCACTCTGGGCCAACGCCAGCTGAGTGGCTGGTGACTTGACTGCAAAATATGTGTTAATAAGCTGCAGAAACCTAGGATCGTATATTTGGGTCTTGATGTTTACATGCTGGCCTTTATCAACTGCTGTATGCATTAGTCTCACAATAAAGAACAGCACTGTGGTTCAGCAACTCTGGGAGTAGTTTATATTTGCAGTGCTTATCACACTATAAAATCTCTTGGTGTTTTACTTAATAAAAAAAAAATTGCAAAAATTGGTTTCTTAATCTTTTAACTTGGGCTTTTCTTTTCAAAATCATGGACCGGACTCATAGATCCATTTTCACATGGAGTTGTGTGCGTATTTTTAGGATCGGATCAACATTTTCAACTCAAGTTATGTAGTATTTACGCATGGAAGTCCATTAGGCACGCACTTGTGAATCGCACTTAGGGACATACGTACGGAGGGGCGGGATTGAAATCCATATGTTCAAAGTTACGTGAGACTGGGCGGGGGGAAGCATTTACATGGGCATTTGAGGGTGTGCTTAGATCGATACGCATGTACGTACCTTAACAATGGTCCGTAACTACACACGTAGGGATAAAAGTGCTCTATGATGGCGTAAGTCACCGACAACACGGCCATATAAGGGGAGTCTCATAGGTGTTACCTTGCAGCATGCGTGCGTAAAGTTGCGTACCTTCAAAAAACGGATCTCTGAATCCGGTCCCATTTCTTTATATAGCCACAGAAGTATACTTCACTTTTTATCAGTTGCCTTTCTTGTATGCAGTAAAAAAAAGTTTGTTGTTGTTGACCTTAATATTAAAGCATTATTATATTAGTAAAAAATAATAAACAACTATGTTTAAAAGGGAAAACCATTTTGTTATTATTAGATGTACTGTCTATAATAAGACAGATAGCCTTTTTGAAGACTTAGAGGCCAATAGAACATTTTCATCTAGATAACAAGGGCAAATATAGATTGATTATGCCTGTGATATACAAAATATACAATAAACTAATAGAAGAACTAAAAACTATATATATTATGTAATTGTTATCCAATAATCCTCCATCATGTCTAAAAAGTCAATATTAACCTTACTTTGTTCTACTGTAATGAAAAGTATAAGAGATTCTTAAGAATATTCCTAGTAAGATGGAAATGTCAACATCATAAAACATTTGTCTCAAAACACTGGGAAGGCTAAAATCTGCACCGGTAATTTATAGCATTCCATTGTAATTCTTTACAATTTCCTTTGGCTTACTTCTTCTGTAATCTGACTTTCCCAAAATATAAAGCCCTCTACACCCAGCCATCATTTTCAGGTTTTAAAATTAATCTATTTTCTACTTGAGCAGCGAATATTGAAAACTGTATAAATCAACTTTTGAATCTGAAAAGTTTTAGACATTTCCAATAAGCAAAATGAAACTTTTATATTCACAGCTTTTTATAGGTCCACTAAATTTTAATATACTTAGTTGGTTCAAACACCTTTTTTTTTTTAGATGTTTGAGAATTTTATTGCTAGCTACTTTGTAATCATTATTAATAGTTATTTTATGATCAAGGAACTTAAATGTATTTGTCCTTTCAAATTTCCACAAATGTTTTATCTTGCTCAATCTTTTCTATTCCAAACTAGCAAACTGAATTGCATGTTCAGTTTATTATGCTACAGTCAATTAAAAATATATAAAATAAAGGTCAATTTTTTTTTTTTTTTTTGGGATGTTATGAGAAAACATTTGCAGTAACTATGCAGTACCGTATCGTTAACTTAATCACACTTTGTATACACTATGAAACAAAGCTTTAAAATAAAGGTTACTATGATCTTTTTATGCCTGTGTAGTAGAGGCACATTTGCAGTTTTAAAGAAATCTGTGAAATGTAATATGAAAAAAACATAATAACTTTCTAAATGTATCCTTTTTTTTATTTATTTTTTTATTTTTTTTATTTTTTTTTATAAAACAGGGAAGAGATGAAATCCCTGCAGGAAGCATTCACAAAGCAACTTAATGAGGCGACTGAAAAGGCAAAGAAGCAGCAGGCCACTGTAAGTGTTTTTATCGTGTGACCCTCCAATTACATTTTCCTTCCATTTTTATTTTTCCTGTTTGTGATCTGTGTGTTCAGTTGCTGCGCCTTTGTTGGATGGTAAAGAGAAGCAGAACTGTTTTGAAGCTACATAAAAGAGTATTTTTTTTCTAATGGCCTGTCTTTGTGTGCATCTACTGGACCTACAGGGTAATAGGCAGTGTAACATTTATAGAACAGGTTTTTTTAAAGGATGGGTGAAATCCTCCGTTTGCCATTACTACCCAATGTGTTTCAAAAATCCAATAGCTCATAGCAATAACCTGCACTTCCTTGTATAAATTAAATATATATGCAGTTGAATATATCATCTGAGAGAGTGCATCCAGGACAAAAATGAACACTTTTCAGGTAAATAAGGAAAAGTAGACCAAAAAAACCCCAACATTGAAATTTTGGCTACTTGCCGTTGTCAGTGCATTTCCCATATGTGAAACTCTGTAATAATGGACCGAATTCACAGGTAAGAATGAGTTATTTGTGATCATATCTGCACCTAACTCACCCATCCTACCCCGCAACCATAGGCGTATCTATAATGGGTGCAGAGTGTGCAGTGCACACACGGGCCCCTCAGAACAGGGGGCCCTGTGGCATGCATCCTGCACCTAGGGTTGGCAGGAGAAGTGGGGGCCATTCAGCATCTATTTCTTCCCTCTAAAATCTTCAGGAGGGAAGAAATAGATGCCAAATTAGTCCCCCTTCCCCTGCGGTGGGACTGTCCCGATTTGCGGGTGAAAAGGGGGTGGGGCTTACAGCTCTGTTAAGCCCTGATCCTTTTCGGCCCACGAATCAGGACAGTTCCGTCTCAGGTAAGGGAAGGGGGGGGCCATGTGGAAATCCTGCACAAGGGGTCCCTCACTTCTTAAAACGCCCCTACCCGCGACCCTCCCCATTTTTAGGGTCCTTTTGGCACTTAAGAGTGCTATAGGACTTCTTTAAGTAACCATGCATATTTTCCTTCTTAAGAAGGAAAATACGCTTGGAGGTCCCACCCTTACTTCCTCCTCGGCTAATTTAAACTTCTTCCCCATCCACTCTTCTTAAAAAACGACAGAGTCTGCCATGCCACACCTCTTCCTTTGCCATGCCAATGGGCCTGCTAGGATAGAAGACTTACATACGTAAGTCAACTATTTTTTATTAGTTATGGATTCGGCCCATTGAGTGATGGTCTCTCCAATTTAGGAATCACAAACTAGTTTCTATGTATTGCATGCCCAAAAAATGTATCCTATGGCTGAAGTCATACTTTATAATGTGTCTTGATTTCCGCATGCTGATTGTGGTAGTGGAGTGAATATCAGTCACATGCAAATGCCAGATGCTCCGCAACGTACGTTCTGTACGCCTGTAGAGCTGTCTGACAGGGCAGCACATCCCCACCACCTGCGTAACTTCATAAGCATTTTAAATTTTACAGTAGGAGAGGGTTTTAGTGCTTGTGTGTGGATCAGCAGTCATATGATCCACTGATCCACACAGGTCACTTGAGATTGTCTTATTATGCCTTTAGTGACCTAAAGTCCGCATGAGAAAGAGGAGTGACAGGGAAGTTTACTTTCCTCTTCTATGTGGACTGATGGAAAATGCATGGAGGTCAGGATCCGGTCCCAAATATGTAACTTATTATATGTTAAGAGCATATCACTCAAAGAAAATCTATAGCTGGGTACAAACTACAGTTTTTTTTTACCCAAATGATTGCACCAATGACACAATAAACAACCATTTGATAAAATATCATATTAGTGTGTATGTTCTCACAATCATAGTTTAGAATTTCAGAGCTCATTGCATCATTTTATTTGTTTTGGTTGTATTACCTTTCTACTCTTCCCAATCAGCAATGATATTACTATTCTGAAGTGTGTGCGCACTCATGACATCTGTCCAATAATTCTGCTGATAGTTCGTCCAATAAGGACACTTTGGTGGGCATATAATAATCTATGATGTCATGATCATTTGGACAGAAGGGATATGGGAGATGAAATTTACAGTTCTGACAGTAAATCATGAAAGTGTGTTTGAATAAAAATGCTCTTAAGGACTTTTCGGTCATTGGTAAAATTGTTACATATAATTGTTACATATAATTGTTACACATTATTTATTACAAATAATTGTTTCATATAATTGATACAAATGTCGCATTGAATTACATTTTATGTAGCATGTACACAGCTAAATTTATGTCTGTACATAAGTAAAGTTAGATGTGGACACATCTGTACTTTTACTTTAAATAATGTTGCAAGTCACAAGCAGCGCTGTTAGGATTCCTTTCCAACTGGCAAACAGCAAAAACCAGTCCAAATGTTCAGGAAGCTTCACCTCCCAGATAAATATCTCACAGATATTGTACAGTAATTATGTATGGAATGTATAATGTTGTTACCCTTTGTATTTCATTGTATTCATTGGAAATGTCGCTTCCCCTTTAAATATGCATTGCCCCTTTAAGAGACTCCACAACACCGTGCAATGTTTTATTGTTTCATTTTGAATATATTGCTATTGTAAAACACTTGTACTATAATGTATTCAATGATGATATCGCTGGAATCATTTATAAATGTGTTGTATGTATAAGTAGTGAAGGTCCACACAATGGACATATGTTTCCCTTTTAAATGTAACCACCAATAAGAGGAGAAGGAGGGGTATTTAAACCCCTTGCTTCAGATCAGTACCATTGCACCTTGAGAAAGGCCGGAGATTCCCGGCTGAAACGCGTTGGTGGGAGGAGCTAAGGACATACGTGCAACCATACCTGGTACAGCGGTGCTTTGGGATCCCTTTACTATCTGCCCCTGTTATATACCATCTAACTAGGTACGATTTGCCTGTCCTGATCTCCTCAGTTTTGTTTTATTACTGTTTTATTATTGGTACTGCTTGCAGTACATCGTTTGAAATAAACACCATTTTAACTGCATCTTGTTTTCTTTTTATACTGTATACATGGTCCGTGGTGGGGACATTCCAAGATGAACGTTAATTGGTTCACACGATATCTGTGAGACACTTATCTGGGAGGTGAAGCTTCCTGAACATTTGGACTGGTTTTTGCTGTTTTCCAGTTGGAAAGGAATCCTAACAGCGCTGCTTGTGACTTGCAACATTATTTAAAGCAATTGGGAGTTACCTGTGGAGCACTCGTTACAAGTTGTGGCAGCTGCAGTTTATGAGCGCTGGGTAAAGAGCTTGTTTTCTTTTATACATCTGTACTTTTGATTGCGTTCGTGAAGTCAGTCATTATTATCATGTTTGTTTCCAATTGTATAGATCCACAGAATATGCTTTTACTAAGTAAACAAAGTTTGTTAAAAGGATATTTGGCCGTATGCAGACTATCAGACGTATGACATATATGTCCGGTGTTTAGCGATTTTTACTACTGCGCATGCGTAGTAAATTTTTTACGTAATCTATGTATCTTTTCCTTATATAGATTGCGTATATGCATTCTTTAAGACTGCATATATGCAATCTATGTAAGGAAAAGATACATAGTTTACGTAAAAATTGACTACGCATGCGCAGTAGTAAAAATCGCTAAACACCGGACATATATGTTATACGTCTGATAGTCTGCATACAGCCCATTGTGTTCAAATAAACTGATATATTGTAGTTTTATCACCATTGGTTCAGTGCACAAACTATTTTTTTATACCATGAGTGAGATATTTCATTTTAAGTAAAGAATATTGTACTATATTTTGGTATTGACAAATATGCCTTTTTTTCTAGATTAATTTCCTAAAGACTGAAATGGAACGCAAAAGTAAAATGATCAGAGATTTGCAGAATGAGGTACTGTAAATGAAGCATTTCTATGTTTCAATGTTGACATATTTATATATATTTTTTTTAATTTTTAATTTTTTTATTCTAGTGTATTGGTTTTTAGTCTGGTTTTTATTTCTGTGTAAAAGAGAAGTTATACCAAGTAAAGTGAGATTTGATCTGAAATAACTAGATTAATTTCAATAATATATTTTGGGAAGTTCTATTTTTATATTTGAATAACGCAAATTAAATAATGGACAAAAATCATAATATTAACTTTGTTTTTAGTTAGCTTTTCTACTGTTGTTTGCTAGATTGCAAGCCATGAATCGCTTCATGTTAGTGATAATACTAGATTATTGTTATGCTGTGCCATGGGTAAAAATAGATTTGCATTGAGTTGTCTTTGAATAGTTTTCATCTAAATGTAGTTTGACTTTTCTTTGACAAAGTAAATCCTGGTGTTTCAGTCATCAGATACTCTCTGGTGCCCCCTTAAGTCCTTTATTACACAGTAAATTAATATATAAATCTAATCAATTTTATGCTAATACATTGACTTCATCAAAAATAACTTTAACAGTTCTTTAACATTTTTAATACTGCAGGACTGTCATTTATTGAATTTTTTTTGGAGGGGGCGTGACTGTAGCACAAAGTTATCCTAATACTTAGCAAAATTTTGTAGACATTATTAATTCTAATTATATATCATTTTAGCACAAGATTTTTCACAATTTACATTTTTGTTAAAACATTTCAATAGTGTTAATCACAGTGACTGCAAGATCTCAAGGAATCATATGCACTAAGTATTGCAATACACCTGACATATATATTTTTAATTAACATTTATATCTAGAATATTGCAAGTTTAATACATCACAAAGATGCTAATAAGTTACAGTTGTACTCAGTTAAAGCATTTTCAAAATCAGGAAAAATTCTGCAATGGTGGACCCACTGGGGAAAGTTGAATAGAGCTTTAGATATCATTAAACCTTTGTTTACTTACTCACCCATTCAGTGTCCTACAGAAAGATTGTGTGACTCATCCTGTGAATTGAATGGGTGATGTCACCTTTATTGTCTTAGCCAGCAGCTACTAATTGGTAAATAAACAAAACTTTAATGATTTTCTAATGGACTGCAATTAAACTTTTCCACAATTTCACAAAATGAGCATCTTAGAATGAAAGGAGAATCTGAGCTCAACGGTAAGCTTTTAGTATATTGCTACTAATAATTGTAACAATGACATACTGTAAGCGTGCAGTGGTAATTATGTCCTGAGTGATGAGTGAGTGATTATCGATAATGACAGTACTCATTTTGTCTTAAATTGTAATCTGTAAAACATATAATAAAAAAATTGTTCCAAGGGGTGCAACTGCACTCCTTAATAACACAATGTAAAGAAATAAAGCTTAAAAAACCCCAAAACTGTCTCAAAAGTCATCAGTAAATTCAAAACGTTGTAGTTTGTAAATAAAGTTTCACCTTGAAAAAGACTGCTAGTCAGTTGAAACACGTTGGTGTGGCAGGAGTGCTTAATTAGAAGCAGAGATACAGGACTGTGTGGTAGATAATTGCTGTGATTCACTGGGCCCTTTTTTTTTTTTTTACATCTTTTTCCACAATGTCTCCACTTTTCTGTGAATGTGAGTGTCTTGCCG
This sequence comes from Limnodynastes dumerilii, assembly GCA_011038615.1. NCBI lineage: Eukaryota > Metazoa > Chordata > Amphibia > Anura > Limnodynastidae > Limnodynastes > Limnodynastes dumerilii. Next base: position 267,640 of record WWET01000538.1, on the reverse strand, counting down.
TATAGGGGCTTAATATTGAAGATTTTATATGAAAAACCTGTTTTTTTTTGGAAATTTTATTGAATAAGTATGTTTTTTAATAAATACAAAATCCTTGTTAAGATTGGAGTTCTGTCTTGGATATCAAGGATATTAAGGAACAATGGGGTAGATCCAGAACTACGTGTGTGGCGTACGTATTTTAGCGGTGCGTATTTTCATACACGTAAGGTCGCTACACTCCCCACGGCACACCCCTTGCACGGACGTATTTTGTCAAATTACGCGACCCAAACCCTACCTTAACTTTTCCAAACGTAACAGCATACGTCTAACGGACGTACTGACTACGCGAACGTACGCAGCTTAGCACGCCCATACTGTACACTTTAAATACCACCCCCCGCCTACTTCAAGTAAAACGCACGTATTGTTCACTAACGTAAATTTGTCACGCCCACACGTAAGTATTTACGTGTGACATATGTGAATCACCCATACGTTCTAAAATACGCTATGTGAATGTGCGTATTTTCTGTGGTGCGCATGCGCAGTGCGTTCAAATCTGCGAATTTACGTCTCCGCCACACGTAAATTCACGGAAATGCGTAGTTCTGGATCTGGCCCAATGTCTTTTAAGTTGTTGTTTATATGCATACAACCCAAGAGGTTTGAAATATAAGTGTAACTCATTCTGGAGAATTATTCTGTATGCATTGAACATATTACACTAGAGGAGTGTTTTTGTCTTTACATATCCATGTGAAGTATTACATCTTCAGAGAGAAAAATCTTCATAAGAAGCACCACATTCCTGGAAAAGGAGATTGAAAGTTCTACAACTGCATACAGCCCAAAAGGACAAAAGTGTGACTAGAATATACAAAGAAAAGTTATTTGATTCTATTGACACGTATCACACTAGAGTCTTTTCTGTTTATATTTTATGTGGATGGAAATGGTCACTTCTCTAAAGCTGAATGAAATCTGTGGAACAAAAGTTACAAGTTCACAAGTACATTATTTACAAACTACAACGTTTTGAATTTACTGATGACTTTTGAGACAGTTTTTTTATTTGAAGCTTTATTTCTTTACATTGTGTTATTAAGGAGCGCAGTTGCACCCCTTGGAACAATTTTTTTAGTTTATGTTTTAAGTTGGAGCTCTAATTTTGAGTTTTTGAAAGGTTGTTGCGACAGCTGCTAGGAGGTAGCACGGGTATATTTGTCTGAATATATTCTCTCTGTAATCTGTAAAACAGCCATAGATATAACTCAATAAGCTTTAACTTTTCAGAAGAAATAAACATGTTAAAGAGAAAATGTTTGGAACAAGTTTTTGTGCATATATATTTTAAATATGAGATCATTGAAAAGCTATAGCAAAGTTAATAGTAGCTATCCAGTCATTGAGCAATACATGTTTGCATATGAGCCTTAAAGGAATGGAATATATATGACTACTAAACATTGTATGTAGACACCTGAGCAATAATATCTGTACTCACTGAAAATGTATTTCTAAATTCATGGACTTTGACATGGATCTGCAACATCCTTCTGCAAAGGTTTTTCATTAAAATATGGTGATGAGTATTCATTTATATTTTGGATAATAATCTAGGCTAGTGATTGCGTAGGGAAGTTAAGTTCTTTTAGCGGAAACTGATGAAACAATCTTTTGATAAACCTTGATGTGAACTATCCTGAAATGGGAAATGGCTATACCCAAACGGTTTTCACAAGGTAGGAAACCAGCAATACTTGAAAATGTCAGTGTATATTGCAACATTAAATTATCTTTTTACTGGATCTGATTGGATCAGGTGAAACCACAGGAACTGTCGCATTTGTAGACTTTCACAAATGTTATTTTTTAGTTACTTATGTACATTAAAGCAGGAATATCAAACTATTCTTCCACTTATGTAGCTTCAGCTCTCCTTAGTCCCTTCACTTAAAATTTGTGGCCAAACACTTTGCAGCTGATGCTTTAGCTTCAAAATAACAGCACTAAATGTTGATAATGCTGTCACAGATGATGAGGACTATGTTTAGGGGTTTAATAAGGCCTTTTTTTAATATACTTTTTATTTTATTTTTTTTTAAATCTCTTTATTAAAGCATGTAGTCAATAACATAAGAATGACAAACAATAAGATCAATCACAATACAGAAACTGTCTTCACATGTAAATGCATTTTGTAATCGACTCCGTGCGCATGGCAACCGCTCAATTATCACCGATCAAATAAATACAATGAATGATCTCAATAGTTGCAATAAAATGATGCACGGTGATACAGAATAAAGTA
>WWET01000538.1:236440-260351 GCA_011038615.1 Limnodynastes dumerilii | reverse complement strand
TATGAAAAATAAATAAATTGCCTTCCAAATCAATTTACATATCAATGACAACAATTTATTAGTCAAATGAATCTGGTACTAGACACATAAAAACAAGCAAGTGATACAATTCTTGCAAAGAGTATCTCCTCCATATGGAAAATGTAAACAATAGTGTCCGCTATTGGGTGAAAACAGACCAATCTGTCCGTACACTAGATCCCCTGTAAGAATAGTCAATATAGAAAAGGAGAGTCCGTAATAAACTTTTTCAACCGAGGTTGATCAGACCTCTAGATATAAATAAAGTCCCTTTAATATGTTTATGTGGACCACATATGTAATAGCAGAATATTATAGTAAAGCATTACACGGGGTTAATTCTTTGACTTGGTGACATGTCCTAAATAATTGTCAATGTTTGCCCTACTCTGTTGGTAGCATTGATGCTTGACAATTTCCTGTAGTGTAATCTGAACATTTAGTTCACTAAGTACTGATTTAGAGGTCCTATATATAGTTGATGTTCACAGAAGTAACTGCTCCTACAGTGAAACTTCTCATTTGCCAACTGTTAGTGGATAGCTACCTAAGTATTCACATTGTTTCAATGATATATTAAGAACCATTGAACTCCAAAATTGAAACTGTAATATATGAGCCATGAAGGTAAAATACATTGTTCAGTGTTGAGCTAATATTCTACTGTAACTTTGATAAAAAGTGGAATATTACCTCCACACTTCATTACAGATAACTGAAGGGTGAGAAAAGTAAAAAGCTTTGTCTACAAATCTTTTAGATGTTAAGACATCACTGCCATTGATCCCCTGTATCCCCTCTACGAACCTAACAATACACATAATGGGCCATATCCTGAGCTAAGCACGCTAGCGTATTTACGGCAAAAGATGTCAAATCATGAGGATGGCATTTAAATTGGACAGTATGGGCCAGGTTTGACCGTCACATACGTAAATCCATTACGTACGTCAGTACTTACACTATGAAAAGTTAAGATAGGGTTTGGGCAGCATAAAAATGCCAAAGTACATACAAGCAAGGGGAGTGCATAGAAAATAATATAGCATAAATACACTACGCATTCTAACGTAACAAGTCCGTAGGTCTGGATTTACCCCACTGATTTTCTTAACCTGCCAATCATTGTCGCCGTTCTTATTTCCTCCACTCAGCTTTTTACGTTGGCTAACTCAGACTCTTTACCCTTAACCCTTGACTTTTTACTCTTTATCTGCAGAACATACCTTAGTGGCTGGTAAGTTTTGAGGAAATGTTTTATATATATATATATAAGGGTATAGCACCTCACTGAAGAGGTGAGACAGGCACTACCCGCAAAGTACAACAGCTAATGGTGCACGGCTAATAAGTAAATAACAGTAAAGCGTGTATATACACAGCCAGCACTCAAAGCAATAGTATCAAAAAGTAGAAAATTTATTCATATTCCTCTGAGACATTCACTAATATATTCCAGAAAGTGGAAATCTCAGTAATGTATGAGACAATGAACAATACAAAAATTAAACATAAAAAAGTGAAAAAATAATCAACAATCCAAAAAACAAAGGCTGTGCTACAGGAGTGGCAGGGGAAGCATGGATGAATAAAGACATATATCACCCGCTGATAAAAAATAACTCAGTTCATCAAAGGGGATCCGCAATGGTAATATCCCAAAGCATCAGGGCACGTGGCATGTTGAAGAAAAGTTCCCTGCTCACCGTCCACCGACAGCCGTTTCGGTATCATGTACCATTATCAAGGTGTATGTAGCATCAGCAAAAGAGTATAACCGTAGGTAAGGCTGAATATATATAAAATACGACTACTTAAGCAAATGGTGCGTGGAGGTCATCGTCTGCACATGCGCGGCAGATGTTACATATTGGAACTCTGAATGTGCAGAAATGTTTTCCGTACTTTGAGTTTTCTGCGTTAGGACATGACAACCCCTCGTCCGTTGGATTATATGCATTGTGGGCGGATGAGGCCTTTAAACTGTACAGTATGGATGGGGTTAGGCTGTTTCCTTATGTCAGAGTGTTCTGTACACACAGCATTCCACATGGAAAAGTTAGGGTAGAGTTATGGACACATAAGTCTGTCCATGAGAGGAGAGTGTCGTGGGGGTGCACAAGCCTCCTGTGTGTGTACTTTGCAGATAACGCTCTACAGTCCTTGAATGAAGGAAATAATTAATTGTGTGGTCGGACGGTATTACATCGCCTCTATCGTCCGTCTATTCTCTCGAGACCATCAACAATTAAGAATTTCTGAACAGACAAGACTGCATGACCTAACTTTACTTACTTTATTATTAGTATTTGTATGATTATTTAATTGCAATAATAAAAAAAAAAAGAATCACATTAAGTCCCTTTCAAGAAATCTTTATCAGAAGAATAGAAAGCAGGATTCAGCTTTGTTTATCCAGCCATCTCTTTACCGTCTTTTTGTGTTAAATACGATCTGATAATTACAAAAATACAAGTTGATCGGCTAAATCATAATAGACATTTTCACAGATGCCCAAAATAGAAAGATGTAAGTGCAGAAATACAATGAAACCTATCTTGAAAGATGTCTAAGGCAGAATGTAAATGTGGTATCGTATATCACGAGTGAGGGAGCAGGGCTCACATGTGGCACTTGGAATATTTACCTGACCAGGATCAAAGGGAGACGTTCAGGGCTTTGGACTTTAAACGAGAGGACTTGAGATGATTTCTCATGTTGTTAATGCATTGCAGGCCTTCACGGCAGTAAATAGCAAGGGGTCTAAATGAAATATTATTTCCTCTCAGTGTTTAGCCTGATGCCAAACCAACATCCTAAAAGAATATTGAGAATTTCCCCGGAATGAAATGTGAACTTAAAAACAAGCGTTGTGAACACGGCCCCCTGTTTAATGAATGCATTCTTTCCATTCTAAAGAATATTTAAACTTTTTCCGGAGTGCAGATCTCCAGATCCTCAGGAGACCGGATCCAAGATTGTAACAAGGAGGCGTTTCCTGTGTATTCAGGTTCCCTTTCCTGTGATCAGCTCGCACATTTCAGGGACTTGATCAGGACGCAATACGTTCGATCCTGACTTACAACTTTTTATATTACCAACATGGAGCGGGATGTACTCGTAAGAGTTAGGTGCCTCTTTTTATAATATAGTATCAGAAGGGATTTGTAGGACTGATAGAGTCAGACTTCTGATTTTAAGATTCATTTAAAGTGCAAATGAATCAAACAAGTTAAATAAGAGTCCTGCAGGCGAAAGTCTTCCCAAGCACTCGATGCCTGGATTCAGTAAAGATTCGCTATTGGAATTTCTCTTGTGCTGATGTGGTTTGTCGGCATGAGGGAAAGAACATTGCATGGCTGTTGAATCGTGACTGCCGGCAACTCCAGTTTTGAATGCGGTGGTGGAGCAGCTCCTGGAGCCACAAAAATCTCTATTGCGAAAAAGGGAAGCCTTCCTCTAACCATGCTCTTAACCCTTGGCTCACCCTGTTTCTCGCAGCCTAACCCTAACCTTCCCCTTTAGCCCTAACCCTTTATGCCCCGCAGTCTAACCCTAACCTCAGTTCCCAAGAGCGATTTTATCATTGGTGACCATTTTGAACATGTTACAGCAACCATTCAGCTGGAGCCTCCATCATGTTAGATGGGCCTCTCCGACCAGCGACCGCAACTGCCCTTGTAATGGGTTTAGGAAAGTTATTTAAGGATTTCTAATTACCCAAAATATTTCAGAAATATGTAATATTTTCATTGTGACTGCAGGCTGGGTCGGGTCCATGTTTGTGCCCTCCCCTTACCCCCGGTTGCAATCTTCACTAAGAAAATGGGATTACCGAAAAAGGGACATCCGAAAGTTCCTTTTCGGATGTCCCTTTTTGGAATACCTACCTTTTTCTACTTTTTTTTTAATGAATGAGTGAGTATGCTGTTCGGCGTACTTCACCCATTCGCTTTCGCAATCCGTGATATTCCTCCGCCGCTGCTCGCCGGACCAGGGACAGGTGAGTAAATTATCTGTGTGGGGTAGGGAGGGGTAGGGTCAGGCTGCAGGGTTCAAAACTTGAAAACTTCAAAATGGGACAATGAGAATATAAACTAATTGAGAAAAAATACTGCAACAAATTATATTCATTGAAAAAAAATCTTTTCATGTTAATATTTTGTTACTGTAAGTGTATATTCTTTATACATGGGGAAAAGGTCACTTTAATCTACTGCTGGTACATATATTATGCCAGAGGTATCGCAGCATGTTCATGCAAATTGTAAGCTGCATGTTCAGAATGTACTGATAGCAGGCTTTCAAGTTTTGCAGGAAAAATGCAATAGACTTTGGTATCATGTAAAGTTTAGTATCCTATATAATTGTATAATAAACAAGATCACCTAACAGCATCCTAACCGAGGGCTAGATCCAGACTAAAGTAAGTGCTTGAACTTAGTTACTCCTGGGCTAAACCATGTTGATTTCATGGGGAGTCAGTTAATTGTATTCTTTGCATACAGGGATATATCTATGAATTGCTTACTGCACACAGATACTGGCCAGCTTTACTATCACACTGTTATTTAGACTTGGGATAGAAAATCACCTCTCAACTCTAATACTGTTTGCAACAGATAAAATATGACTCCCCCGTAATCAATGTGGTTTAACCCAGGAGTAACTAAGTTCAAGCACGTACAGAAGTTTGAATCCAGCCCCCTATCTCTACCCTATCCTTAATAACATTTAGAATATTACTTTAGAACATTACCTACTACCCATCCATGTTGGTGGCTCAGTGGGTAGCACTTGTGTCTCACAGCGCTGAGGTCATGAGTTCGACTCCCAGACAAGGCATTATCTGTGTGGCCGTTTGCATATTCTCCTTGTGTCTGTGTGGGTTTCCTTTCACACCGTAAAACATGCAGGTTGGTTAATTGGCTGCTGAATAGATTAACCCTAGTGTGTGTATGTGCTAGGGACATTCACAGATCCGTTTTTTATGCAAAGTTGCGTTTTAGGTACGTTTTAACTGCGCATGAGTCTTTGAGGGCGCGGTTACATAGAACCGCACGTACGGAATACATATACGCACATAAGTACACACGTAAAGTTAGTGGTGGTCTATGGAGGTGTGTGCCTACAATTGCACGGCTGTGGAGGGAGTGTCATGGGTGTTGGTGGGTGTTGCCTTGTTATGTGCGTGCGTATAATTGTGTACTTTTTAAAAACGGATCTCTGAATATGGCCCACCTTCATTACTTAGTTTTTCCACTGTGTTTTTCTCCACTTTTTCTCCAATAAAATCACTTCTTAGTGTAAAATATAAAATTGACCTGTTCCCATACAGCTTTTCTTCCACAATGTCACCACCTGATTTTTGCTAATGAGAAGAACTGTCTGAACATGGTGACATCGTTGAAGAAAGTGTTGATCAGGGATTGCAGGGCAGTTCAATAAAATTAAATCAAGCAACATAGCCTGATAATATAACCCATGAAAAGTTGCACTTACTTATCCTACATTACCAAACTTTTCAAAGTACAGTATTACAATCTGGCATTTTGACTGTGCATGAATCAATATCTGAAACTGCTAGCATGGAATAGAAATCCTATTAAATGCTCTTTATAACTATTGACCCTGTAATTCTTGGCACATTCCTTTTGTTTGTTGGCTTGGAGAATTCTGTCTGATTATTGCACTGCTTTTCTCTTTTTAAGTGAACAAAAGAATTTGACTGGATAAGTATGTGACCATAAGAGAATTAATGAACAAGACTCATTTAGGAAAACTATTATTTTTAAACATTTTGCAGACTGTTTTTCATTTTGGAATGAAGCATATTTCAGACAGGGGCGTTTTAAAAAGTGAGGGGGCCTTTGTGCAGGATTTGTACATGTCACCCCCTTTACCCTGAGACAGGACTGTCTGGATTCATGGACATGAAAAGGGGCAGGGCTTAATGGCACTGTAAGCCCCACCCCCTTTTCGCCCCGTGAATAGGGACAGTCCCACCTCATGGGAAGGGTGACTCATTTGGCATCTATTTCTTCCCTCCAGAAAATCTTAGAGGGAAAAAATAGATGCTAAATGGCCCCCCTTCCCCTGCCAACCCTGGGTCTGGATGAATGCCACAGGGCCCCCTGTTCTGGGGGGCCCGTGTGCACTGCACACCCTGCACTCATTATAGATACGCCTATGATTCCAGGGATCAGCCAAGACAAAATGAGTTAAAATATATCACAATGTAATATAAGAATATAGAACCTGATTCAGACTTAGGAGTGCTTTAAGAATGCATGGAATAGCAAAATTCTGCACTTATGTGGCAAGGGCACTCCAATGACACTCCCCCGTGACGGAGGGAATTTAGCTGACTTCCGCATGCCATAGCCCTACCTTAACTTCTCCATTGTGCGTATCGTTATGCGGACATAGCAAATGTAAGTGCAAAAGTGACTAACGCAGCACATACTGTACAGTTTAAATGCCTTCCCCTACCCACGTACGGAGAATAGTTATGCCCTATCTTACGGAGTTGTGCATGTGAGGAAATCAACTCCATACGTAGTGAGATCCAATGCATAACATCTGCTGTGCTCATGCCCAGATTCAAGTTTAGGGGCACAATTTTTCCTTTAAAGCCCCTAGTGCTAAAGCTTCTAACTATAGCTCTGTCAGGAGACCATAATCCCTTCTGAAACCTATACACCAGCTTTGATGGTGCCTAGTCATTATATTGTCCAAACCCATCAGAGAAAATCAAACAATGGATGTTATTATATAATATAACCTCAGTGCTATACAAGGTGTGTGATATAATAATATTATTATAATAATAATTATGATGTTGTAACTTCAGAGCATCCAGGAAGAACTCTTGTGAGATCACAGGTCTTTATTAAACTGGCCATACACTAGAGTGATTATCGGCCCGATCACCCAATTTTTCAAATGCCAAATAAATGTACAAGAAACGCTCTGGTACGCTCTGGTCCCTGGCAAGGGATAATCTAAGGGAAGGGTTCTTTACAGTAAGGGTGGTCAGAATATGGAATGCGCTGCCAGGGAAGGTTGTGATGGCAAAGTCACTTGTTTAAAAAAGGGTTAGATAAAGTTTTAGCAGAAAAAAGCATCCTGGGTTATGACTATTAATTAAAATGAAGGATAGTGGTGGATCCAGGGAGAAATAGGACGGCCATCTTGGGTAAGGAGCGTTTTTGCCAGATTGAAACAGATTGGCTAAGGAATCATAGGAGATCAATAATAGGGTGAAACTTAATGGATTTGTGTCTTTTTTCAACCTCATCGATTCTGTTACTATGTTACCACAATCCATAATTGTCTCACTACCATAATATAAAACCAAATTATATAATTCCTGCAGGGATTCATTAGTGAGATCCAGTGAAAATAGGTTATGTTGTTTATTAATGATGCAAGGAATACATCTAAAGAGCAGATATTATACGTAAACCCATAATGGCCCTAGACCCTATTTGATTCTTAGTTTTGTTTAAATTTCAATTTTCCTTAATGTTTATCCCAAGCATGTATAAATTGTTCTATTGCGTTAGCCTCTTTTACCTCTGATGGGAGACTATTCCACTTGTCAACAACCCTTTCAGTGACATAATGTTTCCATACATTCTCTGCTACCCTCCAGAGTGTGTAAAACTTCTCTTTCTTACTTTTCCTCCTGTATCAGGTTATAATTGTTCTATCATATCACCTCTGCCGAATCTGCTCCAAGTTATACATTTTACATCCCTGAGTCTCTCTTGGTATGTATTATCACTCAACCATGCACCATTGTAGTTGCTCTTCTTTTTACCATGTATATACATGTATGATTATTTCTCTCCACGTTCAGCAGTAAGTTTGAAATTTAATCAACATCAGAGAGACTTTCCAGGAATTTGAATGAAAACGTGATCCTGATAGAGAATAGTCCGGTCATGTTTGTCTTTGGCATTGTGTCTTCAAGATTCCCTGTATCCGATTAGAGTTAGGGCTCACATAACTACCCACCTTTAATAAAAGTCTTGTTTATGAGGATCTTAGCATGTTCAGGAGCTGGAGCATAGAACAGATGCTTCATCTTCATCCATGGATTAAAATAATATAAAGGTGCTCAGGGTCCAATCTTAGAGGTGGGAAAAGGCCTTTTCATCTCATCAGTCTTGTCCTATTCATTTGTCCATAACTCCAACGACAATGGGCTGGATCAAGAAATGTGATTTTCTGACTGTGAATCCGTGCACTTGATGAAACAATATGAATCTTAGGTTCCATAGTCCTGGATATCCGAATGCAAGGTGGGCGGGAGGTACGTTAAATGTTTACAGTCTGTGCGGGTTGAAGCTAAGGTTTGTGACGATCGTATCGTGTTGACCCGCATAGGACGCTTAAGGTAGCCTTATGCCAGCGTAACTGCTGCCAAATCTGCACGAGAGATGGAGTGACCGGGAGAGGTCTCCTGCTCCAATGTGAATTACAAGACCTCCGCGCATACGGAGAACGCACTAAGGTCTGGATCCGACCCAATAATCAATGAGTCAACTTGTAATTTTACCTTCATTTAAGAAACAAACCAAACAATTTACTTTTGACTAATGAATAATTCAGACAATATTAAGCATTTCAGAGGAGAGAAACCATATGTGGGTCCTTAGCAGTTGTGGAATTTAGTTCTGAGGTCCAGGGGTCACTCAAATGAATGTCTCCTGTGTATCGAAAACAAATGAGTTCATTGTTATTAAGAATCAGAACAGTTTATGAATCAGGGTTATAAACATGATCTTAATCTACGTTTTGATTTGCATTTATGAGTAGCCACTTTTACAATCTCTCATTCCATACCAAGTATGTGTTTGTACATCGGCCATGAAATGTTTCTGCTCCAAGACAAGGGGAGAAAAGCGGAAAGTTGGCAACGGTCAACGGGAATCAATGTCAACAGCTGCAATGGGATTTATTTCAGGAAATAAGACGCATGGAATGTGATCATTGGTCACTTCTCCTGGATAAAGACGCCCAATCACACAACTTGATCAACATTAAGAATCATGAAGTCATGGAAACTTTTTATTAAGGTATTTGTTGACTTTCTTCCCTCCTAGCCAGGGGTCATCAGCTGTGGATGTTTAATGAAGCTTCAAATAGGACAGGTGGTATTGCTGCCCACAGTAACCAATCAGATTATAAATAGCGGACTCGATTTACACTTGCGAGTGTGATCCGAAGGTGTGGATACACATGTATCCACACCTCCTTCTCCAGTCCCCTCCCTGCCCCCATTATTAGGTACCTTATTGCAATTATGAGTGCCATAGGGCTACGTTATCTTACCATGTGGAGTTTCCTTTTTAAGAAGACATTGCCTCTCCCCGCCTCCTCGGCTAATCTACATCCCTCCCCCTCCCACTTCTACCCAATCACTCCCCAAGACTTAAGGCCGCCTCTCTCTACCTAAACTACGCTCTGTGGTCTTTAAAGACCGCATGGAGGCAATCTATATACCTAACTGGTACGTAGTATATTCGAAAATAGAAATGTAGAAATAAAAGTATATTCTGAATAGGGAGTTATAGAGAAAATTCGAAAATAGAAATGTAGAAATAAAAGTATATTCTGAATAGGGAGTTATAGAGAAAATTCGAAAATAGAAATGTAGAAATAAAAGTATATTCTGAATAGGGAGTTATAGAGAAAATTCGAAAATAGAAATGTAGAAATAAAAGTATATTCTGAATAGGGAGTTATAGAGAAAATTCGAAAATAGAAATGTAGAAATAAAAGTATATTCTGAATAGGGAGTTATAGAGAAAATTCGAAAATAGAAATGTAGAAATAAAAGTATATTCTGAATAGGGAGTTATAGAGAAAATTCGAAAATAGAAATGTAGAAATAAAAGTATATTCTGAATAGGGAGTTATAGAGAAAATTCGAAAATAGAAATGTAGAAATAAAAGTATATTCTGAATAGGGAGTTATAGAGAAAATTCGAAAATAGAAATGTAGAAATAAAAGTATATTCTGAATAGGGAGTTATAGAGAAAATTCGAAAATAGAAATGTAGAAATAAAAGTATATTCTGAATAGGGAGTTATAGAGAAAATTCGAAAATAGAAATGTAGAAATAAAAGTATATTCTGAATAGGGAGTTATAGAGAAAATTCGAAAATAGAAATGTAGAAATAAAAGTATATTCTGAATAGGGAGTTATAGAGAAAATTCGAAAATAGAAATGTAGAAATAAAAGTATATTCTGAATAGGGAGTTATAGAGAAAATTCGAAAATAGAAATGTAGAAATGGAAGTATATTCTGAATAGGGAGCTTTATGAAATAGAATTGTTCGAAATTGAGAATAATAGCAATAGAGAATAATCGAAAATACAACAATCGAAATAGAAATACAATCGAAATGTGCATGTTTCATAACCTATTACATTCGAAATCGGGAACGTTCGAAATAGCGAAAATTCGAAATTGCGAACTTTCGAAATAGCGAAAATTCGCAATTTAGTGGTCGAAATACAGATTTTCGAAATTGGCATTTTCTAACCGGGGACTGACTACCGCAGGAGAGGTGTATGGTGCCAATAACAGGACCTTTCCCTTACAGGAAATTGTTCCATTTATCATGCCACTCCCAGCTGGGATTGATAATTGTCACAGTGTATGGCCATCTTTAGTCTTCTGGTGGGCAGTCTTGGGCTTAACCTAATCTGTACAACCATTTTACACAATAATATCATTGGGTGTTTAAGAGATAATCCATAGTTTACCTTCAACGGACTTCAGTGAATCAGTTTTACACTTTAAAAAATTCCCAACATTTCTTCCAGTCTTATAATGATTTAAAAGGAAATACAAAAACAATTGGTTAAATTATAGAAAAATGAAGTTGGATAATGTGTATGCAATGTAATGGGTGTATTATTTATAGTATAGTATAATTATAGTTTGCTATATGCTAATATATGCTAACGCTATTATTAGCATTTGCTCATAAAGTATACAAAGCACTCCTTGGAAATGTACTGCAGTGAAAGACGCTTTAATATTTATTGATTATACTTATTGATAATTTTGTATTGTGGTTTGGGTTTACAGTGACATATATAACATTTCACAATACCTTGACTTCTTAATCCTAAGCATGTCTACCTTGTGCTTTTATGAATCTCTACACATAACGTTCTAATTTTAACCCCTGGAATGTTCATTAAAGCATCTGTTTTAAGGAACATGAATTCATCAAGTTCAAGACAGGGCCCAATGACATTGAGGTCATTCAAATCTAATATAATCTCGGAGTCATGGCTTTAATATTAAAGAGGCATATTTTGACTTGATTTACATTTCTGCAATCAATCTTGGTAAATCAATGTAAATCCAGTACTCGTAAATGTCAGAATGGTTTACAATTCAGTGTTAGCATTTTTCATTGGATGGGTTTGTTTGTATTTTTTGTCAAGTTCAAATTCTCAAAATCATAACAGCAGAAATGTATATTTAATCTATAAGCCAAATCCGGCCTATTTATATAACAAGCGTTTCAATTTTAAACTTTTGCACAATGCATAATAATTTTTTAGGTGCTTAAACTTAAGTTTTCATCATTGGTTATATTGTTTATTCTGTTAGCATTTCTTTTACTCTACCATGTTTTCTTGCAAAAATTTAAAGCTAGTGTATTGTTTTTTTTAGGTCTTTATTCTTGAACATGCAAAGGTTGTGTGCTATTTAAAACTATGTCAAACAATGATGATCTAAAAAAACACATTTCCAGAATACGCAAATATCTCACACTAATCATCTCCCGCATTGATTATTGTAATGCTCTCCTTATTGGACTTCCCCATTATAAAATTAACCCCCTACAGTCTATATTGCATACAGCAGCTAGACTGATTTTCCATGCTTAACAAGAGCTTCTCCACTATGTCAGTCTCTACATTGGTTACTTGTATTTTACAGAATCAAATACAAGATCCTTTTGCAAACCTACAAAGCCATCAACAAGACTGCACCCGCATACAAATCCTCACTCATCTCAAGATACATCCCAGCTGGCTCTCTCAGATCTTCACAGGACATACAGCTCTCCTCTACACAAATGCTCTGATTCCCAGTTACAGGACTTCTCCCGGGCTGCACCCACTCTCTGGAATAACCTTCCTCACCCACTAAGACTATCTTCTACTCTCCAAACTTTCAAGTGCTCCCTTAAAACTCACCTCTTCAGATAAGCTTACCAAATCCTCAACCTACTTAACATTTGTCTACACTATTTACAAGTACTATATTATATGATTTTCCTTTCATGATTAACACAAACTTGTTCACTTTCACTCTATACTAATATTCCCCTCAGTTCTCCAACAAACTCTGCTGTGTCACTGGATCATACAGAACACTGAGCACTTTAACCATGTAAGCTGGCTGGTCCATATCCTATAAAGTGAAAGCTTGTGCCAGGGCCCTCTTACCCCCACCCAGTCTGTCTGTTACCACCCAGTCTTGTTATAATGATTGTTACATTGTAAAGCGCTACGTGATCTGATGGCGCTATTTAAAAACCTGTTATAAATAAATAAGCAACATTTAAGAGCTACGGGCCAGATATAGACTCCCGTGCAGTTTGTGTACATGTGGGAGTCTGTTCATCCGACAGAGAGAGAGAGAGGAATGAACACCCCCTATCAGTCCTCTCTCTCGTGCAGGCTTTATGGCAGCATAAGCCTACCTTAAGTAAAGTGTGCGGATCAGTGGTCTGTATGACCGATGATCCGCATGAGTGTGGGATACCCCTCTCACACTGTACAATTACCATGCTTTCGCCTCCCCCACTTTAGCGGGCAGAGAGGAAGCACAGCTTTCTTCTGACATAGTTCTGTACATTATTGCTATGCTAGTGATCCTATTGTAACAGTAGTGTAACATCTGGAGGGCGCATGCACAAGTGGCCTGACGTTCGCAAGTCAGGATCGGCCCTACAATTTTGCAGATGTGATATTGACATTTTTTCGAAATTTTAAACATTTGAGACTTTTTGTTATTTTTGTTTTATGGTTTGGGTGGTGTATTGTTTTTGGAAACAAATACAAAAATGTTTTAGCTAATGTGAAGTGAAGATAATCCCAGACTGCTAATGAATAAAATGAAAATCAATGTCTGAGTGAATTCCATGAAATCCGAGACATTGAAACTTTGGGATTCCGATTCGATTCGAACCGAGCCATGCCTCGCCTCCTCCCACCAAATTCAGATCTGTAATTGAGGCAAACCACCATTTTCACAAAAAATTTGTATCGTTCGAGTCTTGTATTTCCTTCTTCCTGCCTCTGACAGGAAGTATGACATGACTGCGATCAGACAATCACTGAGGGCTAAACATACAGACAGGCTTATGGAGACTTTTTTTTGTTAAACAACTACAACTTTATTGAACTGAGTGGAAAAACAGAACAGAATGCCTACAATGAGTTATATCAGGGGTGCAACTATAGTGGGTGTTAGAGGTGCAGTTGCTATGGGGCAACCATCCCCCCTGCACTCACCTTTAATCCAATCCATCTTATTAGCAGCTCCCCTGCAGCCTAGCTGAAGAAACAGTCCTCGTATGCCATTGCTGGAGCTTCACACAAGGTAAGACAGATCACAGCTAGATTGTCAGTGAACCAGTGGGCAACCAATGGGGAGATTCTGGTAGCCCAGAAACACACCCAAAATTATTATTTAATAAAAAAAAAACATTCATTTGAAAAGGGGGTGTGGGTTTGCGGTTGCCATTAAAAGGGGTGTGGCTTCATTTGCTTGTTGGCTAGACAGACATAGAAAAGGAATCCCAGCACAGGACAGTTACCATAACAAGGGTGCAAGTTTTCCCAAATGTTGCTAGTGCTGTGATGACACGATGACACGTTACTGAGCTAAAGTCCTCACATGATAGGGGAGTGACACTGGAGTTCACTCCCCTCTGGCATGCAGACTATCAGATCCCCGCACATAGAGAACACATGCGGAGGTCTTGCTCAGGTCCTCTATTATTAAAGTCATATTTTCTTAGCTAGCTGCCAGTCTTTCATTACATCTTGGTCTCCATGAAGACAACCACCTCCATATTCCTCAATGCAGTGGGAGTAGGACACATTTTTTTTTATTCTGTCATACCGTAGGGGGTGGGGTCTGCAATAAGGAGATTTAGGGAGTCTCTCTGATAATCAGGGAGCGTTAGCCATTTTGTCATGTTTTTACTTTTGGTTCATACACTATAATAAACCGAAGGCATAGCTTGAAATCTTTAGCTTTCTTTTTTATATAAGTATATAAAACTATAGACATATTTATGGTCCAGTGTATATATATATCATCTCAAGAACTCTGTGCCTATTCCAAATGTTATATGGATTTAGGATGCCATAGACCTGTCCTCAGTTTTTCTCATTAAGTTTAACTCTTAAACATCTGCCTTTTCTATCATTTTATAGAGATCCTCAGTGCTTTAGTAGATTTATATCAGCGTATTACACTATGACATGCAGTGTTACAGTTTAGGATGCTGATCATAAACCATGGCCAGTTCTCTAGGGATGAAACACTACACACAAAACTACCAATAAGAAGCATCAATAGTTCATCCCTTCGCTGACCATATGAACTACAGAAGATTAATGTGACTGACATACAAGGACAGGTGCAGACCTTCCTTTAATATGATGTAGGAGCCACGATTATAAGAGACTCAAACTCACGGCAAGTAAATGGACCATGTATCACACATTCCTGATTTATGTGAAACTTTTAAAGCGTCAGATATGCAAGTTAGTAATATATTATATTGGCACTTATTTTTTATATTATTTATTTCTTTGGTCTTGTTGGCTGAGTGCATATATTAATTCCTAGTTTCTTTTAGGAATTTGCATAAATAGAAATATGGAAACAAATTTTCTTACTTTATAATAGAAAAAGGAATTTAGAGGAATTATTAAAATAAGACATGAATAACACAGCTCACAGTAAATGTAGCTCTGTAAAATGACATCCATACTGCACAGATTCAGACCTTTTTGCTTTTTCGTAAGCACGTAGGTCTTGCAGCCCAAACTTCTGTGTCACTCCCCTCTCTCTTGTGCAGTTATACCGCCATAACCCTGCCTTAAGTCACCCGTGCGCATCAAAGGTCTGTATGATTGCAATAAAACTAAACAATCAAGTCCCAGTCTTTAATTTCCAAGAAAATGAGAGAATGAGGGTTCTTTCAAAATCCTGTTAGCCGTCTTGTAGGTGTATGTGCTCCCCGTCTAGAGGCTCTAATTCCTCATATGGACCGGATGAGTGACAAATAAATGAAATAAATTCACCATGAGAAAGGCCGCGGTATGCGGCTGAAACGCATTGGTGGTCTGCAGCATGTAACCCTTACATGATGTAACTATGATGTATCCAATACCGTAATTATTTAAAATTGCTGGGTTTTGTATTTGATGCCAAAATTATTAAATTTACTCCTTTTAATGCTTTGGGATGAAAAATATAATCTGAAAATGTTTTAAGATTATTAGGCTCAAGTCTAAGCCTAAAATTATGGCCTTACATGGTTATTTGGAATTCCATTAATTTTCAAGTGCATTCTTCACATGGCCTAAGTAAAGAAAGATCCCAGTCATTATATTTAAATAGCGTTTTGTGATTCACTCTACATAGTCCGGATCTATTCCCATGTTACAGGCTGAATCAACACAAGATAAGTGTTTTATAATCTAATGTCACCACTTTTGAAACAGAGAATTCTAAGGTCTTCACTATTATTCATTATGAAGCTATGTATAATATAAGGAACAATGACAACATAATAGCAAAAAGGTAAACATTACTGTCAGCACTGAGCATGTGCAGAAAAGCTGCTGCCTAGTTGTTTGTAAACAGTGCTCAGCACTGAGCATGTGCAGAACAGCTGCTGCTTAGTTGTTTGTAAACAGAGATTAGCACTGAGCATGTGCAGCACAGCTGCTGCTTAGTTGTTTGTACAGCACTCAGCACTGAGTATAATGCTGATGGTCTTCTGGCTTACATTGAGACAATAGCTGGGGTGTGAGCCATTGTCTCTCAGCCTGCCATAAGGAGAGACAGTGCCAAGCAGTCACTTATAGCTGTGGGGCAGTTATGACTGCTTCTACTCCCCGCAGTATTAACTTCAGATACAAAACCATGGCTTCTCCTCTTTTCATTGGTGCTTCAGTGGATCAAAGGTGGGGAAACATTGGTGGCTCAGAGAGATTGCAAAGAATTTTTTAAAAAAAGCATTCAGGAATCAGCTTGATTCCTGTCACTTACCCCTCTCTGGACCAATCAGGGATGGAGGGGAGTGGAGTAAAGCTGTCTATTTCAGGGATCTCCCTGCGAACAGCTCCTAATGCCAGCCTGAGCTGGCGTTAGGTTTACACTGGGAACGGAGTGATAAAACTCTGCTTCCCAGCTGTATAAATAGGAGACCCTGCTGGCCCGCATTAGGAAGAACGGGCCAACGATGGTCTCTGAACGCTACCTGCATCGCCATGGAAACTAGAGTTTCCATTGGCGATGCAGCATTACTAAATAAGAAAAACTTCATTTTTAAGTGATAGGGGCAGTTTTATCTTAAAAACTGCCCCTATCACTAAAAAATAAAGTCTATAAATAGAGCCCAAAGTTTGAAGGAAGAACTTACAGTAGACATAAGGAGGGGGAAGGAAGTGGACTGCTGGTGTGGATAGCTGAAACTGGCAGGGATATGGTGGGCCAACATCACCAACCAGAGAGCAATGCCAGGGGTGGTGCCCCAGTTCAAAAGTCCTAAGCGTGGGGGGGAGGGGGGCATTTTATTGTGTAAATAAAAACTGAAGTAATTCCCATTACAATAGCCAAAAGGACCCAAAGGAATTTTGGTCTTCAACCCCCTTTGGTGCCTTTATGTGGCTTTTTGCTGCAATGCAGCTCTCTAAGTCAGAAATCAAGTTCTAATATTTTTTACATTGTAAAATAGAAGTATAATCCATATATAATTAGATAGGCCATATTAATTTCCTGGATGGCATCACGTGGTTTGCTACCATTAGCCTTAAGCTTTAGCAGCCTGTAGAAGAAATATTTTTTCAGATAACATCAATATCCCAGAGGAGAAATTTCAATAAGATTTTAGTATCTACAGTAACAAAAAAATAAAAATATTCAGCGTTTGCTTATTTTATCACACTTGCTGTGAGTTCCTGGGTGGTATCTAACCTCTACAGAGTGCAGAACCCAGCTGCTTTGTAGTGGATAACATCTGATAAAACAGGTTCTCTTCCCTGTTGTCACTGAGTTAGGAAATGTAAATAGAGTGCACTTTATATACAATTTAGAAGATCTAAAATGAAATGGAAAATTGATTACAGTTTCCAGAATGTTTTGTGTTTGAAGTTATTTCTCCCGCTGTGTCAAATAAAATATATTTTATGTAACTGTAATACTTTAAGAAATATCTGGCACATAATCCAAAAGAGGTATTCTTTTATCTAACTCCTCTGTGAATGTAATGATGAATGCAGGAGAAAAACAGGACTTTATTTTGCTCTTAACTTCGACTTTGATTTTGCAATTGCAATGGATCGGATTCAAGTGACTTAGCTCAAGTGGATAAAGAGCTGTGGCAGCTATTGGGGCCCATGGTAAGAGGGCCACTCCTCCTGGATCCACAGCATTTATTGTGGCTCCCTATCCTCTCCGCACAGCTGAGCTCTATAATTATGGCAGAGGCCACAACTGAGCATGAGGAGAAGAGTCCTACATGGTATTAAGAACTGAAGCTTCTGGACCTCTATGTCCTATCATTTTCTTACCCTGCCCTTGACTCTTCCTATGTTTTAAATTAGACAAATTGCACCTTTGTCTTTCATCTTTACAGAGTGTATACCTTAACACAAGCATTTTTTAAAGACCTTTAAATACAACATTGGGGCACATATATTAAAAACGGGTGTGGGTCCCTGCTAAGAACGAACAGTTTTGAACTGGCTGGGATATCGATTGCTTATGTCTCGATCCCCGGAGCAGTAAACACGGTGCTCCGATAGGTAAGTGGAAAGCACTACCCCAACCCTTTCTCTAATTCTGTCTCTAACCCTCCCCTTCCATTACCCTAAACCTCCCTTCCCAACCCTAACGCTCCCTTCTTCCTAGCCTGATCCTAACCCTCCCTTCTCCCTAGCCTGATCCTAACTCTCCCTTCTCCCTAGCCTGATCCTAACCCTCCCTTCTCTATAGCATAACCCTAAGACCCCCCTCCCCGCAGCCTGACTCTAATCCTCCCCTTCTATAACCCTAACCCTTCCTTCCTAAGAGCCTAACCCTTACCCCCCCCTAACACTAACAGTCCCAGAGAGGTTACTCACCTCTCCGGAGCTGTCAGCGGTGGGTCTGGGGCAGGTCCTGCGAAAATGAATGGGTGAGTATGCCGATCGGCACACTAACCCATTCATAAAACTTTTGGCTGTCTCTATTTCTAAAAGCAGCCCATCGTAGCTGGACTGCAACCGATTAAAAACAGTCCTGCTGTTGCTCCTGTCTTATGAATAAATAGTATTCTAAGTTATGGTACAGATTTTTCTGTATCACTACACACCTAACCATGCACCTCCTAAGATCATAAGTCATAACAGATCATTCTGTCTGTAGAAATTATTAAAATTACACTTTGTCAAGGGAGCTATGACCACAATACATTGCTGAAGAAATATGCTGCCACTTACCCCAAACGCACCAAGTATCCCATAGGTAAACATTGTTGACTTTGCTAAGACCTTGCTACAGTCACCTTGAGGCAAACTCAACTTCATGGAGTAATGTTCTGTTTTATAAACTTTGCAACAGCATGCACCCAGCATTGCCCATGTATTTGAAGAAAATAGGAATGGCTTGGAGAGGATCCTAAAATACACTCTCTAAAATGCCATTTGCATTCCAATTATGCACATTGGTGGCATGACAAGGGCCATCTTATCCATTAGGCAAAATGGGCAGATGCTCAGGGCCCAACGAGTCTATGGGCCTGATCCTGATCCAGGGCCTGATCCAGATTAACGCCGATGCACTGTGCGTACTAACACATCATAATTGCCATGCACTCCACCTGACACTCCCCCGGTCCGGCCGTAATTCTGAGAGGGCTCACGTTCAAAATAGGGACAGCCGAAAAACAGCTTTCGGATGTCGATAATTCGCAATGCGAGCCTTTCGCAGTGGGGACTCCCAATGCAAAAAAAACGCCATGATGTGCACACAGCATATATTTAGGTACATTATTAAGTGTGAATCCGGCCCCATATCTTTAATAGTAAGTTCTATAAGGCAGAAATTCATTATTGTGCTTAACTGATAACAGTAACAACACAATTAAACTGAACTGATAACTATAAAGCAAAACAAAAAAAAAAGAAAAAGAAATTAAAAGCATCCAGTCAGCATTGGCAAATGATCTCCAATGACTCACAATGCATTTCCAGGGATTAACATTTAAAATGTCAATTAGCTTTTACAACGTCTGTAGTATTGATCCATCTAAACGTAATTTATTAACTATGGCGCTTTAATACTGTTTATATAGTAATAACAGGCCATGCATAATCTTTTAGAGCTATGCCAGGCTCAGAACATATAATTGTTATATTAGTGTGCAGCAGAAACTATATATACTTTTAATAACTATTATACTTTACATAAGTAGTGCGGAAAAATATTTATGCTGTATGTTTCCTACTTTTTATTATGATTTCTATGTATTATATATAGCAATAGTCAGCAGCCCTTGATAAGACATTATCTTGCTGTTCACTTAGAAATGTAAATGTATCGCATTGTAATAATATTGTAGAGCTTTTCTTTATACTCTCAGGGTTGTAAGCAAAACATATAGCTGATAGAAGACTATTGACTATTTGGATCTGCAGGCTGTGAGCTCCAATAGGCTCAACTTTTATTGTGCTTTCCTTAAAAATAGATGGTAAACTATTACTATTACTATATCATTCACCACAAAGCAAGATACAAGCAGTCGTTAAGGTTATCTAAGCGCCCGCTGGGGCTTGCTGAGTTTCTTTATGTCTCACAGGCAGAAGGAGGATACAAAGGATACAAGCTGGTTTACTGTAAATCTTTGGCGGCTAGTACAGTAATACTTAACACACACACTATATGCTATTATCTTTACAAAGTCCAACCCAATGAAATAGCCTCCTATCTGAGGCAGTAGAGGCTAACACAATAGAACAATGTAAACCTGCTTGGAATGAATATAAGGCTAACTTAAATCTTAGATTAAACTGAGTGTCAAATAGAGTCTAGGGGCAGTATGATTTAAAATAAAAAAAATCAGGCAGACTGAATGGGCCAAGTGCCTCTAATCGCTCATCAGAAATAGGACAGGATACGAATGGTGGGTAGGCACTGGTATTTAAATTGTAGCAATGGCTTGACTAAAGCCAGCCCGATCATCCAATTATCGAGTGATCAGGTAAATAATCGCACTAGTTAGTGAACAGGATACATTTTTAAAAGACAGATAAACGCACCAGAAACACTCTGGTATGATTATGTGGTCTTTTAGCATGTTTGATTTAAATGCCCGATAATCTAAGGGAGCCAATCTGCTTACTGAATGGATCCTAATTCTTTATGTGCTTTCCTCTTCTGCTAGGATAATCAGCCCCAGTAGGAGAGGTGAATGGTGCTGATAACAGGACATTTTCCTTGCAGGAAATTGTCCCGTTTATGGAACACCCCCTGCTGGGATCTATAATCGACCCAGTGTATGGCCAACTTAAGACCTTATATACAATTCAGTATTTCACATGCACAAATATACATGCAGAATACTTAACAAAAAGGGAGTGTAAATCAAATCCATATGGATGAATGAAGAGGGAAGTGCCAACATTCCTGTGTGCTGAATTTTGGATACCATAAGGCTAATGTATAGATTACGCACTTAAATCTGGATCTGATAGTTTTCGTGCATACTACGCATGCATAGTAGCTTAATTCTTAAAACAACGTATGTAAGAATAAAACTACGTAACTGTGAATCCGGAAATTTGTTCTTTAATCAATGCAATCAAAAATCTGTAACACCATACTTTTATTTTGTCATGAGGAGATCTTAGGTCTTTAAAGCATGGTGCTTAAACATAAAAGTCAGAGGCTATTGCCAGCCTAGTATTTCAGCATGGCAGAAGCACTTGTTTGTTTTAAATATGTCAGATTGTCTGGCCAAATTCTCTGATTCATTGCTGCAGGCTTCATATATTTGTATTGAGGAGTTCATCCACAGTAAAGTTTAATATCATTGTGTATTACTTTTTACGGTAAGGGAATGATACGTTTGTCAAATAAATTCACGAAGATTGTACAATGCCAATGGCGAATGACATTTTAATTTTAGAACCTTTTAAACGTTTAGGCTGAAATATATAAACCAAATTTACAATTAGTATGCACTAATAGTATTATTTGATAATACAGTATGGTATAATAATAATATTGGAACGGATCCAGATTCTGCTTCTGGTGAACTTGGGGATCTGAGCAAAGCTACATGGACATCCGAACCTGGATCACTGCTGTATACTAACTCCTGTGCAGGCCAGGGGTTATCGCTTCCTCATATGCAAGGCATCATGATATTGAGACCCAACTTTAATACTTTGCACTGCATTAGATGGGTGCGGTGCATTACTCTGGATGGGTGTGGTTTTCTGGCACGATGTTTTTAGACATGTAGTTTGTAAGATTTTCCTCTAAAACTCTTACCCTAATCCTCACCCTTACCCCCCCACTCTATAACCATAACCCTCCATCTCCTGCAGCCTAACCTTCTTCCTCTGATTAGCCTAACCTTAACCCTAATCTTAACCCTTTATCTGCTGCAGCCTAACCCTTCATCTCCCACAGCTTAACCCTGACCTTTTATGGTTCCAAAGCACAAAAAAAAAACATTCTGCTGGTGGCTTTATCACTTTCAAAATAGGGCTGGCCTGCCGGACCAGAATCCGCTTCCCATTCTGGATAGTATGGAAGGGCTGAAATGCCCTTACTATACTAATTAAATACCTTGTCCATAACACCTTGCCTTGTACCACCTGATATTGGAAACACTTCCATCACGGAAGTCTGGATCCTGCAGATATGTAATGGAATTGTGGTGTTTGCATGTAAGCACATACAAAAATGCAGTTATTTTCCCTTTCTTCTCAAGTCTGGATCCAGTCCATTGCTCCAAGTTCTGCTATTATGATTTTTAGATATATAAATGAAATGCGAAAAATGAAAGAGGTTATTTTAAGGCTCAAAACGAAGAGCGGAATTCTTATTGAGGGTGAAAGGGCTATGGCAGATCATCTTAACAAGTATTTCTGTTCAATATTCACAAAAGAAAGAGAGGGGAAGGTTCCACTTTTGAATGGGAAGACTATTAATACAATGGGGGTAATTACTATTACTGTCACTGAGGAGCAGGTATTAAAAGAACTTTAAAAATTGAAAGTGGACAAATCAACGGGACCAGATGGGATACATTCAAGGATACTAAAAGAGCTTAGAGGGGTGCTGGCAAAACCATTAACTGAATTATTCAATCAGTCACTAATAACTGGGGTAATTCCAGAGGACTGGAAAATAGCAAATGTCGTCCCTCTACATAAAAGTGGAAGTAGGGAAGAAGCATCAAACTACCGACCAGTGAGTCTAACATCAATAGTAGGGAAATTGATGGAAAAACTGTTAAAGGAACAAATTGTACAGTATCTTAAATCCAGTAACTTACAAGATCCCAAGCAGCATGGATTCACTGGGGGAAGATCATGTCAAACAAATCTTATTGAATTGTTTGACTGGGTCAGTAAAGTATTAGATAAAGGGGAAGCTGTAGACATAGCTTATCTAGATTTTAGCAAGGCTGTTGACACTGTGCCACATCGAAGACTGTTAAATAAGCTGAAAACTTTAGGGTTGGACTTAAAGCTAGTTGCATGGATACAATCGTGGTTACAGGATAGACAACAAAGGGTTGTAGTAAATGGAATCTCTTCTGGGGATAGTAAGGTAACCAGTGGAGTACCCCAGGGTTCTGTACTTGGACCAGTGCTATTTAATATCTTTATAGGTGATATTGCCTGTGGTATTGAGGGAAAAATATGCCTTTTTGCAGATGACACCAAGATATATAACCGGGTAGACACGCCAGGTGGGGTACAGAAAATGAGGGATGATCTAGGTAGACAGGAGGAATGGTCAAGAGTGTGGCAACTGCAGTTTAATGCCAAAAAAATGCAAAATCATGCACTTGGGACACAAAAACCCAAAGGCTCAATATTTCCTTAATGGCATTACATTAGAATCTACCGAGGAGGAAAGGGATCTAGGAGTCATTATTTCAAGTGACTTAAAGGTAGCCAATCAATGTAAAAAAGCAATGAGAAAGGCAAGTCAGATGCTTGGTTGCATAGGGAGAGGAATTACCAAGAAAGGCTAGAGGAACTAAACATGTATAGCTTGGAGCAGAGAAGAGAGAGGGGGGACATGATAGCAGCTTTCAAATACATCAAGAGTTGTGACCAGCTAGAGGAGGGTACCATTTTTCAAAAGAAAAGGTGCAATAGAACACGAGGGCATGGATATAAACTAGAGGGTGGTAGATTCAAAGGAACTGTGCGGAAAAATGACTTCACTGAAAGGGTGATAGATAAGTGGACTATTCTCCCATCTGAGGTGGTTGAGGCCAATACAGTAGACCAATTTAAATATGCTTGGGATAAATATAAGGGTATCCTAAATTGTAAACCAAATTGAGGGTAAATAGGGTCTAGGGTCAGTA
>WWET01000538.1:184630-207017 GCA_011038615.1 Limnodynastes dumerilii | reverse complement strand
GAAGTATGGTGAGAGCGTGATGTCAGGCACTGGGTAATTGTCTCTCACTAGCGCCGGTCACCTCCTGCTAGCAGCGCTACTGAGACTATTACCCAGTGCCTGAAGTATGGTGAGAGCGTGATTTCAGGCACTGGGTAATAGTCTCTCACTAGCGCCGGTCACCTTCTGCTAGCAGCGCTACTGAGACTATTACCCAGTGCCTGAAGTATCGTGAGAACATGATTTCAGGCACTGGGTAATAGTCTCTCACTAGCGCCGGTCACCTTCTGCTAGGTGATTTGCGGCGTTAACAGAGAGATTTTTTTTTTCTCTGGTTATTTTTTTACCGCTGCCTGCTGTTTTAGCGCAGCAGTAAAAAAATTATTGAATGGGCGAATTTTTATCGCTCAATTGCCGGCAAAGGCGTCATATTTTTACCGACGCAAAGTTTTTGAAAACTTCGCCGGCAATTGAATCGGGCCCAGAGAGCTTTGTTACATACATTTTCAAATATTTGATAAACCACCAGCCACTTTCAAGGCTTTTCTGTTTTGGTGGTTCTAACTATAATACTAAAGATTAAAATAGGGTATACCTCTGTAAATGCGCTAGTATACCACTGCAGCAGCTCCTAACCTTAAAGAGTCCCAACCTTTAGTGCTAAAAGTGTATATATTAGCTGTGGATGTGTGGATTACAATACAAAAACTATAAAACTACTTCAATGTATAACTATTAGCGGCATACGGGTTAAAATGATACTCAAAGTCTTTAGTCCTTGAGGATATATCCAGTTGGCATCCATGACATGAAAGGAAAAGAAAAAGGATTAAATGGGAGGAAAAACCAACAAGCACCAAAACTTTGTAATACTGTAATGTAATGTAAAATCCAGACACAATGGATGATATAAAAATAAATTTAACTCAATACGATTAAAACAACATAGCATGTAAAAACAGAAAATCTAAGCATAGAAAAAAGATAATTGCGGCAAGATGGAAAGTCTGTAGCCCGGTGGATGCGATGGTCAGAGAAAGGTCCGTGAGAAATGCCGCTGGGACATCCGATACAGCGGGAGAGACACACACCCAGGAAAGCCGCAGTACACACTGGAGGAAGGAACATCCAAACTGGGCGCCTTGCGATATGGATCACTTGACGCGTTTCGGGAACTTTTCCAGAGTTTAATACTGTCTCAACTTTTACATGCTAGAGACATTGCAAGTTCAAAACCATATTAACATGCAATGAAGTTCTAGATGTAAAATGATATGAATACTGAAGGTCAAGATATGTCAAAATAACACCTTTACAATGTAGTTGATGTAACCTGCTATATGCAAATTTTCAATCCAGCATATGGTGAATGTGTTTATAATGTATCATCTATGGAAGCTTATCAAACAGACAATTCTGCAATGCAATTTTTTTTTTTATGTTTTGTTGTTTTTTTTTCTAGATGGATTTTAACATAAACATTTACCATATGCCGCCTATGAAATTGGCGTACCCAAACTGATGCAAGCTAATGTGTGAATATTTCCTTTATTCTCAAGAATGTTCACAAATGATCAATACATTTGTTTACCTATATAGCTAATGGCTCTAATGACAATTGCAGATATCAGTCTTGGTTACTGACTATTCTTACTTGAGTTGGCTTAATTATTTGCCTCATTTTTGCAAAGTTGATTTGATAGTTATGTTAAAGTTGAAGAAAGTAAAATAAAAATATTGGCCCAGATCCAGAACAACGCTTGTGAGTGAATTTACGTGTGGTGGAGACGTAAAATCGCCTTTAAGTAAGTACTGCGCATGCGCACCATAGAAAATACGATTCGTAACGTAGCGTAAATGTGAACGTATGGGCCATTCGCGTATGTGTCACATATATACTTACGTGTGGGCGTGTCAATTTTACGTTTGGCCAAAATACGTCTGAAATACGTAGGCGGGGTTCTGAAATACGTTATGTAGGCGGGGGTTGTATTTAAAGTGTACAGTATGGACGTGCTTAGCTGCGTAAATACGCGTTGCCTATACGTACGTGAGCGGATCACATTGGTTACGTTAGCAAAAGTTAAGGAAGAATTTGGAAAGTGTATCTTGACAAAATACGTACGTTCAAGGGGTGTGCCTAGGGGAGTGTATAAAAGGTACGCACACAAAAATACGCTACGCGAATAAACGTATGGCAAGCGTAGTTCTGGATCTACCCCATTGTATTCATAACATAATATACCACATTCCTTATTATACTACACTTATCACCCACACGCTACACAACATTTAAACATATCTAAAGCAGGGTTGCCGACCCTCCTGGAACATCTGGAAGACTCCTGAAATCAGGCATTTCTGTGGTATCATGAAAGCTTGCAAATCTCCCAAATAAATTATAGATGGCCGACACACTGCTCACCCACTCATTCACCATACCATGAAATAAGGCATGGACCACTTTATTGGATTTAAAAAGATGGCATAGATTTATTAATTAGAATTTATAAATGTACTATAATTTTTCTAATAAAAGGTGGTGAAATAGCAGGTGGGGGACAGCAGAGGTAATAAAGTTAAATCAAAGGACAGGCATCTCCTGTACAGGCGCCCCCAGGTAAAGGATCAAGACCAGGTACTAACACCCTTGAAAGTGCACGCCCCACGGCAGCAGCACGGGACCCAACCACTTGGCGTGGCCTCCTGCAAGCATTGAGGAGTGTACCTATACAATACCTCAAGACCTCTTCCTCTTGCGCCAAGTGAATATTGCTGTTTCCCCCACCGCTACTGCCCATCCATGCCCCGCCTGAAAGGAAAATACATGTTATTAGAAAGAACTATGCAACTAAGGAAAGAATGGGAGGGAGGGAGGGAAAAACAATGAGAAAAATGCTGGCAACATGGCTGCAGTCCCTTATAAAGTTCCCGTTAACACCCTCCCTAGCTACCCCCCCAAGCTGCCTAATAGGTTGACCCCTAAATAACCCATAATAAGTGTATGGTGATTGACAGTGTGCAGGCCATGGTGTTCATATGCCTTTATACTTAAGTCAGCACAGTTTCATTGGGCTTGAAGCAGTGAGTTTATGCAAATGACAACTTCATATCCGGCCCCCCTGCCTAGCAATATTCTCCTGGGGCCTGATCCAGACCTACGGAAATACTACAACATTGAGCGTAGCGTATTTACACCAGCGTACCTCCGAAGCACTCCCCTAGACACACCCCTCGGTCATCTGTATTTATGCTGTCTTACCCCGACCAAAGTCTACCTTAACTTTTCTGAACATAACCGCGGGCATCCGTAGCATACATGCATATTTACGATGCTTAGCACACCCATACTGTAAGATTTAAATACCTCTCCCCGCCCACAAAGAGTAATTGGCTGGCATACCCCTTCATGCATTGTTACGAAGCTAGTGTGCTCAAGGACCATACGCTTAGCCCTTCTTTGCGTAACATCTGCCAAGCGCATGCATAGTAAGTACAAATAGGTGCTTTTAAACTTACAAAAAGCGTAAAAACACGGGCGAGCCTAGGTCTGGATCAGGCGCCTGGAATATATGGGAATCTAACCAAATTCTGACATTGCTTCCAGAATCTCGGGATTGCAAGCAAATCTCAGGGTAAGGCCAGGGTAAAGTGACCATACGTCCCGTTTTGAACGGTTTGACCTGTTTTTTGACTGGCTGTCCCGTTGTCCCCGTGCCCCACTTTGGGACGCCAAAATGTCCTGTTTTCAGAGAGCAACAGGTGACATACACTGTATGTTACCTGTTGCTCGCTGGTAACGGGACATTTCGGCATCACATTTATACTCACAGCCGGACTAGCCGCCGCTAGGTCCCGATGCCCTTCTCACCCACCTGCAGCTCCATTCACAAGACGTAAGTGTGACCTTAGGTCACGCTGGGGTCATTCTGCAGAGTGCGCCGTGGAGGAGAGAGCTGGAGGCAAGAAGACGGCAAGAAAAGGTAAGTTTATTATTGTGGAAGAAGGTATTTTGCTTTGACGAGTGTGGATTTAAATAACATGGAGGGAGCACACACTAAAGAGGCATCTATATGAAGGAAGGGGCAATAAGGCTGGCTAGACAAAACTTATGAGGGGGAAAGAAGGTTGGCTGGACAAAAATTAAGAGGGGGAAATAAGGTCGGCTGGACAAAAAATAAGAGGGGGAAATAAGGCTGACTGGTCAAAGATTAAGAGGGGGAAATAAGGCTGGCTGGACAAAAATTAAGAGGGGACAATGAGGTTGAATGGACATAGGAGGGGGCAATATGGCTGAATTGACACAGAAGGAGGGGGTATAAAACTGACTGGACACAGGTGGGGCAATAAGGCTGACTGAAAATAATAAAAAGGGGGCAATAAGGCTGGTGACATAGGAGGGGCAATAAGGCTGGCTGGACACATAAAAGAAAGGACATTAAGGCTAAATGGGTACACAGAAAGAAGGGTCAACTGGACACACACAATGAAGGGGCAATAAGGCTTTTTCAACACACAAAAGGAAGGGGCAGAAAGGCTGGCTGGTCCGACACACAGAAAGAAGGGGCAAAAAGGCTTTCTGGACACACACAGGAAGGGGCAATAAGGCTTATTGAACACAAAAACATGGGGCAGAAAGGCTGTCTCATCTGACATACACAAGAAAGGGACAGAAAGGCTGACTGGAGGAACACACACAAGGAGAGGAGAGATTGGATGGCTCTAGAGACACACATGGAGGGGGAAATTGGATGGCTTTAGAGACATACAAGAGGGCAAGAAAGGCTGGATGGAGGTATATTTAATACATGTTGATTTCTATACTTTATTAGTTAATTCCTCATATAGTTCTACTTTCAGAATGTTGCTTTAATTAAATGTAGCTCTGTAAAATATTTTGTATATTTGTATGTGTATTGTATAGCGATAACTAGGATGAAATTTGTATTGTATAGCGATAACTAGGATGCAATGTGTATTATATTGTGAAAACTAGGATGCAATGTGTATTGTATAGCAATAACTAGGATGCAGTGTGTATTATATGCCGATAACTAGGATGCAATGTGTACTATATGGTGATAACTAGGATACAATGTGTATTATATGGCGATAACTAGAATGCAATGTGTATTGTATGGTGATAACTGGGATGCAATGTGTATTGTATGTCGATAACTAGGGTGCAGTGTGTATGGTATCGCAATAGCTAGGATATAGTCTGTATTGTATGGCGGTAACTAGGATGAAGTTGCTATTATCTGGTCCTTATTTTATTGTATGGTGATCAGTAGTATGTTCTCTGCCTTGTGCTTATGTCAGTAGGATACTCACTGTAATTATAAAAGTAGGATACTCAATGTAATTATATGGGTCACTGTAAATGAGAATTAATAGTATAACACGCTTTTCACACTGAGCTGTTAAAACAGTTTGTGGGTTTAACAGATGATACACAGTTTATTTTCAAGTTTCATTGATACAAGCATCCTCCGGCCATGACTTTTTTGACCACACCTATTGACTATGTTGTGGGCACCCGTAAAAATTACTAGATCTCACCGTTTTGAGGAAAAACATAAATGGTCACGTTAGGCCAGGGGCGGACGGTGACAGATTCCCCATAGCAAGAACCAGATGGGACTGTGGGGGCACACTATATGCTCCATCATACATGGATCCGATACAGAATTGCCTGGGTGTGAACCAGATCATAGTAATCATTACTGCACATGAGAGAAGCAAGATGGCCGACTTCTCTCACTCAGATTTTCTTCTGTGTTCTGGCTGGGAAATCAGAAATGTTGCCTCCTCCTGGTGGGCTGGGGGATAGACAGACAGTGTAAATAATTTGCTTGTTATTACTCTAATAATAAAGGATTAAAAGCCTCTAAAGAACTGTTGCACTGATGTAACATCATTTATTTGCTGTACAGAGCAGGGGGCGAGCGATTTTTTTTTTATGAAATAAGTCACAGAGCTATACAATTCTGATTAAAGTTTCCTGCAATGACACAAAATCAGAAACCTTTGAAACTTACCACTCAAACTAAGAAAAGTAATGAATTTATGACATTAAGGCTGGAACTCTAATGGACGTGTTTTTTAAGCAATACAGATGTGGTATACCATCACATCCTGTGGTTAGCTGCAAATTCAGCACTATCATGAAGTGAGATTGGAACCACTTACATAATGGTGGAGCTGCTAATTCACAGGTTTGTGTGTTCAATTACCAGGAGTTATAGAAAGACCCATGCACAGATGATGCCACTCTGTTCTCCTCAGAGTTTTACAGTTTATATCTGTATATCTTAAGTAACATGTCCATTAAGGTTCCAGCCTTAATGTCAGAATTTCATTGCTTTCTGTAAGTTTGAGTGGTAAAGTTTTTAAGGTCTCTGATACACAGATAAAAAAAAGTCACCCTACACTCTTGCATTAACCAGGAACTAACCATGACATTCTGGGCCGGATTCACAACACCATACGTGTTACACATACGGGGCCGTATTCAGACTTCCGTGTTCACGTATTTTTAGGTACGATTCAACTGCGCATGTGTACGAGAGTGTTACGGCCATCCTGAGTTACGTGTCGTAACATCTGCCTCGTGCATGCGCAGCAAATACTAATGGATGAATTTACATCAGCGGATAGCGTAAAATCTCTAGCGTACATGGGTCTGGATCTGGCCCATGGTTAGTTCCTGGTTTTTAGGGTAACTCTTTTTATTAAAACACACGTACACTCTATTTGTATTGCGCGTGCCAAAAAGAAATCTCAATCCGAGAGTAGGAGATTAAGAAGATACAATGTTACACAGGCAACAAGACTTTATACCGGGACTCACTTACATACTCATGAGTGACTTCCATTATCCCTGCATATATATAGGAATATTTTTGACTGAGGAATTTAGTATATATATATATATATATATATATAGCAGAGGGAGAACGGCACTCTCAATATCCATTTTCATGCTCCGGTGACCAGCATATATAAATATGTAAGTTTAAACAGAAAAGCGGCACTCAGGAGACTTCCAACGAAGAAACTTTAATTCACACTGCACATGAGGTCAACGTTTCAGTGGCGTTGCACCACTTTTATCAGGATGTGCCTAACATATATATATATATATATATATATATATATATATTTGTGGCTTTTGTACCATGTTCATAGCTTACTTTAAAGGAAAAAGTTTATTGTTTATTAAAGGGTTATTTCCAGTTCCTTTCCACAATGGTCGACTTTTAAGTCTCTCAGAGGGATTATCAGTTTGGTTTGTCAACAGAAATCGATGCGTAGTGCATTATTACTGTAGAAAATTCAAGATGTTCCTATGAGATTTCCTAAGGGTTTACATGGGCAGAGACGCTTTCCTGTTGCGTTTTTGATTCATGGCCTCATAAGTAAACCACGCCCTTCCTAATAGCCCCCTTCGTGACTTTTCAAGCAAAATTTCATAAATATCCTCTATAATTTTATTTTGCCAAATGTACAAAAACTTGTCCCTATGTCCTCACACATTTGTGATTAATTTAAATCTTGAACTAGGCTATAATGGCTCTATTTTAAGAGATAAAACGCAATGGAGGGATAATATGAAGAGTTGCGAGTAGAAATGCACTTATATTTATGCTTAGTGGACCACCTAATTATTTTATTTGGGGGCATATTCTAATACCTTAACCAATATAGAACTTATGGCCTTTGGACCGAAACCCTATCCTGGGTCCAACACTCTGGGGGCCATACCGCCTGACTTACCTCTACCAGCTTTAGATAAAGAGCTACAGCCTGCCTGGCAGGGATTAGTAATGGCAGAGGTCAGTCAGAATCACTATCCAGACACATGCTACTACTCCCTGAAAAGATCAAATACAGGGTCGCGGGACACTAATGATGTACTGTAGCAGTTGGATCACTGCTGTGTATCTGAATTTAATGCTGCCAAGGAGTAGTACTCGTGGGTGTAAGTTAGTAGTTTTATTGCCTCGAGGCTGTTATTGCAGTTGTTTACAATCAGTGCTAAGAACTGTTTATTAAGAGCTAAGCAGCAGCTTTTCTGCTTTTGCCAGTCTGCCCACAATTCAGTCAGATGGAGGAAGGGGGCGCCCAACTATGCTTTTTCCCCCCAGGCCCCTCAACTGCTAAGGGCAGCCTTGACTCTAACAACAGAACTAATTTAAGTTGACCAGTCTTGGTGCACTACGTCTATGTCACTGGTGAATACTACAACGCAAGGGAGTGTTTTATTGGGACAATGGCTGGGGCACGCTCAGCACTAAGAATGCAAATATAAATATGCTGCTTTTACTTATAATAGCCCACTGGGTCAGATCCAGACCCCCACAGGGTTGGCCCCTTCATCGCAACTTTTCACTCAGTTCCGTATGTTAGAAGGTACGCTTGCATAACATCTGGCGCATGCATGACGTGCGTAAGTCCCCTGACTTTATTAGTTCTAGATCCGGCCCATTTTGCACAATGTGCTTCAAAAATGGGGATTATGATCCTCCAAGTGCACAGAGCGGAATATACTCAAAAATAATTGATGTGAAAATTATTTTTATATGTTGCTGTTTGTTATAATCTTCATTTTTTTCTATTTTCATATCTTTATTACATTATAAATATTTATGGATATTGATAGGACTAGGAACATAATGCATACTGACAGAAGCATGCTTTCTTTGCTATGATAAATCTTTTGGGATGTCTCGAAATATTCAGTTATTGGATCTGAATGATAACAGCAAATCATTTTCACAGGATCTTTAATTCACCACATCCCACATCAACAACTCATTAAAATATAAATTACCAGGAATCGAACAGAAAGGGAGGGGAGCGACTGCATACGTGACATTCTCGTAAATACTGTGTTTATGTCAATAATTGTGTATTGCAAATTCTCATGTTCCATACATGACAGACTCCTGCTTTTACAAATAAACAAGAATCATTACTATAGTGGAGCTCAGATACTGCTTTTCATGTTAAGATGCTGCTTTCACAACATGTTGGGAAAGTTAGATTGCATTCTATTAGTAAGTCATTAAAGGTTTATTTACCAATTTGCAGCTGCTGGCTCAGAAAATGAAGCCAACATCACACATTCAGTTCACAGAAAGAGTCATACAATCTTTCTGTAGGACATGTAATGGGCAATATCAGCTCCATTGTCTCATCTCTGTAGGAAGCCGTTAGCAGCTAATTGGTAAGTAAACAAAGGTTAAATGATTTCTGAAGCCTTATTCAACTTCCCCCAGCAGGTGGGGCCTCTATGCATGGCAGAAATTTTATAAATTTGAGAAGGCTTTAACTGAGCACAACTTTATATTATTTTATTTTATTTCTAAAGCAAGTTTTCATGTTCTCAAAAAAAAA
Organism: Limnodynastes dumerilii; assembly: GCA_011038615.1. Lineage (NCBI taxonomy): Eukaryota > Metazoa > Chordata > Amphibia > Anura > Limnodynastidae > Limnodynastes > Limnodynastes dumerilii. Next base: position 197,636 of record WWET01000538.1, on the reverse strand, counting down.
ATAGTCTAAATTAAATATTTTCATTTTATGAAAGTTCAGATTCTAAACTGAAAAGACATTTATGAGGATTGTCACATTATTTGATTATCATCTAAATAGATTATTATTTTTTCTTTTTCTTGCATTTCCAGAACAAAAGCTTGAAAACAAAACTATTATCGGGAAATAAGCTGTGTGGTCTGCGAGCGGAGGAGGTGAGTTTTCCTATAATTGCTGCATGTCATATTTAGTGCAGAAATCTCGCCAACGCGACATAACAGCTGAGTGATGCTTGTCTGACTTACAAGTATTGATGTAATAAATGAATGAATAGAATGGCAGTGAGGTAATGCCACTTCCCATGTTGCCTTTAGAAAAAGTATTAAAAAAGTTATCTTATATACCGTATTTTCCCATGTATAAGATGCTCCCATGTATAATACGCACCTTTATTTTGGGGCCTGAAATATGGAAAAAAATGTATTACATTACATTACAGCCTTATTGCTCCCTCCTTCTGTGTCCATTCAGCCTTATTGCCCCCTCCTTCTGTGTCCATTCTACCTTATTGCTCCATCCTTCTGTGTCCATTCAGCCTTATTGCCCCCTCCTTCTGTGTCCATCCAGCCTTATTGCCCCCTCTTTGTGTCCAGCCAGCCTTATTGCCTCCTCTATATGTGTCCAGCCAGTCTTATTGCTCCCTCTTTTAGTGTCCAGCAAGTCTTACTGCCCCTCTTTATGTGCGTTCATCCAGTTTTTTTTCTCCCTTTTTCTGTGTCCAGATAGAAGCATTGCACCTCTTTATATGTCCATTCCGCCTTATTGTTCCCTCTTTGTGTGTGCCCACCCAGCCTTTGTTCCCCCTCCTGTCCAGCCTTTACATCCCGATTCCAAGTACGCAGCACACTTACCTTTGCTCTCCCTCCGTCTCTCTACCCCGTGGCGCGCTTTGCAGAATTACCGTAAAACGCTGATGTGAACTTAGGTCACGCTAGCATCATTCAGTAGAGCCGCAGTTGTGCATAGCACAGCCGGCTCATTTGCAGGGCAATAAGTGGTGGAGCCTGCAGGCACTGGGTTTTCCTCAACTCCCTGGCAAGGGGATTTCCCCAACTCCCTGGCAGGCTACAACCACTGTATAAGACGCACCCAGTTTTTAGACCACAAATTTTTGCGAAAAAAGGTGCGTCTTATACATGGGGAAATACGGTAATTTATATAAGAGATAGTAAGTAAGTAGCACCACCTGCTGGTCGATATCCAGGCCTGGTAAGAGAAGCATGCAAGGGAGACTCCTGTTCTGGGCTCTGACCTTGTATTTGACCCCAGTGCCCACCCCTAATAGTGGGTCAGGGAGGTTCTCTAACACAGGCCCATTGCCTCTATCAGCTCTCTCCTAGAAGGGAAAGATTCTAATTTATATTGTGCCAATTGTGGCCTTGAATAGAATCATTGTTTAATTAACTTTTATATCTATAACGCTAAATTAAATGAGATCCCACTATTTGGGGCTTGTCCCCAGGAAGCCAGTTCCTTTATAATGCAGTGCAGTCCATCTTTATGGTTCTTAGACTGCATGCACAGGTGATAATGGTCATCATCCAACTGCAAATTAAAACAAGTACAAAAATAATTAATAGCACAACTGCAATATGCTCCTGATGCATAGAAGCGTATTGAATAAGCAGAGTGTTCCCAGGGCTGAAATATGGTCATACAGTAAAAACATACTAAATTTATTAATTAATGCCAATAAATAATGCCAAAAATGTAAATAACAACAATAATAAATGTAGCCAAGGGATATCCAATGGTATTATACTTATACACATAATGCTGTTCAGTAACTGCTGAACATATAATATGACAATACTATGTGAAAAAACAAATAAAACACTCTATAGTAGATGGGGCATCTCTGTGTCTCCTAGTCAGTCCCAAAATATATCAATAGATATAATAGTCCTCTGCTGAGGATTGCTATAATATAAAGGGCTCTATTTACTAACTTCATTTTCATACAGGGTTTCAGTATCGGGGGAGGCAGAATACGCTTTAAACACTGCCACTACTTCTGTGCTATCCTCAATCTGTGCTTATATCAGAGGATGGATGAGCACATTTTTTCATCTTCTGCTGCTTTGTGTATGGTAGTCACTATATCCGTCAAACCGTGTACACAGTATAGCGGGATAATCAAGTAGCAAAGTTCCTAGTGAAAGGCTGTAGCCAGAGATATCTGTTAAAACCAATGCATTACACTCCTCTATGTGGGAGCTTCTTTAGGGTGGCCTTTACTAGGGCATTCACTTAGTTTCTTTGATGTGGAGTGGCACTAGGCTGGGGCTATATCTAGAATCCTGGGAGATACTGCAGTTGATTGGTCAGCAGAGGACAGGGGCTAGTCACACCCCCCTCCAGCTGCTTGAATAGACATTACATTGATAGCACAAAAATAAATAAAACCTTGTATAAAAGACACCAAAAAACACAATAAACAAAAACAAAAAGCCCCAAAAAAACTAAAACTCTAAAACAGTAAACCTAATAAAATTTTGTTACCTATACTGTGTATATATAGCATATATAAGAAAGTAGATTTCCTAGAGCTATTCTATACCCATTGCAGGTATTGCTAATGCGAACAGAAAACGGCTGTGCTTTTCTAAGCACAGCACATCGGTGTATGTCTGGATCAGGCCCAATGTAGAGGAATTTTCTAAGAGGTCATTCTAAAGACTGCATTTAACTGCTGAAAATCTGTTAAATGCGTGACTACTTTAGATTCTACACTACATGGAGGGAATGGGGAATTTATAAGTTGTGTTGTTTTTGTTTTACAGTCTAAACGGATACAAGCCCAACTGAAAGAGCTTCGGTATGGAAAGAAGGACTTGGTCTCTAAGGTGAGTTCTGTGTTCTCTATGTTCTAGTTCTATTGTGCAATGACTTAACCCTTTCAATTATACCGCTTTCACATCACCACCTTTGAAAAATCCGGTATTTTGTACCCGGGTTTTTTCTGGCAGCATTGCCGTGTCATTTTCAAAACCGCGTTATAAGTCCACCCAAAAACCCGGGAATTTCCCGGGTCTGTCCTTTTCACATTACCACCAAATAACCCGGGTCTGCCTTTAAAGTAAAGTGTCAATCATTCCAGATAGTGGCTTTGATTGGCTTTTGATCGCCAGCGCCAAGATAAGCATCCAATCAGGTTCCAGAAAGAAAAACCCGTGTTCAAAAGAAACTGGCCGCATTTTAAGAACCCACCCTTCCCGGGTTGAACAAGGGAAAAAACCTTCTTTTTTCCCGTGTTGAAGTCCCGGGTCTCTCGACCCGGGTCTCCCGGAAGTGGCGGTTTCACATCACCACCAAAAACCCGGGTTTTTGCAAAATGCCGGGTTTTTTATGAAAATCCCGGGTATTTGGTGGTAATGTGAAAGGGGTATTAGAATATTAGTGACTATACTCCATAGCAGTGGTAATAAATAGCAGTGCTGTCAGTAGCAGCTGTAATCAATAGCAGTGATGAGTAATAGTAATTTTATTCTTTGTCTGGTGTGCCTATTTTGTACATGGATAGAATTTGTGCTTTTCTGAGCTACAGTAAAGTGGCATTTTCTGGACTCTGCCAAAATTGTCTTACTATTTCAGTCTTGGCCAACCTGTGGCTCTCCAGGTGTTAGGTAACTCTAGTCCAACATGCTTTATCAGGTATCAGCTTGATAGGACCTAATCAAGTCCTAATTGGACCTAACAATAAGAACTATTGGACTCTGTTTAGAACCTTGGAGAGCAATTCAGACAAACTTTAGAACTGTGAGCACTTTATACCATATACGTTGTTTAAACCAACTTTACACCTATATATAGATATTTTTGCTTATCTATTGCTATGGTTCTGGGGGGTATGTTTTTTTTTGTTTATTTTCATAAGTTCCTTAATTTAGCAATTTTTTATTAAGAACAATGGGCCTGATCCAGAACAACGTTTCAGAGAAAATTTCCGCGTGGCGGAGACGTAAAATCGCGTATTTGTAAGTACTGCGCATGCGCACCATAGAAAATACGCTCAATAGCGTAGCATAATTGTGAACGTATGGGCTATTCACGTATGTGTCATGTAAATACTTACGTGTGGGCGTGCCAATTTTACGTGCGTCCAAAATACGTCTGAAATATGTGAAGTAGGCGAGGGGTTGTATTTAAAGTGTACAGTATGGGCGTGCTTAGCTGCGTAAATTCGTCTAGCACATACGTACGTGTGCGTATGACTGCGGTTATGTTGGAAAAAGTTAAGGTAGGGTTTAGAAAGCGTATCTTGACAAAATACGTACGTTCAAGGGGTGTGCCGAGGGGAGTGTATAGAATATACGCACACGAAAACACACTACGCGAATAAACGTACGACAAACGTAGTTCTGGATCTACCCCAATAACAGTACAGTGCTCAACAACAGAGAGGCGGGTAAGCATGTCGCATAGACAGAAAAAGACAAAATAACATCACATTGCATCTCACATTGCTAACAAATCAAGCATTTCTCCCTTTTTTTGTGTATGCAAATTGTGTAGATAAGAGATGGCACTGCGGTTCTTCTCAAACATATTATACTTATACTTCTTTTACACTGAAAAGACAGACAAACGACTAAGACAACATATAAGACAGGGAAAAACAGAAGGAGGGGGATGCTTGTTTTTTAGTTAGTTAGTGATAGAGAAGTTGCCCTAGGACACCTGTGTGCTTATAGGGGGTAGAAGTAACTTAGGCTGGTAGAGCAGGGCTGTCAGACTGGTCAGACTTCACATGTTTCGGGATCAAAGATTTTGCAGAGTTGTTAAGATGTTTGAGGAGTGATTTTTTATAGTGAGAAATTGGCATGTCGGAGAAGGAGAAGAGCCAGAATTCAGGCGAATTTGGGACTTTATCGTGTGTAATGATTTTAGATAGGTGGAAGATTTGATTCCAGTAGGGAATGATTTTTGAGCAGGACCACCATATATGCATGAAAGTCCCTACTTCCCGGTCACAACACCAGCAAGAGGTGGAAATGGTGGGGGAGATCTTGTGCAGCCAAGCAAGAACTCTATACCACTAGACAAAATTTTATATTGTGTCTCAATGACTGCTACACTGGGTGAGCACGCCTGAGTCATCTGAAAGACCCTCGTCCAGGCTTCCTCATCAAGAACTCCAGGAATATCTTTTTCCCAGGCCTCCACAAAATGCAGGGAGCATGTAAAAAAAAGGTCAGTAATCAGCCCATAAAATAGGAAAATGCGGTGTAGCAGGAGGTTGGGAGCTACGTACAGGCGTTCAAAAGGAGAGAGAGGCCTGGAAAAGTGAGACCAATTGTCACTCATGCAATAATGATGAAGCTGGAGGTAACTCCAGAAGTCTTTCTGTGGCAAGGGGTAATTTTCCCTCAAATCTGCAAAGGACAGGAGGTTCCCCTCCTGCACCAGTTGGTGGACCCTGTGAAGCCCCGCTTCCCCCCACCTAGAGAAAATGCTTGGAGGTTTGCCTGGTGGAAATTCAGTGTTGTGAGTAATTGGTGTGAGAGGTGAGAGGTGTGAAGAAACATCTGTTTTACTACGAAGATAGCTCCAACATTGGAGTGTCGGATTGATGGTTGGGTGGTTTGAGCGCGGTATAAATGGAAGCCAAAGTAAGAGGTGGAGAGGAGCAGGGGAGTGAAGATTCTCTAGGGCGAACCATTGGTTAAATTTCCTGGGTTGGGACCACTCCAAGATTCTTGTTAACATAGTAGCCCAATAATAGCCCTTCAAAAATGGTAGTTGGAGGCCAGCACAGTCTTTTTTTCTTGAGAGTATTGCCATAGAACATCTGACTTTTTTGCCCTGCCAGACAAACTCCCCCAGGACATCCTGTACCTCCTGAAAAAACCCTCTAGTCATATGTATGGGAAGCATTTGGAAGAGATATAGGAATTTTTGTAAAATTGAAATTTTTATGATATTGGTCCGGATCCAGAACTACGTCCGTGTTCCATAGACGAACGTAGTTCAATAAACAGCAGCTACTGCGCATGCATAGTAGCTACTGTTTATTGAACTAGGTCCGTCTATGGAAGACGGACGTAGTTCTGGATCCGGCCCATTGACCCTCCCCAACCAGGAAAAGTCCTTGTCGGACCAGGAGCGGAGATCTTTTTTGATGTTCGTGAGTAGGGGAGGAAAGTTAGCCTGAAAAAGATTAAAAGGGTCTCTGGTGAGAATTACCCCCAGATATTTAAACTGGGAGGGGTGCCATTTAAATGGGAAGTCTCTTTGGAGGGTTTGTGACAAGGGTGGGGCTAGGTTTATTTCCAAAGCAAATGACTATGTCAAACTCTTGCATGAGGCTGGAGAGGGATACTAGCGGGTTAGTAATTGTGGCTAAGAGGTCGTCCGTGAATAGTGCCAGTTTAAATTTGGACTTCTGAACTTTAATGCCCTGAATGTCAGGATTTTTCTGGATGGCACAGGCCAAGGCCTCCATGCATAGGACAAAAATTAAAGGGGACAAAGAACAGCCTTGTCTCGTCCCGTTAGAGATACAGAATGCTTGGGATAAGCCTCCGTTGATTCTGACTTGAGCAGAAGCGTGATGGTAAAGTGCCAGGATCCTATGGGTGCAGGCTGGACCAAGACCCAAATGTGACAGGACCCCCTTCAGAAAAAGCCAATCGACCCAGTCGAAGGCTTTTTCGGCGTCTGTGGACAGGAGGATTGCTTCAGGGGAGCTAGAGGTAATATGATGGAGAAGCCCAATAACCTTAGTTATATTATCCCTGGCCTCACTACCTGTGACAAAACCTACCTGGTTGTTATGGATAATATGGGGAAGGAAAGACTGCAGCCTATTGGCCAGGAGCTTCGCATAGAGCTTCAAGTCTACATTTAATAGGGAGATAGGTCTGTAACTAGCACAGATATTAGGGTCCTTGCCTTCCTTGGGGATAACTGTAATATAAGCTGATAGTGATTGGGGGGAGAATTTGGTCACATACATGATAGAATTAAAGGCCGTAACCATGAGGGGAGCAAGGTGTTTTTTATAGGTCTTATAGTAGGAAATAGGGAACCTGTAGGGGCCAGGGCTTTTACCGTTGGGGGAAGATTTAATGGCGAGTTCCAATTCTTGAATGGTAAAGGGAGCTTCTAGAGAGGCTATTACATCTTCCAAAAGCTTGGGGAAACCGCAGTTGACAAGGTATTCACGAATCTGGGTTTCCTTATCGAGGAGGGATGAGGAGGTTTGATGGGGCTTGAGCTTATATAGGTCAGAATAGTATTCATGGAAAGTTGATGCAATTTGGGAGTCTAAATTTTGAATATGACCTTGACTGTTTTTAAGAGGGAATAAAGGTATGGGCTCTCTCTTCTTGCAAAGCTCTTGCCAACATTCGGCTTGGCCTATTCCCCCACCGATAATACTTGCTCTTGCACTTCTGGGCTGCGCACCTGGTCTGGATATTTAGCAGATCTAGAAGGGACTTGCGGGTTCCACTAATTCTACGAGGGTGTCAGAAGAGAGGGACTGCTTATGGAGGGCTTCTAGGGAGTGTATCCTAAGTTTGTCGCTATAGGCCTCTCTTTGCTGTTTGAGGTACGTCCCCAGTTTTATGTAGTGGGGGTATGTTTTGATCTATACCCCATATCTCGGTATTTGGAATATTGTTTTTGGATTAACTGTGACCACATACCCTTCTTTCTAACCTGAAAACGCTGTTAGACAAAAAGTCCAAGGTTATAAATATATCTAGTGACTGTCCTTTTTTCATTATGTAATGGCAGCTGTTGCCTGTAGGAGGCATCCTACATTGGCATCCTATCGGCTGTCAATTTTTTTAACCCTAACTATTTTATTCTGGACCCACCATCTGTAATGCCCTTTAATGTCTGACAGCATTGCTCTTTGAATATCGACATTGTGATTGTTGACCATACTACTGTGGACAAAATGAATATGTTGACATTTACACTGTCACCAGTTTGGTGTGGAAGTGTCAACATATTCCCTGGGGAGTAATCATGACTGTCAGGAACTTTAAAATAAAGCTTAGTGTAGTGTTGTGCTTTACTGCCCCAATGTGACCTTCAAAAAAACAACAACAATAAGAGCCGGATCCAGACTTCCGAAGTTTTGGCTACTTATGCAAATCACTTACGTAAGTAAGCCAAAATGTAACATCTGCGCACGCGCACGCCAAATATCATGCAATGGATCTCCAGGCAAACGACACTTAGTTTCGTACTCTAGAACGACTGCCCACCTTACCTTCATAAGGTAGATGAGCATTTAAATTATACAGTAAGGGCTGGATCATTGGGAGTCCCCGCAGCGATGGCTGTCATGGAGAAGTAGAGACAGATGAAAGTTCGAGCTGTCTCTATTTCGAATGGTAACCATTTTGGTATTTTTTTTTATGAATGGGTGAGTATGCGATTGACATACTCACCCATTCATTTTTGGAAGGGCCATCGCTTAGCCAGTGGAGAGGTGGACTGAAGGCTTTTAGGCTTAGGGGGAGGGTTAGAGTTAAGCTCTGGGGAAGGGAGTATTAGGATTAGGGCCATGGAAAGGGGGGTTATGGTTAGGCTACGGGAAGGGAGACTTATGGTTAGGCTGCAGGGTAAGGGGGGTTAGGGTCAGGCTGCAGGGCAGGGAGGGTTAGGGTAATAGAAGGGGAGGGTTAGGGTAAGGATTAAGGAGAGCGTTGGGAATAGAATCATTACTTACCTTTTAGAGCACTGTGCTTGGTGCTCCAGAGATCGATTGCTATGCATCTTGAAGATTGTTTCAAAACTGGCTGGGAGAAAACGGCCCTATAAAAATCAGTGGTTATTCGCTGATCTGCATGGGAAACTTAAGGTAGCCTTCTGGCAGCGTAACCGCTACAAAGTCTGCACGAGACAAGGCAGTGATAAAGTAGTTCACTCCCCTCTTCCATGCACAAAGATCTGGATCGGTCCTAAATTATTAATGCAAAGGTGACTGAAGTCAAATAGGTATAATTTCCCCCAGTTTCCCCTTATATCCTCTAGTTAAGGACCCTTAGTCCTCCTCCACGTGTTTGCTCCCACTTTTTGCACTATTAACTCCTTACCTTACTTCACCCTCTTTTTCTGTCCCTGCTAATTTTCCAATCATTCATTTGGCTCTCGAACCTAAGTGAATATAATCTCTTCAGGCCAACTGGTCTTCAGTCTTTAGGATACTGAAGTCTTTGAAATCCATAGAGAGAGATAAAAATAGCAGGATGTTTCCTGCATTAAGCTCTGAAAGCGCCTGCAAAAAATTCATTAAAAATCTGCATTACTGAATATATATGACAAAAGAGCAACTCGTACTTGTTGAAATGGATTCCATTTGAATTAATTAAACTATTTTACAAGACCTTACTTTATGGGCTGTATCTAAGCTTTGTGTTTCTACATGTTGGGATGGCGGGGTATTTTTAGAGCTATATCCTTGCAGGATATATCTCATAGCATTTGCATAATCTGTAGTATTTATTATGTATAGGGAAGCAATGCATTTATGTAAATCCCATAAAATATTCTCTAACTCAGAAAACCCACAATTTTACACTAGGAGTTTATAAAGATTTGTCATGGATATGAAGCTATAAATCTCATTTTAATATAATTCCGCAAAGCTCTAAAATCAGAATGCTGTAAATTATTAAAGTGACGGAAAAATAAAAATTCCAAAACATGTCCTCATTTGACAGTGTATAGGATACTTACTGTACCGCTGCATTCTCATTCTCGCTGATTAGACATTGATAAAAAGTTTTTAGCGCATCCATTTGTCAAGTCAGAATAACGAGAGCAAAACCCTTTCTACAACCTGCATGATCCATAAGAAACACATAGTGACATACCACATTGGCACTCCCAAGACATTGCCCTCTCTTGTGCATGGATTTTAGCTAACTTCCTTTTGGGCCTGAGTCAGACTTAATACCGACTGCCAGACTTAATACCGACGGCCAAACTTAAAAACAGCGGACCTGATTCACACTTAAGAAGCTTCTTAAAATAAGAACTTAAAGTCACTCCTGGGCTAAACCATGTTGATTGCAGGAGTTGTCAAGTTAATTGTATTCTTTTCATGCAGGGATATATCTTAGAATTGCTTACTAAAAACAGATACTGACCAGATTTACTATTACACTGTTATTTAGACTTGGGCTGGGAAATATCACCTCTCAACACTAGTACTGTTTGCAACAGATTAAATATGTCTCCCCTGCAATCAACATGGTTTAGCCCAGAAGTGACTTTAAGTTCTTATTTTAAGAAGCTTCTTAAGTGTGAATCAGGTCAGCATGTGTAAATCTGGCTGTGGGAACGCTCTGCACATGCACGAGGTAGGAACGGATTAACTGTGCATGCGTAGTAATTTTATTTACGTAAATTACGTACAATATATGCAAGTAAGTGCTTTAGGCACGGATATGTGAATCGTACTTGGGGACATACGTACGGATGGGCGGGGTTTAAATACGGACGTGAAAATTTACATGAAAGTGAGTGAGGGGGTGGCATTTAAATGAATGCTTAAAGGGCCCGGTTATAAAGAATTGCACGGAAGACATATTAGTACGTAAGTACACACGTAAAGGCATGGGAATTGCATTATCTTAGAAGTGCGTAACTCGGGCATGCTTGCTTACATAAAATTACCTTAAGCCTGGATCAGTCCCCTTGTCCTTAACTTCTGTGTGCGAATCGCTGTGCCTACGGAATTTACACAGTGACAGAAGTTCCTTACCCTGCCCACTCTGTTCATTTAAATGCCTACCCCTGCCTCCCCTCACCTGCTTTACAGATACTTTAACGTATGGGATGGTGACACACCCTGCTGTACGGATCTCTGAAGTAGCGTTAATCTGGTGGGCGCAGGTGCAGTGGAATCACAGCGCCTGACTTATGCACATCACTTGCGTAACTCGATAGTCAGGCGTATTTCTAAATCCAGCCCGTTCAGTGTATGTACCAAGTCCACATGTGTAATTGAGCATTTAAAAAAAATCCTTTATTTATAATATAGGGCTGGATCCAGACTTAAGTAAGTGCTTGAAATGAGTTACTCCTGGGCTAAACCATGTTGATTTCAGGGGGAGTCAAGTTAATTGTATACTTTGCATGCAGGGATATATCTTTGAATTGCTTTTTGCACACAGATACTGACCAGCTTCACTATCACACTGTTATTTAGACTTGGGATAGGAAACATCACCTCTCAACTCTAATACTGTTTGCAACAGATGAAATATGACTCCCCTGCAATCAGCATGGTTTAGCCCAGGAGCAACTAATCTCAAGCACTTACTTAACACTGGATCCAGCTGATAGCCAGCAAAATCACTGGAAATTGTCCAATTTCATGGGACCTGTTAGCAATCAGTCCCAGAATGCTGCAAGGCTCCTTTCAAACTGATAACACCTTTAAGAGATCACACACACTTATCTTGGTAACTTTGAATGAATAGATGTACATGATATGAATATGTATAGCATAATATTCTCTGTATATATATATATATGTCTGATAGTATAAGATGGTGTCTTTATTCAAATTTTTATTGTTACCATAAACCAGCCAATTCTTCATTGCATGCTATTGATTTATCTATGCCTCATACATACGAACGAATATAAATATTGATATCATTCTTTTACTACTGCTGACTGATATTGTTCTCTTTGGCAAGGATTAAGTTAGCGACATCCTATTCATGTTTGTTTGTACAGTTCATTAAGTTGCACGATCTATAAGTTGCTCCATGTCTATTCTATCACAGTTCCCTGTTTACAAGTCTTATTTATAGAAGTGTTTATAAGTGTTTATGTTCATTATCCATCTCTACACACATAATAAAAAACATGGCATGTGTTTGCCGATCTGAGCGGTCGTGTTTCAAACATGACACATGGGTCCCGGACCCCGCATTTGAAGATGGTGGCCCTGCATGGAGGAGTAAGGTCAGGAAAGGGTTAATGTTAGGGTCTGCTAAAAGACTTAGCTTTCGGTGGATGACTCTTCTTGGCTCCAGGAGTCACATCACCGCTGCTTTCTACAGTGCAGACTGGCATCAGCCTGCATTCAGCTGTCGTACGATGGTCTCTTGAAAATTAGGACCATCATACCGGAGACATACAGGGTAAACATCCTTCTATAACATAACGATATAACCTTGATATTATTGTCATAACTTTCTTAGAAAACATAAATTTTTTTTACAGTTTAGCAAATGTGCTTAGTATAGTGGAGACTTAGAAGTAACTGCATAAAAAGAGGCACATTTGCTATTATTTATTGAGTGCAGGAAAAATGTGATTATTAGAAACATTTTTTTTTTAACTCTGATTAACTAAGCTGTGGGAAAGGAAAAGTGGAGATGTTGCCCATAGCAACCAATCAAATTCTAGTTCTCACTTTCCTATTACATGCTAGAAAATGTCAGCTAGAATCTGATTGGTTGCTATGGGCAATATCTCCGCTTAACCATTCCCGCAGCTTAGTAAAACTGGCCCTTAGAGTAAAACTTCTAAACTTTCCATGGGTGATAGACAGCCTCAGCAACGTCACACACTGACACATACCTCCCAACATTTGAAAATTCAAAAGAGGGACAAAATTTGGTGGCCTGGTAGAGGGGGTGTGTTTTGTACCACCCAGCCCATACAAGCAGATCTAGTACCTACCCCTTTTATTCAGCCATCCATAGGTCTGCCCCTTATTATTTGCCCAGGATTCATATGCCCAGCCTCTATATCTGCCCCATATTATTATTGCCAATCTCCATGTCTGCCCCCAATTAATACTGCCAGCCTCCATGTCTGCCCCCTATTAATATTGCCTGCTTCCATATCTGCCCCCAACTGCCTGTGCCAGCCTCCTTCTGCCACCTATTGCCAGTGCCAGCCTCCATCTGCCCCCTATTGCTAGTACCAGCCTCCATCTGCTCCCCATTGCCAGTGCCAGCCTCCAGCTGCCCCCTATTGC
>WWET01000538.1:148541-158826 GCA_011038615.1 Limnodynastes dumerilii | reverse complement strand
CTTCTGCTTCATATGATGCAACCATAGGCTTAGTTCCTACCTCCATTTTCTGAAGACACGGTCTCCGAAAAGAAAGTAATATTTCCCAAATATAGCCGAAAGCTTGTTTTAGGCTGTGGGGAGTAGAATCTTAGGGTTAAGCTGCGGGAAAGGGAGTCTTAGGGTTAGGCTGCAGAGAGGGGAGTGTTAGGGCCAGGCTGCAGAGACAGAAGTTTTAGGGTCAGGCTGCGTGGAGGGGAGTCTTAGGGTTAGGCTGTGAGGAGGGGAGTCTTAGGGTTAGGCTGTGGGGAGGGGAGTCTTAGGGTTAGGCTGCAGGGAAGGGAGTCTTAGGGTTGGGCTGCAGGGAGGGAAGTTTTAGGGCTAGGCTGCAGGGAGGGGAGTTTTAGGGTTAGGCTGTGGGGAGGGGAGTCTTAGGGTCAGGCTGTGCAGAGGGGAGTCTTAGGGTTAAGCTGTGGGGAGGGGAGTCTTAGGGTTAGGCTGCAGGGAGGAGGGCCAGGCTGCAGGGGGGGAGTCTTAAGGGGCAGGCTACGTGGAAGGAAGTCTTAGGATTAGGCTGTGGGGAGGGGAGTCTTAGAATCAGGCTGCATGGAGGGAAGTCTTTGGGTTAGGCTGCGCGGAGAGGAGTTTCATTCTAGGACATTTAGGCCCCAACTTTGCTATTTACAGTTGTTGAAGATTGTAAGAAGCACATTTGCAGTGTCTTAGCGCAGAGGTGGCCCTAGGCCATAAGAAGGGGCCACACCATATATACATTTATTATTTTGCAGTCTACATAATTATTGTTTCAAAATAATAAAAACTAAAACAAAACAGGAAAATAAATGTGACAGCCATACTTGTGCTCAAGTCTTATGACCTCTGTGGTGCTGGATGTGGCTATCTGAGATAATGGTGAGAATGTCAGTATTGCTCATCCCTTGTATAAGCAGCTGCAGCCATTTCTCCCCTATTCCCCTGAAACTTTTCCATATGATCCCGAACAAAATTTCTAGTCACCATGATAACCAGATTTTTTTCAAGCCTTTTCTATATTATATACACCCAGTTGTCATTAAATTTGCGCTCTCCACATAATTAACCCCCTCCCATTCATGCCCCATATTCTTATCCCTATAGCCTCCTTCACATATGCTCCTCCTGTCTCAAGTTAAAATGTGGTGTATTTTTGCCTTATTAGACTAAGAGGAGATGATAATTAATATTTAAGTGGGGTAATAAATTACTTATTTTTTTTATTTCAAACATGCATAGTGAGACAACAAAAAAAACTCTTGGCACACATTTGCATTGAATGCATTTTGCTCTATTTTAATAAAGTGCTGTCCGAATTTGACATAAAAGATCTCCAACTTAAATTGATCATATAATGCAATAAAATTCACACCTTGTGTAAGCTCCATTGCCACCCAATGCGTATTCCATTCACTGCACCGGTGAAGAATCTTGTGTTTGCAGTAATGAGCACTTCTCACCACTGTTTAGCCTGAATTGGGAGAAAAACCCATAGTTTGCAAGAAAAAGCCACAAGTCAGCAAAACAAAAAGTCATCGGTCACATACAGACCTCAAGCTCTGTGCCTCGGCTTGAAGTGTCTTGCGATAACGATGATGTCATCAATCTCACAAGACGTCATAAGATCCGTGAAGCTAGCTACACAACAACACTGCTATTAACCAGTAACAAACTATACCATTCAATCTGCAAAATTAAAGTCATTTACCCCATGCAACCACAATTTTTTGTATTCTTGTTTGCAGTTAGGGATCAGCAGTTCAGATGGTTTGTTAGTCCACAGCAGCTACTTTGAAGACCCTAAGCCTCCTAAGATGAGTTAGCTCTCAATTTAAAAACTCATGATACAGGGCTTTATTTACTTACCAAAACGAACGTAGCTCATTCAGGTTCGAATTGGCTCACTGCGAGCCTACGTTTATAGTATTTACTAACACTTAGCCTCCGCTGGCTGTCCCGCGATGACATTTGAGCTTCCTGCAGTCATCACGGGCTGTCTTCGACCGAATGGATTCGACTGCACATGCGTGGTTGCTCTCTGCTGGGACTTTGTAAAAATGAAGCCCCGGCATGAGAAGCTCCACTACGTTATGGAGTAAACAGATTGAAATTTTATTTTTGTTGTAGGTGGGGGGGGCCCAAGCTGACCTTTTGCACCTGGGCCCATGAACCTTTAGCTACGCCCTTGCACTTGATGGTTGTAACTACGTAACCCAGCCCATACTGTACAATTTAAATGCCTCCCCCCTGCCTACATACCGTAACTGGAGAGTATTTATGGCTATCGTAATTTAGGCACGCCCATTTGGCCGTATTTTACGCTAATGTTACGGGCGACCTATTTTCAATTACGGCCGCCATGAGTTACGATAGGAAACATCTGCTGGGTGCATGCGCAGAACGTACTTACAGCCGAAGTTACGTTTATGGCTGGCGTAAATACTATCTATAGTTCTGGATCTGGCCCTGATTGTACATAATGTTTCTTTTACATATACTTCACAAGACAATTTTGGTAACTTAATCATTTGTTAACAGCTTATAAATACAAAGACATTAACATACCGTGCATTACTGTAGAGCAATTAGAGAATAAAACATTCATAATATTCACACTGTATTTCCCTGACATTTCCACATCAGTGTATGCATGCATGTGCTCCCTAAAGATATTGTGTGTATCATTTGAATTGCTAAGCTCCTAGATGCTTTCTTATGAGGGCACAAATCATTTTAATAGACTTTCCTAGAGAATGAGGGAGGTATGAGTTTGAGCCACCATCTGTGAGTTCATAATTAGTTAATTAAATAGCACATTATAAATGGCTATCCATGTTTATGAGTTGCACAGCCATTTGCATAGTTTCCAATGAATGGCTAATTCTGCTTAGGTCTCCTGACAATAAGCATATCCCAGTATTTGTTTTAATTCTCTTTTACAGGCACAACAACTAACTGATCTGGAGCAAAAGTTAACCATGGCGAAAAGAGAAATGGAAAAGGCGTCACTTGATAATGTAAGGGTTTGTTACTTACAATGGGCCGTATTCAGAGAAGCGTTTACATGTCGAGTTGCATGAGTATTTTTAGGTACGTTTCAACGGCGCATGCGTAGTAACTTTTTTTTTTACCTAGTATACGTAGACTATATGCGCGTTAGTGCCTCGTCGATGGACTTGGGAATCGCACTTGAATACATACGAAAAAATTCACACCTGAAAATTTTTATAAAAATGGGCGGGGGAAGGCATTTAAATGAAGGTATGTGGGAGCGACTAACATGAATCACACGTACGGAGAACACAGCTCACGGAAAGTTACAAGTGGTCTATGGAGGTGGAAGTCACCGACAGCATGGCCGAGGGAGGGGAGTGTCATGGGTGTGAAGGGGCTTGGCCTGCACCGGCCGTGCGTATAATTGCGTTCCTTCATGGAAACGGTTCTCTGAATACGGCCCAAAATGTCTCTTTTTTCTGATGTTAACCATTTAGGTGTACAATAGCATTTAGAATATTTTTACTATATTTTTATACAATAATAGATGGCAACAGTCATACATTATGTTCCATGAGTAATTGGATATCCTTTAAGTCAAATTAAAATATATTTTCCAACTGTGCTGGGACCATTAATGGTGCTGTTGATGACATCAGTATTAAAACTCAGTTTAGTAACACAGACAACTAGAAGCAATCATATTATATGGTTAAGTGTGGTAGATTATACTGCACTGTGTCCATTATCCCCAGCGGGTGGTAGCGTTGACTGCCAAGTCTCTACGATTTCCCTTCTGATGATACCGAGGGATAAGTGCCATAGGGCAACCTTAACTAACCGTGCGTTTTTTCCTTGGAATATGGCTCTCTTTGCCTTCCCTACATCCCTCCCACTCCACCCACTTTATCTAACTTTCCCCGGAGGCTGCCTTGTCACACCTCCTCTCACCTTAAAAACTAACGACTGCACGTAGTTAATTTACATGCCTAAGGGCTACATAGATTGCGTAGTAAGGCTGACTATGATTGCTCAGTTTAGAAAATCTGAAAATATGCACCTAAGAAGCCTCTGCTACAGCAAACAAAATAGAGAAAAGAAAGCTCCATGGCTTGTCCTCCTGGTTTTCTCCATCCTCTGTGCCCATCACTCTTGTTCTCTCCTCTGCTCTGTCCCTGTTTCTACTAACTCTCTTTTCCACTCCTTGCCTTCTCCACTTCTCCTGTGTTCCAGCTGCTCCCAGCTCTGTCCTTTGTTCCTTTGCTTACCTTGTCCTGTCTTCTTTTCTATCGCCTTTCCTGTTAGCTGCTCTGCTCTGTTGTTTTAGTTGTTTCATTCTCTCTCTCTCTCTCTCTCTCTCTCTCTCTCTCTCACTGTCTTCTTTCTCTCTTCTCTCCTCTCTCCTGACCATCACTAAACCTGCATCGAAGGCATGAAATTAGGGTTATGAATATTGGAACATATCACAACTACGAACGAAGGGACGTGCCAGGCATACGACGCCCATAATTATGCTTCGGAGGCGGGAGGAGGCATTTAAATCGAACAGTATGGACGCGCTTAGGCAGTTACATATGTGCAGTCTGTACAATGTCAGTAGTTACACTTTGTAAGTTAATGTAGGGTTTGGCAAGTGTAAAACAGCAAAAGTACGTACGGCTGAGAGGAGTGCCTAGGGGAGTGCATAGAATATACGCTAGCGTAAATGTGCTACGTCTTGAAATGTAATGTAAACGTAGCTCTGGATCTTGCCCTTTGTTATTATATAAACATTTTTTGGGGGGAAACAGTTAATTTTACAGTTAACAAAATAAGTCATTTCCTTAAATTTTCATTTTTAAAAGAATAGTTATATGTTTACATCTACAAAGCGTAGAGCACATAAGAACATTGCATTGTGTTTTTATATGATGTGGGTTCATAATGTTTTGCTCCCCTACTGGCATTAACCAGCAGACTATTATTTCAGGCACAGAATCTCATGAAAGTGCAGTGCTTTTAAGCTATTATTGGCTACTGCTAACACATAACAACCTATGGATCTTCCTTTCCCCAGGAATCACAATTGAAAGCTTTGAAAGAGACTGTGCAGCTCTGCCTGTCTTCCGTGTTACACAATCAGCCACCCGCAGAAGATATCATCTCATCAAAGCAAAGAGACAGGCCGACGTCTTCGAGAGGGACAGATGAGAATCCAAACACGGAGGTACTAGTTATGATTTTTCTATGCTCCTGAATGCATGTATTGAAAACTGTGAAAAAAGATTTAGGGCCAAGCTGCGGGCTTGGAGCTGCGGATTTGGAAAATGTTGACCATAGCACCCAATCAGATTTTAGCTGACATTCTCTAGTATGTAAAAAGAAAGTGAGAGCTAGAATCTGATTGGTTGCTATAGGCAACATCTCCACTTTTCCAAACTCGCAGCTTAGTAAATCTGGCCCTTAGAATAGTGCTCGGAGACATGAATAAGTTGAACTACAATTTCAGCATGTCTTAGTAGAGGATGGAGTTTTTTCCCTAAGTCTCATGTTGGAAGTACTTAAAAGGGCATACATACTTCATAATGGATCATAATGGATTGTTTTACATATGTGTAATTAACTTATCTAACACACCAAGGGTTGAGCTTTAAGAAGCTGTGGCTATGCATGTACCCGCACCTAACTTAAAGCTCCTTCCCACGCCACCTCCCCCATTTTAACGAATTTAGGGCACTTATGAATGTCCTTGGGCTTCTCTAACTTCCCATACATATTTTCCTCCTTAAGAAGGAGAATATGAACAGTGTTCCCCTACCCCACCCTCTTCGGCTCCTTTCCATAGCTCCCACTTTCCTTTTATGTGGGTATGGGTTCCTGCTAAGAACGTTCCTATTTTGATAGGGCCGTTCTTTCCCAGCCAGTTTTGAAATTGGCTGGGATATCGATTGCTTATGGTTTGATGAGGCAAAGCAATAGATCCCCAGAGCATCGAACATGGTGCTCTGATAGGTAAGTTCCAAACACTACCTAAACCCTATCCCTAATTCTAACCCTAACCCTCCACTTCCATTACCCTAACCCTCACCGCAGCCTGACCCTAACCCTCCCTTCTCCCTGGCCTGACCCTAACCTTCTCTTCTCTATAGCCTAACCCTAAGACAATAAGACTCCCCTCCCTGCAACCTGACCCTAACCCTCCCCTTCTATGGCCATAACCCTAACTCTCCCTTACGAAGAACCTAACCTTAACCCCTCCCCCCCAACATTAAAAGTCCCCTGAGAGGTTAATCACCTCTCCGGAGCTGTCAGCAGAGGTTCCATCGGGTTCGGTCCTGTGAAAATGGATAGGTGAGTATGACGATCGGCACACACACCCATTCAGAAAAAAAATCATAAAAGGGCTGCCTATTCGAAATAGAGACAGCCGAAAAGGAACTTTCGGCTGTCTCTATTTTAAAAGCAGACCATTGTAGCGGAGACTGCAACCGCTTTAACGTAACCCACTACGTTCATTTATTCAATCTAGGTACCTAAATGGTACATAGATTGCGTAAATGACCCACCTCGCATACGTAGTAAGGTCATTTCTTAAAAGACCACACTTAGTGTAAGTGTGAATATGGTCCTGCATTCCAAGGCCCCCAAGCAATTATCGGAGGAGGACTGGAGATCCCACACTACCCTCCTGTCCCCTCATCTCCAGTCTGCTCTGCTTTGTATTCAATTCTAGAGGTAACATCTCCAGAAGGACATAAATGTAATAGAGCTCATGCAATAAAGGTGTAATAAAATGAAGTATAACATATGTCAAAAATTTACCCAGAAAGAATAAAGGTACTAGACAAGTATTTAATTGATCAGAGAAGTGACAGGAAGGATATGATAGAAGCCCTTTAGTTTAACAAGGAGATTAACCAGGTACAGGAAGGTGGCATTTTTCAAAGGAAGAAAAAAACAGGAGGGCAGCACTGAAACTGGAGATTGCTAGAAAATGTCAGGAAGCATTACTTTATTGAAAAGGTTTGAATAAGTAAAAAGCCTCCTATCAGAAGTAGTATAGGCTAATACAGTAGATCTACAGTTATGCCCAGTTAAACATTTAACAAAAACATGGAAAAGTCTGCCATACATGGTTCTAAATTGCATGCATGGTGGGCCCACTGGCTGGGGAAAATTGAATAGGGCTACAGAAAACATTAAAACGTATTTACTTACCATTTAGCAGCTACCTACTTCCTGCAGAGATCAGACAATAAAGCTGACGTCACCCGTTCAATATGTATGACTCATCCTGTGCATTGAAAATGTGATGTCAGCTTCATTGTCATGTATCTGAAGGAATCTAGCAGCTGCTAAATGGTAAATAAACAAAGTTTTAATGCTTAAATAATGGGCTGCAGTCTCACTTCTCCACCATGTCGTGAAATAGGCATCATAGAAAAAGTAGCCCAGCTGTATTTAAAACTTCAACCAGGATCTGAAGTCACCATGAGTTATAACAAATAAACAAATGGGCAGACTAGATGATATAAGTGGTTCTTATCTACAATTTAAGTTTCTATAATTCTCTACTCACTAAAGAACAGAGGAACTTATACTTATGTTTATCTCACTGAAGTAGATTCAGCAAATGTCATATTTGAAATTTGCATCCTCGCCCACAGATAATTTTAAAGAATGAAATAAGTACATGCAAAATTTTAAAAAATACGCACTTAAGTGGCAAGGCAACTTACATAACCCTCCCATCGTTCCTACGGATTTTAACTGACATCCGCGTCCATTGGGCTACATTAACTCTCCGTACTTAGCAAACCACCCTTAATGCCCCAAATAAAGTAAAAGCTTCTTTAGTGTGAAGTTGAAAAAGTTAATTTGTTGATTTGTTGATGAAGTAGTTTTGATTGTTCTATTGCTCTCAGTCAGTGCTTGGTGCAGTTCTGTGTATTTATCTACCTTTATCACTTAAGAAACCCTCATTAGCATAAGATCATGACTCTCAGACGTCATTGTAATGTTATACCCCACACAATGGACTGTATTCACAATAAGTGTGGGATCTAACCTTCAATGGTTACTTTTGTTAACGCATGTTAAAGTTAGTTCGAGCTGTTCTTTTGGAAAAATAAAAATGAACTTTTCTAAAGCCTAATCAGAGCATTTAGTTTCTTATCTTAAAATCATAAGTAATTTTAGGCACCTAAACGCACGACCGATTCACAACTTATAAAGTCCACACGTGCCTAATTATATGCAGGAAAGACTTACATGCTTACTTTGCACTCCTGACCCAGGGGGAGTGGTTAACTGGTTTCTCTCTTTTCTCTGAATTGGTATTGCGGATTTTTCACGTGCGTAAATTTAGGTAAGTTCGCAATTTTACTCTAAAATGTGTGCTTAAGGATTTAACTGTTTTTATTGTGGAAGAGTAAATATTTAGCTTTAAATCTGTATAGTTTTGTTTTGAGGGTTTTTTTTTAAGTGCAGTAGAATCATTATTTGTGTTGATGAATTTTTTTAATGCCAATGTATAAATCGCATCGGGACGGATCCAGACCTAAGTGCTTGTTATGTATCTATGCGTAGCGTATTTACGCTAGCGTATTTACACTACCCTAGGCACTCTCCTCGCTCGGACTTACTTTGGCCATTTTACACTTGTCAAACCCTACCTTAACTTTTCAAAGCGTAACTACTGACGTACGTAAAGGCTTCACTTATGTAAGTGCCTAAGCACACCCATACTGTACGATTTAAATGCCTCACCCCACCTCTGAAGCGTAATTACGGGTGTCATATAGATGTCACACCCCCTCTTCGTAGTTCACTGTTGATACGAGGCTGTTACGTACGTTCAGAGTAGCTCAGGATCTGGCCCATCATGTTTAAAGATACATCATACTTCATTACAAGGATGTACTTTTTTTTGCGTATCGGTTGCTAAGGAGCATGTACAATTCCCATTTGAGTGAATCTATGATTTTTGTAGTCTCTGAAACACGGTTCATGAAAGAACAAATGCTAGAGGTAAAATAACATAGTAGGAGATCCAGTACATAAACAATGCTTTCTAAAGCATGAATGCCAAGTTCAATTCTGCCACAGAAATGTCTTTGTTATTCCTGATCTCTAGCAGTAAAAAAGAGAACATTGCAGCAGCCTTTTTTTTATCACAAAGAGTTGATGTTTATATTATACCTTAAGTTTTGTTTAAAAAAAATGATATTATTAGCCAGAACTGCGGTTCTCAAACTTTTGGGGGGGGAGGTACCAGTTACCCACTATGCAATTATGTCAAGTGCCACTTTGCATGTCATGGAGACACATACCCACCACATATATTATTTATTTATTTATTTATTTTTTGTTGTTTTTTTGCAGTGATTTAAAGGTGTAATTTCTACATAAGCCATTTAGCCCCCAATATATTTCCTAAATTATGTCCTCAGCCATTTGGTATAGTACTTCTTAACTATCTTGCCCTGATGCCCTGAGTACCACCTGACAGTGGTCCAAGTACCACCCTGAGCTAGAGCATTAACATTGGTCATTCTTTGCAGGTATAGCTCGCTGCTCTGATGATCTGTCTTCCGACAGATCATCATTGCTGGACTGAAGCACTAGCTGCCATCAGTGTTTGGCAGTCTGCAGCTAAAAGACATAGGACCATATCCAGACCTATGTAAATACTATGCAAGCGTAAATACTATGCACTCCCCCCGGGCACTCCCACCAGTTGTCCGTAATTACACTGCCTTATGCCTGCTAAACTTTACCCTAACTTTACTATTCGTAACTATGGCAGGACGTAACTATGCGATGATCATAACCACACAACCCAGCCTGTACTGTACAAGTTAAGTGCCTCCCCCGTCTACATTCTGAAACTGGAGCGTAATTACGGCTATCGTAATTTAGGCACGGCCATCCGGCCGTAATTACGTTAATGTTATGGGTAACGACAGGAAACATCTGCTGGGCGAATGCGCAGAACGTACTTACAGCCGAAGTTACGCTTACGGCTGGTGTAAATACACCCGAGGGCGTAGTTCTGGATCTGGGCCATTGGGCCTGAAAAGCCGATCTGCGCATGCGCCGGGCAGATGTTGCCCAGCGTCGCTACGGCAACGCCCGATCGTGGATCGGGCGTTCGTAGCAGCTCCGTAGGGATGCTGGAGGGGACGCCCCCCAGTGTCCCTACGTTCAGATTAGTGTAGGTGGGCAGGAGCTAGTTTAATGAGGGGGGGAGCTAGTTTAATGAGGGTGGGAGGGCGGGCTAGGCGGCCATACGCTCCTG
>WWET01000538.1:104991-130153 GCA_011038615.1 Limnodynastes dumerilii | reverse complement strand
CACGTAAAATTGGCACGCCCACACGTAAGTATTTACGTGACACATACGTGAATGGCCCATACGTTCACAATTACGCTACGCTAATGAGCGTATTTTCTATGGTGTGCATGCGCAGTACTTACAAATAGGCGATTTTACACCTCGGCCACGCCTAAATTCGCTCAGAAGCGTTGTTCTGGATCAGGCTCATTATGTCAATCAAAGCAGAATTAAAGACACTCAGGGGTAACTCCAACAATTTTCAGATGGGAACCACTACAACGGGTAATACATTCGTCCTGCTTTGACATCCACTTGCTCTCCGTGACACTCATCGAACTGTAAGCTGTTTATGCCCATTTTTTCTGGGACACAGACTGTATTAAGAATTGTCACCTACGGCCATGTTCCCCAACCTCAGTCCTCAGGGACCACTAACAGTCCATATTTTCTAGGTTTCCTTAAAGAATCGCAAGTGATATAATGAGCAGCACCTGTGGAGCTTTTAAAATGTGACAGTTAGTAATGAACACACCTGTGCTCCAGCAGTGACACCTGGAAAACATGCACTGTTAGTGGTCCCTGAGGACTGAGGTTGGGGAACACTGACCTACGGGACTTTTGCATTTCATCTTCTTATTACTTTACCATAACATCAAGCTGTCTGCATATGTTTCCCTGTATGTGCATTCATGTATAATAAGTACGCAATTATACGCACTGTAGTTGCAAGGCCACACCCATGACACTCCCCTCACACGGACGGGTTGACGGTGACTCACAAGCCTCGACCACTCTTATCTTTAAGTGTAAATTCCGAGCGCATAGTACTTCCGTACGTGCGTATCTAACTAACCGCGCCCTCAAATGGTCATTTAAATTTCTTCCTCCATCCACTTTCACGTATCTGTCTCCGGACGAATTATAACCACGCCCCTCCGTTTCCATACGTATTTTCTCACGTGCGATTCACAAGTCCGTGCGTAATGGACTTCTGTGCGTAAAATCAATGTAGATAATGTAAATTTAGTTACTACGCATGCGCAGTTCATCAGATCGTAAAAATACACACGGAACTTCCCGCAAAAACGGATCTCTGAACATGGACCATTGGGCCTGATCCAGAGCTACGATGTAGCGCTGAGCGTACTAATGCTCAGCGTTGCATCGTGGACTCCCCCTGACACTCCCCCTGCCCCCAGCGTACTTACCCTCAATTACGCCAGCTGAAGGGTACCTATCGTTGTTACGATAACGCCCCCCTCCAAGCCTCATTCCCCTCCCTCCCCCCGCCTCCCTACATTAACTACAGCGTAGTAACGCTGGGGGACGCCCCCTGCAGCGTTACCACGCTGGTGCTACGAACATCTACCCGGCGCATGCATAGATCGGCTTTTCAGCCGATCTTACGCTTACACCCGCCGTAGTTATAGCTCTGGATCAGCCCCAATTGTCTTTAAAAAACAATGTATTAGATGTATGTGATAAGTAAATAGCATTTTTAACTGGTAACATTTACATGTATATGAATAGATAGCCGCTATAGATAGCATCTACTGAGTTTCAATGAACCCTTAATCACATAAATGGTGATTTACAAAATAGCAATATGTGGCCAACTTCCTTGCTACACAGTCATTTGCCTATTTAACTATGAAACACATGGACTGGATCAAGGAGACAGATGGTGACAGATAATATAAAAATACAGCTAATTAGACCATGTTTCTGTTGTAACTGAATGAAAACGAGTCAGAATTATGTGCTGTGTACATGTAAAACAAGGTCTTGTGTTTCATGGTTAGATGGAAAAATTTCCCTTTCCTCAATTTCAAGTGTCAAACGGTAGTTTTAAAACAGATTCTAAAATGCACAATACAAGTTGAACATGTTATTGATTAAAACATTTGTCTCTTGCCATTCAAAGAATATTAATCCTCCCACTTATAAAGGGAGCAAGAGGAGCATAGAATGTCAGGGTTGTCAAGTCAGATTCAAACATATCCATCACTCTCTCTGAGTTAAGTTTGAACAAGATGAACAAATAGGACGAGATTCAGAGATGGAAAATAAAAGAGGAAATACCAAGTTGATTTCAGGGGAAGTCAAGGTAATTGTATTCTTTGCATGCAGGGATATATCTTTGAATGGCTTACTGCACACAGATACTGACCAGCTTTACTATCACACTGTTATTTAGACTTGGATTAGGAAACGCCACCACTCAACTCTAATACTGTTTGCAACAGATGAAATATGACTCCCCTGAAATCAACTTGGTATTGCCCAGAAGTAACTTTCCTCCTTATTTTCCATCTCTGAATCTGATCCATAAACCTCTGGTCCATAAACCAGTAACCTGTTTAAAACATCATTGGGGAGTTTAGGGGAGTAGAGGGGATGGACCGCCCTGCCGAACGCAAGTACAAGTAGCCTATTCTAGAAAGGTCTGAATTTGGTCCAAAATGTTTAATTAGATAATGATAGAATCTATGGATTTACGTAAATACTTTTTTTTTTATATTTATTTAATTCCTTGAACTGTGAGGTTCAGTAAAAAAAGTGTAAGCTCTTTAAATAGATAAAAAAAATTTTATGAGAATAAATAAAATAAATACCAACATATAAGATATAATTTATTCTTATGTCAGTGAGCTACAAGCACAAACTCTGAGGCCAATATATTGGTGAAGCCAGAATTATAATTTGAGAATGATCTGACCACTTTCTACACCAAGAAAGTTAATGTTCATAAAAGTACAAAACAATCTTCAAAGAATAACCGATTTATGTCATCAGATATGTACTTTATAGAATTTTTTTGTCTTTTTAAACTGTGTTCTCCATAGCATTATAATATTTGAATCTATTTAGTATATAAAATGGTAATAAAATATCATCTAGTTGCCTTTGCAGTTTCTACATCATTAGTTTAGCCTCTAAAGGTTATCTTTAGTTAGAGAAGTGAACCTAATCTTCACATCAAAAACATACTGATAATTATGACTCATCTGACGGATAGGGCTGTAAATAGTTTCTTAGCAACAGATCATTTAAGTTTCTGCAAGTTTGCAGACCAGTGGGGAATTTTGAGCCATTCATTTGAGATAAATTGTCTTTCAACTGTTGGCTTCCCACTGGCCAAACGTTTTCACTTCTCTGTCTTAGAGAATCTCACCACACTACGTGCTGCTAAAAAATAAACAGCTGGAAATTGAGATTAATCCTGAGTTTTTCAGAGAATCACCTTCCAGATAAAACTGGAGTAGAGTTATGTGTAAATACGCATATCTTTATTTTTTTTAGCATTGCAGATGCCTAGAAAACATATGTGCAGACAAATGTGCATCATGATGAGTTGTAAGCTAGCTATGCTATCCTATGTTAAATGGATAACTTGGGCAGCTGGATTTTGCTTTGAGTATGTGTATGCATTTATGTGCAATGTTCCGTTTAAAAATGCACTATTTCAACACAACGAAGCGTAATGATCCATCACTGAGCCTCCACGATATGTTATGCACAGCAGCGTTTTAAGAAGTGAGGGAAACCTGATTTGTACATAGGCCCCTCTTACCTGAGACAGGACTGTCCCGATTTGCAGTCCTCAAAAGGGGCGGGGCCTAACTGCACTGTAAGTGCCGTCCTATTTCAGCCCGCGAATAGGGACAGTCCCACCGCAACGGAAGAAAGGGGGCTCATTCGGCATCTATTTCTTCATTTTTGGAAGATCTTAGAGGGAGGAAATAGATGCCGAATAGCACCCCTTCCCCTGTCAAACCTGGGTGCAGGATGAATGCCACAGGGCCTCCTGTTCTGAGGGGCCCATGTGTAGTGCACACCCTGCACCCATTATAGATACGCCTATGGTCATGCAACATATCATTAACTGTCTCTGGCTCCTCTATGTACAGAAACAAAAAAAAAGTGCCCCACACTCATAGTTATTAACCAGTAACTATTCTATTTGTAAAATAAAATGAAGAAAGACTAGCTCCATACATTTGCAAATATTATAATAAGCCACCAGCCACTTTCAAGGCTTTTCTGCTATGGTGGTACTACCTGTAAACTGTCAGAGTCCCTATATTTGGTCATATATAATGTGTTTTAAAAAATTGAGAACTATGTCCCCTTAGGAGGCACCCCTAGCCTCAAAAAATAGCTGCTCTGGAATAGCACTTCATATATCTTGATGTGCACAGAAAATAGATGTATTCTATATTCACGTTGTTGGGAAAATACAGACAGCACAGGGTGAACCAAGTCCCAGGAACCTGCAGCTAACTAAGCACCCAGAAGTCCCACTCTAGTTTCCAGTCGCTAACCTGGCATTGGTTGCCCTACCCACAACACAAACCAGCTATATATAGCTTTTCTCCTAGCACTGACTAGCTGTTATTAGACCCATGTCTTCCACCTATGAGCTCTGTGTGTATGAAGGATGGATGTGGTATGCGACTTGAATGATATTTGATCGACATTCTGACTTAGACAGTGTATAAATGTTGATATATATATAAACTCGACAGGGTTGTTTTTTTTGACATCCCTAAGATCAATAGTATTATATCGGACTTAGAATTGCTGACACTTAAAAGTCCTACATTAACACTAATCATTACCACAGCCTAACTCTAACCGCAGCCTAACCCTTAACTCTTAACCGTGATGCCAATATAAAGTATAATACTTGCAGGTCTGCAGCCGGTTCGGAAAGTGTAGATTAGATGTCTCAGTTGAGTCTAGAAGTGTCGAGCAGGCGTCACAGTGGAGTGAAGAATCAGCGAGTGGGCAACACTATCAAGTGGGCATCCTTAGATGCAGCATCTATTAAGCCTGCCTGCAGATGAAG
Source organism: Limnodynastes dumerilii (assembly GCA_011038615.1). Lineage (NCBI taxonomy): Eukaryota > Metazoa > Chordata > Amphibia > Anura > Limnodynastidae > Limnodynastes > Limnodynastes dumerilii. Next base: position 125,319 of record WWET01000538.1, on the reverse strand, counting down.
ACTGCAGAACTCCAGTAAGCTGACAAGGGACCGGACCCAGACCTGAGGTCTGCAAGTCCACACATGAGAGGGAAGTGAATTCCCATCTCATTTTTCTCATCTGCCTAGGGCATGGGCTTGAGGAAATCTGGGGCCATATTTACTAAGCTGCGGGTTTGGAAAAGTGGAGGTGTTGCCTATGGCAACCAATCAGATTCTAGCTCTCACTTTCCTATTACATACTAGTTGCTATGGCAATATCTCCACTTTTCTGAATTCGCAGCTTAGTAAATCAGGCCCCGGGTGTCGGACGGAGATCTGGATTCCACCAAAGGTTATCTCACACACACACACACGCACGCACACACAGCTGCTACTGTTGTTGTTTATAAGTTATGTTTTAATCAGCCTTATAAAGAGAAAAAAAAACAATAATTAAAAAAACAAGAGAACAACATTTTATTATATTGCTTACAAGAAGCACTTCTCCATATGCCTTGCTTGCATAACTCACACGCCCGAAGTGTTTGCAGTAAAATTTATCTCTTGGACTTTAGTATTGAACGTTGAAGTAATAGCATCTGGAAATCACTACGCCGTAGTCTAATAAATTCTTTCCGTATTTGAACTTCTTGTTAATAACAAAATAATAAGTGTCATACTTCAAATCCTACCATGTAATTTGCTTTGTTTATCATCTTGTCCTTGGTGTTTCAATAACACTGTTTGTAAATAAATCCCATGTTTATTTATTTATGCATGTTTTCTATGTATGAATTTAATTAGAAGTCTAGAGGGCTTCTGGAGTTAATTATTTAAGAGGTACAAGTGATGTATATATACTTGTAGTGGTTTGTTTCCAGTTTAGAGAGTGTGTGACGTACTGTAGGTCTAAATCACAAACAGGGCACTGGATCTGTATGAACCGTAAATTAGTATTGTTGGAAATATACCAGGATAAATTAGAGGTTGATAAGATGTTAAAATGACTTTGCCTTGAGCTATGCCACATGCAGAGTAGTCCTCACCAGGCAAGTGTTATCTTTTATCTTGATATATCATACAGGATTGAAGGTTAGCTAAATATTTTAGAATTACTTTTGGTTATACAGAACCGCTGGGAGTCGCCGCTGAGAAAATGCTATTTTAGAAATAGACACAGCCGAAAGCTCATTTTCATCTGTCTCTATTTTTATGAACGGGTAAATATGCTGATCGGCATATTTACCAATTCATTCTTCGGAAACGCCACCGCGGACAAGTCGCAACCGCCGCAGACTGACCGGAGTTGAGCATGACTCTATGGGAAGTTTTAGGGTTAGGCTGCAGGGAGGGGAGTCTTAGGATCAGGCTGTGGAGAAGGGAGTCTTAGGGTCAGGCTGCAGGGAAGGGAGTCTTAGGGTCAGGCTGCGGGGAACTGAGTCTTAGGGTCAGGCTGCAGGGAAGGGAGTCTAAGGGTCAGCCTGCAGGGAAGGGAGTCTAAGGGTCAGGCTGCAGGGAAGGCTAGGTTAGGGTAAGTGTAATGTACAGGGAGGGTTAGGGTTAGTATTAGGAAAAGAGTTGGGGTTAGATTCATGCTTACTATACTCCGCTGCCTCTTCATCCTGGGTAAGATCTATTGCTTTGCCCCAGCGAGGCAAAAGCATTCGATTTCCCAGGCACTTCGGAAAAGGCTAGAAGAGCGAAACAGGGCCGTTCGCAATGGTGACCCACACTTGTACAGAACTATACCAACTATTTGATTTAAACTATCTCCTCTTGCTAGACTGTCAAGGGCCTTAACCAAAAAAGTGGGACCCTTCATTTCTTCTGAGTTCTTCATGGTGGGGCAGATGGCAGCATGCAAAATGTTTAAATATTATATTTATTTAGGACCAGAGCTGGTGATAAGGGGCCAGAACCAGAGCAACGCTGTAAGTAGGGCCAGCGTAGCTCTGGTGCACTCCCCCTGACACTCCCCCTGTCTGAGCGTAGTTACACTCAGTTACGCCAGCTGAAGGCTACCCTAACTTCAGCCTACGTAACCGAGTGTAATTATGCTCACACAGGAGCGTAATCAGTGAAACCCTGCCCTTCATTTCTAATTTCCCTCCCTCCCCCCACCTACCTTCCATTACTACAACACACCCAGCCTCTTCGGGCCTGATCCCGAACTACATTGTAGTTACGGATGCCCGATTCAGGGAACCCTGATTACGCCGGGCAACATCTGCCCGGCTCATGCGCAGAACAGCAAATATGCCGTTCTTACGCATACGGCTGCCGTAACTATTGCGGCGGCCATAGCTCGGGATCTGGCCCAAAGGGTTCATCATATGCCTGCAAACTACAAATTTTCACCCTCACTAAGTCCGTGCTGTAATGTAGACTTGGGTAGGTGCTGTTTCTGCCCTCTGGACATGAGCATCACAGCCTGTCAACATAGCTCCATCTTCTCATTGGAAAAAAAATGGCTGTTCCAGTAAATGTCATTTTCAGATATGAGAAGAAGGAAAGGTGCAACTTTGTACATTATCATTAAAGTGATCCTCTACCATTCTGTTGATGCACAAAATTTTTTATATTGAGTCATGATATTCTCTATATGCATTTAAAGTCTGACCAGATGTCATAATGTTTCACTCTTGTATAGTGTGTTGACTCGGGTTGGATACAGACTTAAGTTAGTGCTTGGAATTAGTTACTCCTGGGCTAAACCATATTGATTGCAGGGGAGTTATATTTAATCTGCTGCAAAGAGTATTAGAGTTGAGAGGTGATGTTTCCTATCCCAAGTCTAAATAACAGTGTGATAGTAAAGCTGGTCAGTATATGTGTGCAGTAAGCAATTCAAAGCTATATCCCTGCATGCAAAGAATACAATTAACTTGACTTCCCCTGAAATCAACATGGTTTAGCCCAGGAGTCGCTAATTTCAAGCACTTACTTAAGTCTGGATCCAGCCCATCATCACCAGTGGGTGTCAGTTTTTTCCTGACAGTAGGATTTTAAGGAGAGGTGTCATGTAAATAAGTATTGTTGGAAATACACCAGGATAAGAGGTTGATAAGATGTTAAAATGACTTTGCCTTGAGCTATGCCACATAGAGGTGTTAAGATCCTTGGACTGGATGCACAACGCATTTATATACTTACATATACTTACATGCACACGTATTTACTTTGAATGGGCGCTAACCAAAAAATGGGGTGGATAATATATCTATATATAAAGATGCGAGCGGCCGTCAAAGGAATGTTGTGCGCATATCCTTAGTAAGGGGAAAGGAGACAAAGCTACATCCCCAACAACAAAAACTTAAACTTAAAGGGACAGCGCTCTAGATAATCGAAACAAGTAAATAGCTACAACCAGAACCGGCAAGAATGGTGGTAGCAATGAATTGACACTGGCAACAGAAGCAGATTAAAAAAATTAAGATTATTTATTCTAACATATTAAACACATTTAAAAATGATATATATCAATTCTCATATGTAATGAGCGTTCTATATAGTATAAGCAGGAATTTGATGTGGGAGACTGTTTGTTTTACCACAATATTTGTCAAGAAATTCTTAAATATAGCAGCTCCTTTCTAAAAAAACACTAAAAAGTCTCTATTGCAGCATACAGTACAATGTAGAGATAACAGGTAAACGAAGATGTACTCCCGTCAACCAAGGTTTTGGGGGGTATATTACCGTCCTCCTGATGTCTTGTTAAGACTCCTGCACAAGCACTGGATAGCGGGATGTCCTTCAGAATGTGCTTTCTAAATAAATCCGTTACCTAGGGAGATTTCCCATTCCAACGGTATAATTTCCAGCTGGAACGTGGTGGATGGACTCCACAAATAAGGTAAGGTGGCTGTAGTTATCACAAAGGAGTTGTCCGGTGTCCGCGTAGCTGCTCAGACTTGTAGGTGAGAGTCAGCTGCTTCCGGGTCTCCCTACTTTCTCCACAGTGTGCTGAGTGTCACAGCCGGTGAGAACTTTCTCCACAGTGCGCTAGATACTCCAGCTGGCAGGGACCGTGACGCTAGGTCAGCGTAACTCTTCGGGTGGCCAACCCAGAGTTACCTAATTCCAAGAGTCACAGGGGGAGGCTTCAAGGAGGTAAATAATGGAACGTCAGTCTCCAAAAATTCTGCTTGAAAGTGCTAGGTGCTTACGCGTTTCATCCGCTGCATGGGACTTTCTCAAAGCAAATAAATGAATGAAATAATGGACATGTATACTTCTGGTTTTTATGTGTGTCTCAGTAGGTCTCAGGTGTTCCGATTACTCCCCTCATTATCTCTCTGTGGTAATCAGGTGCAGCTGAGTATCTGCACATACATTTAAAATATATAAAAACACAAAACAAAAACCATAAAAATGGCAAAAAAAGGGAAAGAAATGTATACATGTATACTTACATGCCTTGAATTCAGTGAAGAGATACTACGCATGCGTAGTAACTTTTTTACGCTATCTGCGTAGCGTTTTGTTACGTAGATTGCGTACATGCGGTCTTTAAAGATATATATATATCTATATCAATATATAGGCTACATCCCTGTCTGATATCAATGTGAGATAATTATTGCTATCAGATATCAGATAACATTTGTTGCATCCGGCATATATCTTTACTTTGTTTAAGTGAATTTCACTTGTCTGAATAACGACAGAAAATTATTGGGTAGGGGGATAGGACAATGATGTATTAATACTTTTGTTTGCTGAATTGGTATCCTAGAAAGGTTATAAAATCTTTTGTGTCTATTTTTTCAGCTGTGATGATGGCAAAATTGTAATTGCACTTATACATATTCTTTGAATGTAATATATTAAATTTAAAAGAAGCTAACTCTTTGCAATATTAAAGTCAATTAAGTAATTATCATTTTTTTTAATCTAAAAGTTTCCTAAAGCAGAGAGGAACAAAAGGAAAGTTCACCCAAAATTAAAATTGGTGTTTCAGTGGCGTTCCATATGACACCACACAAAACAAAATTTTACCTACTAAGGACAAGATGTGCTCGGAGAGCATTTCCGCTATGATAAGCCTTTGTGCACCCCTACTGTATAATTTAAAAGCTTCCCCCTGCCCAGCATGGTGGAAGAGAAGTACAGCCCCTTTTCTCGCAATACCTATCATATGGAAATAAGGATTTATGTGCATAAAATGCATGTTACATCTGGGCCCTCCCCACAAAGCACTCCACTTGGGCCCTTTCCTCAACGTCCTTTGGTCTGGATCCGATCCATAGACGTTAAACTATAAATATTACTTGAAACATTTCATTTTCAACAGAAAACACAGGCATTTGATTAACTAAACCTTTATATTATGTCAAACCATCACTTGAGCTTTTGTGCATTTGTTAATCTCCTGGAGTAAATCTATTCCCTATTTACAAGTGAGAATCCTCCAAGCTTGGCTTTACAAGTTTTAAATCTGTCAGTGGGAATTTAACATCCAAGACTTTTCACCGCAGCCTCAAACTCCTATTTAATTTCTAGAATTACCTAATCTTCTTTTATTTGTTGGGAAAGAGATAAAATATACAGCGAATAGATTTAGTGAGAGGGAATTCATTTAAGCTGTCAGTTTTATAAAACACAATGGTCTATGGTATTGCGTCCCTGGTAATGCAATAAATCAACAAGCATATCCCTGCACATGGACTGTAAAGTTGATTAGATATATACCGAAACCCAGAGTGAAAGAGAAAGAAATTCTACTTTTTCGAAATATAATCTTCTCCTTCCGTCTTAGCACAGTTGTTTTGTTTGTGAGATTTTATAAATATATCTTCTTTCAGTATATCTCCCTAATAGCAAAACATATTATATAGTGGTCTACTACTTACTTGACAAAAAAAAAAACCTTTTATAGAGGGGAGATAAAGTAGCAGGTCCGCCTTCAGAACTGGTGGGGCTCGGGACACACCGATGAGGCCCCACCCCCTATGTGACATTAACGGTGACATCACGTAGGCAGGGCCCCATGGACCTGCGCTACTAATTGGCTGGTGCGCATTGGACCTGTTCTGATGGCAAACCCTCATCACCTTCAGTCCTGGCTGTTTCCTCCTGATGGCGGCCCTGTAAAGTAGTGACATATTTGTATCATCAGGTCCTACTCTGTGGGTCAAATGCAGGAGACAGTGGGAGAAGTGTCCAAATTTTGGAACTTTCCCAAACACTTTTTAAGAGTTGGCAAGTATTAGAAAGTAGTAAATGGTTAGGAATTTGTTTTGGATTTTATTTCTCTTTTTTTTCTGCATGACATTCAGCAAATCCATAGCAGGCTTCCCAAACCTTGCTGACACCATTAATTTTATTTACATAGTACTATTTGTCCTCTTCCCTACTGTCATCTTCCCTTTACCCTGTTCTCATCACTTCCCACCTTTTTATCTATACTGTCTATCTCTTTCTTTACTCATCTGCTCCTACACACATATCCAGCATCTTTATTTTCCTTACATATTGTTCCGCTATTTTTGTAAATTATTGTATTGTGTATGTGACTATTGGATTTGCTATTGCCTCTGTATGGCGCTGCGGATACCGTGTGGCGCTTTATAAATAAACATTAATTATAATAATAATATTAAATTACGTAGCGCTTTACAGAGAAAATTTCATATTCACTGGCTCATTGTAGCTACATTCTAAATAATTTTTTACTGATTGACAGGTCAGTGACAGCACAGAGCATACATGCAGGAAGACTGTAGTGTAGCATGGGTGAGAACGATCCAAGCAATATGGAAGGGAATCTTACCCTGCACTGATGCACATTGTTCAGCTGAGTCAGTTGTTAGTGTTTTTGATAGCAATGTGGGCAGATGGTAACCATGGGGTAGATCCAGAACTACGTGTGTGCGTACGTATTTTCGCGGTGCGTATTTTCGTACACGTAAGGTCGCTACACTCCCCACGGCACACCCCTTGCACGGACGTATTTTCTCAAATTACACGACCCAAACCCTACCTTAACTTTTCCTAACGTAACAGCATACGTCCGCTAACGGACGTACTGACTACGCGAACGTACGCAGCTTAGCATGCCCATACTGTACACTTTAAATACCACCCCCCGCCTACTTCACGTAAAACGCACGTAATGTTCACTAACGTAAATTTGGCACGCCCACACGTAGGTATTTACGTTTGAAATACGTGAATCACCCATACGTTCGAAAATACGCTACGTGAATGTGCATATTTTCTGTGGTGCGCATATGCGCAGTGCGTAAAAATCGGCGAATTTACGTCTCCGCCACACGTAAATTCGCGGAAATGCGTAGTTCTGGATCTGGCCCCATGAGCTTAGCACATTTCTCCAAACTATAAAAAAAAATTGTAACATGCAATATATGCATAAAAACCATAAAAAGTAATAATAAATATAATATACAGAATGCTTTCCTCATGAAAATCCACTATTATATCAATGGACCTGATCAAGACCTCTGTGCATGTTCTGTGCACAGGTAAATCTGCTCCGCGAGGGAATGTGGGGCATCCCGGCGCCATACTGGATAGGCGCCGGACATCCCCCCGCACCACGCTTACAGATTAGCAGCGTTCATACATTCTCCTGTATGAACGCTGCCAATCTGTATAGAGGTGAGCTGGGGAATGTCCGGCGCCTATTCAGCGTCATTTACTTACCAACAGCCGGACTGGCCGCCACTGGGTCCCGACGTCCCGCACGCAGCTCTGTTGAAAGACGTCAGCGTGACGCTGGCGTCATTCTGCAGAGCGCGCCGCGGAGGAGAAAGCTGGAGAGCAGACAAGAAAGGTAAGTTTTATTATTTGAAGCTGCTGGACCACTATTAAGGGGGGAAATGGGGCTGCTGGACCAGTATTAAGGGGGACATTGAGGCTGCTGGACCAATATTAAGGGGGACAATGAGGCTGCTGGATAAATATAAAGGGGGGAAATGGGACTGCTGGAAAAATATAAAGGGGGGAAATGGGGCTGCTGGATAAATATAAAGGGGGAAATGGGGCTGCTGGACCAATATTAAAGGGGGGCAATGAGGCTGCTGGACAAATATTAAGGGGAAAATAAGGCTGCTGGACCAATATTAAGGGGGACATTGAGGCTGCTGGACAAATATTAAGGGGGCAATAAGGCTGCTGGACCAATATTAAGGGGGACATTGAGGCTGCTGGACAAATATTAAGGGGGCAATAAGGCTGCTGGACCAATATTAAGGGGGACATTGAGGCTGCTGGACAAATATTAAGGGGGCAATAAGGCTGCTGGACCAATATTAAGGGGGACATTGAGGCTGCTGGACAAATATTAAGGGGGCAATAAGGCTGCTGGACCAATATTAAGGGGGACAATGGGCTGCTGGACAAATATTAAGGGGGCAATAAGGCTGCTGGACAAATATTAAGGGGGCAATAAGGCTGCTGGACAAATATTAAGGGGGCAATAAGGCTGCTGGACAAATATTAAGGGGGCAATAAGGCTGCTGGACAAATATTAAGGGGGCAATAAGGCTGCTGGACAAATATTAAGGGGGCAATAAGGCTGCTGGACAAATATTAAGGGGGCAATAAGGCTGCTGGACAAATATTAAGGGGGCAATAAGGCTGCTGGACAAATATTAAGGGGGCAATAAGGCTGCTGGACAAATATTAAGGGGGCAATAAGGCTGCTGGACAAATATTAAGGGGGCAATAAGGCTGCTGGACAAATATTAAGGGGGCAATAAGGCTGCTGGACAAATATTAAGGGGGCAATAAGGCTGCTGGACAAATATTAAGGGGGCAATAAGGCTGCTGGACAAATATTAAGGGGGCAATAAGGCTGCTGGACAAATATTAAGGGGGCAATAAGGCTGCTGGACAAATATTAAGGGGGCAATAAGGCTGCTGGACAAATATTAAGGGGGCAATAAGGCTGCTGGACAAATATTAAGGGGGCAATAAGGCTGCTGGACAAATATTAAGGGGGCAATAAGGCTGCTGGACAAATATTAAGGGGGCAATAAGGCTGCTGGACAAATATTAAGGGGGCAATAAGGCTGCTGGACAAATATTAAGGGGGCAATAAGGCTGCTGGACAAATATTAAGGGGGCAATAAGGCTGCTGGACAAATATTAAGGGGGCAATAAGGCTGCTGGACAAATATTAAGGGGGCAATAAGGCTGCTGGACAAATATTAAGGGGGCAATAAGGCTGCTGGACAAATATTAAGGGGGCAATAAGGCTGCTGGACAAATATTAAGGGGGCAATAAGGCTGCTGGACAAATATTAAGGGGGCAATAAGGCTGCTGGACAAATATTAAGGGGGCAATAAGGCTGCTGGACAAATATTAAGGGGGCAATAAGGCTGCTGGACAAATATTAAGGGGGCAATAAGGCTGCTGGACAAATATTAAGGGGGCAATAAGGCTGCTGGACAAATATTAAGGGGGCAATAAGGCTGCTGGACAAATATTAAGGGGGCAATAAGGCTGCTGGACAAATATTAAGGGGGCAATAAGGCTGCTGGACAAATATTAAGGGGGCAATAAGGCTGCTGGACAAATATTAAGGGGGCAATAAGGCTGCTGGACAAATATTAAGGGGGCAATAAGGCTGCTGGACAAATATTAAGGGGGCAATAAGGCTGCTGGACAAATATTAAGGGGGCAATAAGGCTGCTGGACAAATATTAAGGGGGCAATAAGGCTGCTGGACAAATATTAAGGGGGCAATAAGGCTGCTGGACAAATATTAAGGGGGCAATAAGGCTGCTGGACAAATATTAAGGGGGCAATAAGGCTGCTGGACAAATATTAAGGGGGCAATAAGGCTGCTGGACAAATATTAAGGGGGCAATAAGGCTGCTGGACAAATATTAAGGGGGCAATAAGGCTGCTGGACAAATATTAAGGGGGCAATAAGGCTGCTGGACAAATATTAAGGGGGCAATAAGGCTGCTGGACAAATATTAAGGGGGCAATAAGGCTGCTGGACAAATATTAAGGGGGCAATAAGGCTGCTGGACAAATATTAAGGGGGCAATAAGGCTGCTGGACAAATATTAAGGGGGCAATAAGGCTGCTGGACAAATATTAAGGGGGCAATAAGGCTGCTGGACAAATATTAAGGGGGCAATAAGGCTGCTGGACAAATATTAACTGCTATTCGCTCATGACGTCCAGGCGACCGGAAGCTGTCATACTGGGCATGCGCGGTGCGAATTTTTTCACGAATTTTCGCTTACGATGAGCGTACGCTCGCTTGCGGTCGTAGCTCTGGATCAGGCCCATTGTTACAAATGTTTTCTGTTTTGTGACTGCATTGTATTTTGTGACTGTGTTTTTTAACTGCATTCAGGTTACAAGAATGTTGAATTTATTGTACAGTGGTCAGAAGGATGCAGTCTGTATTGTAAGGTGACCTGTATGCTATAGCGGTCACTAGGATGTCAGTAAGGTATGTGTCCCTAAGGTATATAGTCTGTATTGTATTGCAGTTTTTAAGATGAAATGGGATTTGTATACTGGAGACTAGAATACTGCCTGTATTGTATAGTAGTGGCTATGATTTTCTTACTTTTATTGTATTTACAAGATTGTGTTTTATTATGTTCACATATATACTATACTCTAGTAACTATAATGACAAATTGTTTAACAGGTAGGCGCAAATTTAAAGTTTGCAGGGAGGCGCCGAACACCCTAGCACAGGCCCTGTGTGAGAGAGTATATTACTGCTAACGCTCCATGGTCTGTACCCATTACTGCTAACGCTCCATGGGACTGTCTGTCCCCGCCCCTCTTCAGGGGGGGGGGGGTTGCTAGGTCATCTACATGTTGCCTTAAATCAATTAATATAAATAATGAGTACTGTAATTAGCAACAGTTTTTTATGTTGCACTAGACCATTACAAAGGCTACATCTGTATGTTAACTATGAATGATGCTTTTTTATTTGTCTTCCAGCAAATGCACATGTTATGCATTAGATTTAATTATCTGTTTCAAGCAACTAGTTAATTTAAATGACATTACTAATAATCTGATAATGGTTTGGCACAAAATGCATATTTCTTCTAATGCAATTTAAAGTGATTTTATGGCAGAACTTGCATAATTTCTAAATAAGGGTCTATTATGTATATATCTATATCATGTTCAAGTGTTATTTGTGATCATTGTAGTTAAATATGGATATGTGCAGCAGCTGTGTCATACTTTTGCTATAGAATTTCGCAGTCATAGGAAATCTCAGGACTCTGCTTGTGAAACTATAAGTCCCATAATGCTCTGCTTGACAAAAGCTATGCCTATGCTGTGGAGCATACTGGGACTAATACTTTCAGAACATATGGGCCTCGATTTACTGTGGGAAAGGAAAAGTGGAGATGTTGCCCATATCAACCAGTCCGATTCTAGCTCTCACTTTCCTATTACTAACTAGAAAATGTCAGCTAGAATTTGACTTATATATCATAATTCTCATATATTACTTAATTTAATGGCAAAGTACTGATATAATCTAGCAAAATTACACATTTAAAATAAATTATACCTTTAAATTACATTATCATGCTCACAGCTTACTATATTACAGTAAAATGTCCCGTCCCCCCTTTTTAGGTGTCCAGGCTCCATCCTTTCTAACTTTCCCCTCCTTGTTTGTTTCCAGCCGTCCCTAATCCAGCCATCTCTTTTCCCTCTTGTATGTCTCCAACCATCATTTCATCTCCCCTTCCCCTGTATGACTGCAGCCAGATCCTTTAACCCACTTGTATGTCTCCAGCCATTTCTTCCCCCCTTTGTTTGTCTCCAGTCATCTCTTCCCCCTTTATATGTCTCCAGCCATCTCTTCCCCCTTTATATGTCTCCAGCCATCTCTTCCCCCTTTGTATGTCTCCAGCCATCTCTTTCCCCTTTGTACGTCTCCAGCCATCTCTTTCCCCTTTGTACGTATCCAGCCATCTCTTCTCCCCCTTGTTTGTCATATTAATAATGCGATGAGCCAGACTGACACTGTCTCTGTGCCACAAGTCCATGCCAAATGGTAAAATCAACGTAGATAGCGTAAATTTAGTTGCTACGCGTGAGCAGTTCATCCGATCCTGAAAATACGCACGGTACCAAAAAACACATAAAAAGACATAAAAGACATAAATTGGCTAAGTTACATGCGTGCGAGGAGAGGGTCAGGGGGAGTACATTATATTTAGTAGTGCGTGACTCGTGTACACTTGCATACGTAAAATAACCTTATGTTTGGATCAGGCGCTTATACAGTAACTGAAGCATGCTGAAAGCTTAATTTTAAGGCTTTCTTTTTTCACGAGCTGTGAGATAGAATAGAAAGCCCTCATTAGATTCTCCAAACCAGGACAAAATAGCTACACTGCACTTCTCCCAAACATTGTTTATCTGAAATGGATGAGAAAGTGCAGAACACTCAAAGGTATTATCATTATATTTTTATAGATGATCTAAAGAATCATTTACAGAAACATCTTCACATTATATATCTGACCACAGGTTATTCTTTAAAGCTAACAACCAGGCAAGAAGTAATGGAGTAAAGGAAATAGATTATAGAAAATTGGACAGAAAAGGAGATTGTGATAAAGATGTTTTAAGGCCGCAACAGAAAATAGTAACAACTTTGCAAAGAAAGTGACATACAGTTATACAACGGAATAGGAAAAAGTAACCAGACTAATGAATTGAAACAGAGTTAGTAAGGATAGAAAAACAATTTATTTATTTTTATTGGGAAGAGGGGGGGTGAAGGGGATATTACCTATAAAATTTGGACTGGATTCACAGATACGATTTTAGTACTTTTTCCGTGTGCATTTTTAGAATCGGATTAAATGCGCAGGCGTAGTAAAACTTTTTTTTACGCAAGTTACGTAGGATTTAGGCACAGAAGTATATTAGGACAGATTTCAAAATCGGACTTGGTGACATAGGGCTGGATCCAGACTTAGGTAAGTGCTTGAACTTAGTTGATCCTGGGCTAAACCATGTTGATTGCAGGGGGAGTCAAGGTAATTGTATTCTTTGTATGCAGAAATATATCTTTGAATTGCTTACTGCACACAGATACTGACTAGCTTTACTATCACACTGTTATTTAGACTTGGGATAGGAAACATCATCTCTCAACTTTAATACTGTTTGCAGCAGATGAAATATGACTCCTCTGCAATCAACATGGTTAGCCCTGGTGTAATTAAGTTCAAGCACTTACTTAAGTCTGGATCCAGCCCATACTTACAGAGCGGCGTGGTTTTATTCCGTACGTGTGAAATTACGTGAAAGTAGGTGGCGGGGGCATTTAAATGGCTTTTTGAGGGCGCGGTTAGTAATGTACGCACGTACCTAAGCAAATAGGCACGTAAATACACCCGTAGAGTTAAGGTTGTCTTATGGAGTTGCAAATATTTGTGTACATATTTCACACGGATCTGTGAATTCGGTCCTATGTTTCTATTTATATTTTATAAAATGTTGTTTTTCAATACAACATCGCATTGCAAAAAATATACAGAATACAGAGAAATTAGACCATTAGAATATATCTATATCGCAACATTTTCCACACAAGACCTCTCACCTCCCTGTCAACAAATAGAACTATGGGAGACCAATCATTATTGGTATTACAAGTGGGTGGATGATTGAGGTTTAATGGGACAATGATAGGGTTTGGCATAATTTGTCAGCCAAGTAAAGTGTTTATAGACCCTCCATCTACATAAAGATTGAAGGACATTGAATATAACATATAATCAGCTTTACATTGCTCATATCCATGCATTTCTATCAGTATATTAAGCTAATCAAGCTTTATAAAAGACATACACTTATGGTGTTAGGAACTCCTTTGTATTAGGATATGTGTTGGCTTTCACTGGACTATTTACTTTAATTAAAGGTTTGCAATTGTATGAGGTGAAAATGCATTATTTATTTTTCCATACAGAGAAAATACAGACTGATTTTGCTTACTGCACACAAATACTGAACAGCATTATTTAAACTGTATTTTAGATCCAAACATCTCCTCTCAGCTCATTGGACCTTATTCAGACTTAAGTGCAATTTCCGCATTGATGGAGTTGCCAATGTCTGCACACAAGAGGCTAATGCACTCCCAAGACACTGCCCTCTTGTGTACGGATTTGGACTTACATAACCATTAGTCCACAGTACCTTATTTATTCATTATTTCTGAACAGGTTTTTATATAGCGCTATCAGATTATGTAGTGCTTTACATAGAATTTTTCACATTCACATCAGTTCCTGTCCCAATGGAGCTACATTCACAGACATACACATTGTTACAGCCGCCGTGCAACTGTATGTCTGGCTTTCTCCCCGTGGCGCGTCTATGGGGAATCCCCAGCCGACGGTCTTCTTAGATACAGCTTCCTTAGTTTCCCACGTGCGCATCTCTTCTCCTTGGCGCGCGTTTTCTTCCGGCTGCTTTGTTATGCATTCCCCGTTGCTAGGGGAATGCCTGATCATCCCGGGTGCCATCCAATCACTGCTGAGCAGTACCTATATCAGTTCCTTCCTGTCTTTTATCTGGCGCCGGTTCCCTCAGTTCTCTTGATTCCTGCCTCAGTTACCTTGTGTATCCTGCCCTGGTTTTCATCCCTAATTGTACCTACCTTCCTGCAGTACCTATCTTTACCTTGAGTGCCTGTTTATATTACCTCTCCGGAGGCCCTGCTGCGTGAGTGTGTGCTTGCAAATCCTCGTGCGTCTCGTCCAGTCCCGTGAACAATATTCTGTCTCTTGTGCCGGGTTTTGCGTTGCTTGTAGTCCGTCGCAGTCCGGTCTCCTCCGGACTGGCTCTACTCCCACATAGCCTTACTGCTCCCATCCTCTCTGTCTGGTATCCACTCCAGGTTTCCTTTTCTCTTCCTTGAGTCTGGTTCAACGGGGCGCCAAATCCATCCTCACAACAGGATCGTTCACTCCCCGCTACGGGAGAATAACTACGAACCCCCACGCGCTCGTAAAGCGTGCAAGGGTCTGGATCTGGCCCAATGCATTTATGTGCCCAAATGCACATGAGTGCATTAGTACAGTGTAATGCTGCAAAAAAGAGGTTACGATGAATGCAAGCGTCTCTGTCTGAATGTAAAATGTTAGAAAATAATTGCAAGGAATATTTTATATTTTTTATAAAAACGTGAAATTTTTTCTATTTTTCTTAGTGTATGTAAAAAGGATTTAACACATGCACAATACCACAATACTTCTGACCCTTTGTAATGCGTTTCAAGTGTCATGTCCTAACGCAATACAGTACAATACATGCATAGTACCGTTTTTTAATGGTCTGTGCCAGCTAAAAGGGTTCCTGTACCGGATTTTGTCCCAGCAGTTCCCTCCCCCCTATATTTACCTTCCAGTCCTGCAACGTCTGATCACTAAAGCAGAGCTGCGGGGACAGACTCCTACAGCTCTGCTAATGTGACAAGACCCTCTCCTGGGAGTGCTTAGCTCATATAATCAGGGCCGGCGCTACCATTAGGCGATCTTAGGCGATCGCCTAGAGTGCCGGGCCCGAGGGGGTGGGAAAAGCAGCCCCCCGCCTCCATTTATCTTCCGGCTGGGTTTAACTCTGCTGCTGCGCTGCAGTAAGTAAAGGGGGTGACAGACAGATGAGGCTCCGTCACCCCCTTTACTCACCTCAGCGCCGCAGCCAGAGGCGTAACTAACGCGAGTTTTGTAGGGCTCGTGCCCCAGGTTCCGATGGTGCCCAGCTGATGTGGGTGCAATCGGAGCCTTAGGTCATGAATCCTACTATACTCCACTGCTTCCACAGCGAGTGCCAGGCTTCACAGCGGTGGTGCGTGCGGTGAATGCAGACGTCGACGCGACCTTTGGGGCACGTCAGCGTCTGTATTCACCGCACGCACCACCTAACAACGAAGAGAGCGCGCTGAGGAGGTGAGCGAGGAGCGGGTAAGTGAACTGCAATTGTGCTGCACTAAGGACTGAAACTATGATGGGGCTGCACTAAGGACTGAAACTGTATTATGGGGGTGCACTAAGGACTGAAACTATGATGAGGCTGCACTAAGGACTGAAACTGTATTATGGGGCTGCACTAAGGACTGAAATTGTATTATTGGGGTGCACTAAAAACTAAAAGTATATGATGGGGCTGCACTAAGGACTAAAACTATATTATGGGGATGCACTAAGGACTGAAACTGTATTATGGGGGTGCACTAAGGACTGCAACTATGATGGGGCTGCACTAAGGACTAAAACTATATTATGGGGATTGCACTAAGGACTGAAACTGTATTATGGGGGTTCACTAAGGACTGAAACTATGATGGGGCTGTACTAAGGACTAAAACTATATGATGAGGTGCACTCAGGACTAAAACTATATTATGGGGGTGCACTAAGGACTGAAACTGTATTATGGGGTGCACTAAGGACTGAAACTGTATTATGGGGCTACACTAAGGACTGAAACTGTATTATGGGGGTGCACTAAGGACTGAAACTATGATGTGGCTGCACTAAGGACAAAAACTATATGATGGGGGTGCACTAAGGACTAAAACTATATTATGGGGGTGCACTAAGAATTGAAACTATATTATGGGAGCACACTAAGGACTGAAACGATGATGGGGCTGCACTAAGGACTAAAACTGTATTATGGAGGTGCACTAAGGACTGAAACTATATGATGGGAGTGCAATATCTAATTAAAACTGGGGAAGGGAGCCTGCAATACATGCTTAAAACTAGGGAGGGGAGGCCTGCAATATCTAATTAAAACTGGGGAGGGGAGCCTGCAATACATGCTTAAAACTAGGGAGGGGAGGCCTGCAATATCTAATTAAAACTGGGGAGGGGAGCCTGCAATACATGCTTAAAACTAGGGAGGGGAGGCCTGCAATATCTAATTAAAACTGGGGAGGGGAGCCTGCAATACATGCTTAAAACTAGGGAGGGGAGGCCTGCAATATCTAATTAAAACTGGGGAGGGGAGCCTGCAATACATGCTTAAAACTAGGGAGGGGAGGCCTGCTTATGGGGAGGGGGCTGCTATATATGAGTTAAACTAGGGAGGGGGCTGCTATATATGAGTTAAACTAGGGACGGGGCTGCAATATCTACTTAAAACTGGGGAGGGAGCCTGCACTACCTAATTAAATTAGAGACCTGAAGGGGAATGTGAAGGGGGCATAGAGGCCTGAGGGGGCCTTGTGTACCAATTTTTCATAAAAAAATTAGGGAGCGTATGCCTAACGCAAGGGTAAGAAATTGGTCGCGGAAGATCATCTCCCTGGACTTAGACATGACCTGCGACTAGTGCAAATGTTTTGACATAAGTAATCCTTTTTACGTCTATCCCTCAGAACGCAAACAAAGAAAATTGCACAGAGATCCGACACGTCAGCTGACGTTCACTCACCTCTCCATTGGCTCTTATGACAGTGTCACTGTTGTGACAGAAACAGGGACTCAACATATGCTGCAGGCTTTTATCATATACTTTCTTTTATTACTAAGCCAAGTTCAGTTCTTAGAACTTGTCAGGCAGCACAGAGGCAAATTAGCAGCCACATCTGCAGTTCCTTAATAAAAGGTTCTGGGGTCAGATTTACTAAGCTGCGGTTTTGGAAAAGTGGAGATGTTGCCTGTAGCAACCAATCAGATTCTAGCTCTCACTTTCTTTTTACATACTAGAGAATGTCAGCTAGAATCTGATGGGTTGCTATTGGCAACATCTCCACTTTTCCAGACCCGTAGCTTAGTAAACTTGACCCCTGGTCTTTCACTTCCTGGGACACTGTGCAACCATCCAAGTCTCTCAGTAGAGGTCTCTTGCCTCAAGTTTCTGCACAATGAGGCAGAAACAGCTGTGTGTATTAGATAGAGAGGCAAGGATTTATTTAGTTTGTTTTATTTTTGAAAGCATTGCATTTTATTTTAATAAAACTAGCTGAGGATTGTTGCACGATTCCAAGTCTGCTGGAGTATTTTTGTATACAAGCGTCACCATCTACCCAGGAGACACAGCATCTAACTAACTGTCTTGTCACACTGTATATAGAGGAAAATGAGAATGGTTCCATCTATATGTTGAGTTAAATTTATATATCCACAAAGATATCCTTTACAGTCAATTAATGTCTTATTTAGACTCTGTTTGCAGCTCTAGACAATTTTATGCAAAGGAGAGAAAAAAAGATAATTTCTATATGTGTATTACTAGTATACTAAGGGCAACATTTACTAAAGCTTGTTCACTTCAAATCGAAGTGATCTTTATTTATAAAGTGACGATTGCCTTGGAAAAGGTCTATTGTTACCGTGGTGATCGTTAATAATAGCACATGTGCTTCCGACCCGCTCTTCTGAATTTGGACCGGCACATTGCAAAAATCTATCTATCTATCTAGTTCAAATAATGAATAGATAAAGGTGCACACTTCAATCTTACTTATTTGATAATAAAACCTGGTCCAGTAATCCTTAATTAGTCCCACATTAAATCAGCACCAGGGATCCAGACATAGGAGCAGATTCCATTTGTTAGTTCTTCGCAACAGAGGCTTGCGTTTGGAATTCGGCGTGCTAAGTAGTGCACGTAGGGGAGCAGTACACTCCTACTGCTCTAATACGTGCAGAGGAGATCTAAGAGTGCCAACAGGAACTTTTATGTTCTCCTCTCGCAAGGCTATGCAGGCAGAACACAAGATCATCTGTAAGGGCTCAGTTTATTACTCTCCATCCCTATGTGTTTCGCCGACTTACACCCCCTAATGAAGTGTTAGTGATTTAATAAAAGTTGAAATAATGCATTGTGAAGTGCCCTTAAGCTCACTGAATAATCAATGGTGTTCCTTGTTTATATGAATAAAGAACATCTTACCTAACGTGTACATTTCCAACTCCCAAAAAGAAAGGAGACTTAAAAGTACATGAATGACGCATGTTTGAGAATTTGAAGGGCCCTACAAGACTTCAATTGATGGAAAAGAGAAACGGCTATGGCTTACTGCTCGCAGACTTGATAAGTGTTAGTAAACACTTTGGGGTCCATTTACTATCAAAAGCATCGAGCACTAATAATAGCAGCCAGGCTGGCTACTCCTTACAGCGAGCCTGGCAGGACCGCGGGTAGTATTTACGAATACTTAACCCTCCGGCGAGGTCCCAGGATGGTCAGCGCGCCTTTTGCTAACATCGGGGTAGATCCAGAACTATGTTTGCAATACGCTTCCTCGTGTAGCGTATTCTATACACCCGCCTTGTCACACCCCTTGAATGTACGTATTTTGACCAAGATCCGCTTTCCAAACCCTACCTTAACTTTTGGCAACGTAACCGATGTGATCCGCTCACATACGTATGGGCAACACGTATTTACGCAGCTAAGCACGCCCATAAATACAAACCCCCGCCTACATAGCGTATTTCAGACGTATTTTTGACTCACGTAAAATTGGCACGCCCACACATGGCCCATACGTTCACATTTACGCTACGTTATGGAGCGTATTTTCTATGGCGCACATCTGCAGTACTTACAAAAACGCGATTTTACATCTCCGCCACGCGTAAATTCGCTCACAAGCGTTGTTCTGGATCTAGCCCATCATTCGGCATCGTTCGGAAACTAAGTCCTGGCGCAGACGCAGTAGCTGCACATGCATCGGGATTAGAGACAGATGTGACAATTGGGCTGGTAAGTTTAAATTTGTTTTTGTTTTTTTTGTGTGTTTTTTTTAAATAAATATATTTATTTATTATTTAATTATTAAGTAAAAAGGGTGAATATTTTTTTTCTTTTCTACTTAAAGTTAAAAGTACTTTACTAAACTGTATTCCAGCAGTCTTCCGATAGTACCCCCCTTTTCCACCTCCTAATAACAGCTATTAGGGGGAGGAAAAGGGGGATATATATAGGGAGACTGCTGGAATACTTACCCCTAACACCATCTTCAGATGTGACACTTAGTAAATACAGTGATCTTTGTTTTCATATGATAAAGCCCGTTTTCAATATGCAATATTCTCAATATTCGTTTGTACACTCCCACAATCATGTTTTATCTTAACAAAGCACATCACGTTATTTTATTTATAACTTTTTAATTTTCACTATCAACAATGGAACGATGTCAGAACAGATAGTAAAGAAAAATGGAAATCAAAGATCTGACAGTAAATCCTGTTACTGCATATGCCTGAATCGCCATGCTCATCGAAGCTTTCAGACGTTGGTAAAAATCATTCAAGATACTGCATTTGATTCATTTTTATATAGTATGGGCTGGATCCAGACTTTAGTAAGTGCTTGAAATGAGTTACTCCTGGGCTAAACCATGTTGA
>WWET01000538.1:79849-96719 GCA_011038615.1 Limnodynastes dumerilii | reverse complement strand
ACTCATCTTGCGAATCGAATGGGTGATGTCAGCTCCATTGTCTAATCTCTGCAGGAAGCCAGCAGCTGCTCAGTGGTAACGAAACAATATTTTTATGATTTACTAATGGGCTGCAATTTAGCTTTCCCCACCATGTCCTGAAATGAGCATTATGGCAGAGAAGGCTTTATCTGAGCCCAGCTGTTATAATGTGTGTCACAAAGCATCAGGCTTGAATAGTAGTATACACCAATCTTTTTACCGATTAACCCACTGAACAGACATGAATGTAACTTTGAATTTTTGATCCCATAGTACACATGAAGATTCTGGTTGCATGTCTCATTTGTCACAACTAAATATAATTTAAGGGTACATGTACTGGTTAGTAGCATTTTATTTTGTTAATATGTGCATAATATCTGTATGTAATTTAAATAACTTTTTTATGTACTGTAAGTACTCTGTTTTTTCTATTAAATGTAAATATGGATTTAGTCTGGTCTATGTGGTCTGTGACCAAAAAATGTTATGTAAAAAACAAACTATGTGATAAACTGAGTTATTGCTTTGTATGCTCTATAGAAGGTATTAAAATTTCACCTGTCAGATCAACTGGTTTGTGTGAAATGTGAGTTTCTTGCGGTGGGAGATGGATTACCTATTTGTTACAGGCAATATGTTGTTAAGCATATATAACAAGTGGCAATCAAAATATTGTCGCACACTATCATTTTTGTTTGTTACAAAGAGAAAGAATGTATTAACACAAAGAGCTCGATCTCCATTGAAGTTTGCTGTCCTTCGGCTGTAGTTTACAGAAATGCTTTTATTGATGTATAATTTAACAACCTTTAACATATCCTATTCTAGCAACACATAATCAGTTGAATCTATATTTTATATTGACAGCAGAATTTTCCCAGCTCATACCTACAATTTATTCTTTATGGTCTAGAACAGCAAATACCTGCATTCGTTTATAGAAATACCATGCACAAAAAATGGAGTTTTTATGAGTTAATCTGTGCACACACTGGACCTGATTCAGAGGTGCACACAAATCTATCTGCGGTGTGCACGCTGTACATGTGGTTGAAAAACTGGGACGGGTCGCTTGCGAACCAAAGGCGCACACAACGCTATGGATGGCATTGCTAATAACCAATTTAGATTCCAACAATCATTACACAATCAGTTACATTTCAAAACTTGATAGTTGAATCCGATTGGTTTACAAAGATTTTATACATAATGGCCAGATCCAGACCTAAGTGCAGTTTAAGTACGATTTTGTAGCGTATTGACGCGATCGTAAGTACTATGCATCGGACACTCCCCTCGGTCGCATGTCATTTACTTGATTTAAGAGTACCAAACCCTACCTTAACTTTTCCTTGCGTAAGTACGGTCGTACGTAATGGATTGTTGTATTTACATGCCTCCCCCTGCCTACAGAAGGTATTTCCGTCCGTCATAAGGATGACCAGCCCCTTCGTACATATTTACAAAAAAGGTAAATATGTTCAGAGTTGCGACGCTTAACATCGCATGCACAGTACATACAAAAAGTCAAAGTTACGCAAGCGGCTAGCGTAAATATCCTTCCATACTGAACTCAGGATCTGGACCAATGGTAGTAACATATTAATCAAATGTATTCTATGGATATACTGCCACTCAGTGTTACAGAATATGGTGGTTGCACAAATCGATTTATAGGCAAATCAACAGGTGGGAGGAGCAAGGCAAGGGCTAAGCTACATAGAAAACATAAATAAAAAAAGCCCCAGCCCACTGGACCAGAACCAGACTCTTAGGGCCAGATTTACTAAGGTGCGGGTTTGGAAAAGTGGAGATGTTGCCTATAGCAACCATCAGATTCCAGCTCTCACTTTCCTATTACATACTAGAGAATGCAAGCAAGAATCTGATTGGTTGCTATGGGCAGCGTCTCCACTTTTCCAAACCGCAGCTTAGTAAATCTGGCCCTTACAGTACTATTAGCATGCCCCCTCTTTCCCACAGGGCAGAAGCACATCCGCTCTGTGATGCATCCCACCCACTGTTAGATATAGCACCAGGACAGAATTCTGGAATTAGATCCATCCTGGGTAAATGGCGTCTGCTCATGCACCGCTTTCCAAGTGATTGGACACCGGCCCTTTGTGGTAAGTCTGCGTCTGGTCCACTACTAAAAAACCACTAGCTAACCTATCAATCCATCTGTAAAATAAAATGCAGAGATAGTTACGCACTTTGCAAATGAATAATCATCCATTTGCCACTTTCAAAGCCAGAGCAAGGAAACACCCACCAACAACTCCGACACTCCCCTTTCCTGGGCGTGAGGTCGGGGACTTAAAAGTTCCTAGACCACTTTGTTCTTTACGTGTGTATTTACGTGCGTATATATGTGCTTCATCCGTGCGATTCTTTATAACCACGCCTCCATGCGTTCATTTAAATGCCCCCCCACCCATTTTTATGTAAGTTTTCCGGTAAGTCTGATTTCTGTGCGTATGTCCCCAAGTGCGATTCACATGTACGTCCGTTAGGCACTTCCATGCGTATAGTCAACGGAAACTACGTACATAAAGGGAGAATGATACCCTAGACCATCGCGCTACTTAGATGTCCAAGAGAAACACATGTAATATCCAATAGTGTAACTGTTTGTTACAAAGCTCAGTTCTGTAATTATAGTTACATGTAAATGATCCAACACCTCTATGGACAAGTCTACTTTTCGAGGTGCTATCCATACACGAGAAATATATTGTATCTCACCAGATGTAGAGTTGTTATGAGCCTTTCTTATGTAGTTGGTTATCCTATTTATGAAGATCTTCCCGCTGCTGAGGATTTCTCCTTTCTGCTGAGTGTGGCGTCTCCTCGTGGTTTTCCTGCTTCAACCTTTCCAGCCTCTCTCTCATCTCCAGTCTGTTTTTGGAGATCTCCCGCGTCTCAGTGTGGACGGGGAGAGGGGGAAGTTAACGAAGACAGAAGGAGAACAGCTCTAAGTGTAAACCGTTCAATTCAATGCTATCATGCACAACAGAGCAATACTCACATTAAAATATGGCACATTTGTAAAAAAACATCCATGTACATTTCTTAAAAGGTGAACATATAGGTCTTTCCCAACATCTCGGTAAAATAGACAATTCTATATGGTATAAGTTAAGCAGTGTATCTGTAACAGAGTGTTATTACGCTGGGAACGGAGTGTAAATTACAAACCCTGCCCTCCCTGCCTCATTTCTTTGCCTCTCCCGCCTACCTTCCCTAACTGTAGCGTAGTTACGGCGCCGTAAACCTAAGAACGCCACTTCATATGTAACTACTCGGCAGTTAGGGACGCCAGATCCACAGTAAAGGAAATTGCTAACTACGCTGGGCAACATCTGCTCGGCGCATGCGCAGATCGGCTAAATCTTACGCATACGGCCCCCATAGCTACGGCGGCGGGCGTAGGTCTGGATCAGGAACAAAGTTACTACACATGAGCAGTACATCCAAACCTAAAAGTACGCACGGAACTCCCAGCGAAAACGGATCTCTGAATACAGCCCACAGTGTGAAAAGTTTGCTTGTAACCAAGTGAGATGATGTAACTGCTATGTAATACTCCTTATTTTTTTATTGGATATACAGTACATTCTACTAAAGCCTGGTAGCTCACTGGTTGCACGATGGTTAGATCGGCAACAAAAAATATGTTAAAACATTATAAATGTGTATTAGAGAAACATTTATCCAATAAAAAAAAGCTATATTGAAAATATTAGATTGGATAAAACACATATAACAGAGAAACCAGAAATAATTTGTTGCCTTTAAATTTCTAAATAAAAGGAGGTTTGTAATTCTTCAGATTAGTTGTTCTATTCGGTTGTTAGAGTGGATTTCTACTGTGACAGTTCAGAGCTCTCCAACTGTGTTGAATCCATTTTCTTATCTCTAATTAGGAATTAAAAGAATATATGGCTATTTTTTTCTAATTCTTAAAGCATTTTGTTTTTCTTTCTTAGGCAGATGCAGGAAATAGAAGAACGATCATTGGAAAATCATTATATATGAACAAGAATTTTTTTTTAAATAAAAATAAGTGCCCTATTTAATCAGTGGGTAAAGAGATACTTCTCACACTTCCTGATGATTAAATAAGGGCAATCACATTAGAGAGGTCATAGAGGGAAATTGTTCTATTTTCTAAGGGCTTGGTTCACAGTGGAGAACATACACATACACACACATATATGGCACAGTGTGAATTTCTTCTAAATGATCCTGCAATGAATGTATAACCTTGATATGCAGCACTTTGTACACACAAAACGGAAGTTGCTCAGAACAATTTATAGGTAAATGCAAACAGGTGCATGAAAGGCCGGGGGGGTAATCTGCTAGCAACATAGGAAAAATAAACACATACTATGGGCCTGATCCAGAACAATGCTTCGAAGCGAATTTACTCGTGGCGTAGACGTAAAATCACTGTTTAGAACGCACTCCGCATGCGCACCATAGAAAATACGCACATTCACGTAGCGTAATTGTGAACGTATGGGCCATTCACGTATATGTCACGTAAATACTTACGTGTGGGCGTGCCAAATTTACGTTACTCGAAAATACGTCTGAAATACGTGAAGTCGGCGGGGGATGGTATTTAAAGTGTACAGTATGGGCGTGCTTTTAAAGTGTACAGTATGTGCGTGCTTAGCTGCGTAAATTCGTTCAGCCCATACGTACGTGTGCGTATGGCTGCGGTTACGTTGGAAAAAGTTAAGGTAGGGTTTGACAAAATATCTTGACAAAATAGGTCCGTGCAAGGGGTGGGCCGAGGGGAGTGTAGCGACTTACGTGCACGAAAATACGCTCCGCGAATAAACGTACGGCACACGTAGTTCTGGATCTACCCCTATGTGCTTATTTTCCTGACAATGCTAAAGTCAATAGTATTATTATATAGACCTTAATGTTGCCATAATTTAAAAGTCCTACACTAACACTAATTATTACTGCAGCCTAATCCTATACACAGCCTAACCCTAACAGCACCCTAAGCAGAATTGTCGATCGACTGTCAATGTCGAGCGGTGCCGTGGTGGTGAACAGGCATCCACTGAACAGGTAAGCATAGGATCCGCGATTGTATCCCCCTTTGATACCTCCGTGAAGTGTGTGCAGCTACCATATGGAAGATATATAACCAAACCTAAAATTGGGCAGATACAGGGCCGTTTTCACAGATCCGTTTTAGTACGCAATTATACATACGCACGTAGCAAGCCCACACCCACCAACACCCATGACACTCCCCTCTCACGGCCATGAAACTGTACACCTCCATAGAGCACCTCTAACTTTATGTGTGTACTTACATGGGTATATGTATTCCGTACGTGCAATTCTATGTAACCGCGCCCTCAAAGTCTCATTTAAATGTCTCCACCCACAATCTTTCACGTAACTTTTCCAGTATGTATTTCAACCCCGCCCCTCCGTACGTATGTCCCAAAGTGCGTTTCAAATGTCCGTGCCTAAAGCACTTACGTACGTATATTCTACGTAACTAACGTAAAAAAAAAATTACTACTCATGCACAGTTAAAATGTACCTAACAATACACATGTAACTCCACGTGAAAATGGATCTGTGAATACGACCAAAGTATTTAGAAAGGGGATTGGATAACTTAAGCTCATATGTAGAAAAACCATTTCATTTATGCAGTAAAGTAAGCATACTCCTGTGGAATTTCTAGGCGTATCTTTTAAATAGAAGAACATAAACAGTACCAATACATTTTTTGCGCTCATTAAATGCTTACTGTAATTGTGAATTGAGACATAATGACTTTAGGGATTTATGTAGCTCTCTACCTGAATGAAGAACGTGCCCCTCTAGCTATGAAAGGAATTTATCAGCATTTCCAATCACACATTTCACATTCAAGATCCATTCAATTATACAAGAGTTTGTCATAGCTCAGATAATTTGACACAATTATCCTAAATCTCTACAAAGGGTAAACACGGCAAATAATTTTATCTGTTAACCGTGCACACGTGTGTGTGTGCTCTTCATAAATAACTGAGATAGAGCTAATGGAAATCAAGCAGAATCTGTGCTACCAGCCTTAATTAATGGTAAAAGTTCAAAATTACTCAAATCATTTTTCAGATATTTTCCTTTAAGATTGCAGAGAGGTGAGCTAATGAAAGAAAACCCAAAGTAACTTCACACCAGTCTTTAGAGAAATAACTTTAGTTTTAATAAATGTTTTCCGAATGTTTTAGATTTGCAGAAAACTTGATTCAGTTAATAAAATGGAATGACACTATATAAATTATTGTGTTTATTCATAAACAGAAAATGTAAAATGCAAAACTGGAACATCAAACTTTTGCATCTAACAAGTAAAATACTAAAAGTCTTTGTAACAGTAAATTCTTTCTACTTTCCAAATTAATAACAAATAGAAAGTTAGCAATTGTTACTCTTCCTCACTTAATTACAATGTAACATTTAACTTTCACATAAAACTATAACACAAGAATGACATAACAATGCAATATTTCCTGCAAGAAACCAGGAATATATTCTATTAAAACATATAGAATAAGTCTTAAAATTTCTATATATTGTAACCTAACCCTGTACCCAACAAGTAGTCCTTGTAGCTGTAATTGTTATTAAAACTATAGGCAAGTTCACCTTTACTCAAGTTATGAACAATTATGATTAAACAAATGAGTTCATAGAATGGACGCCTCAGCTGCATCACCTCACACAGATCTTCGATGTACATTTTCTCACTGCTCACTCTTCCACTCTCCCCTACTTAATCCCGACTCTCTCTCTTTCATTTACCAACTCCGATGTTATTCCTTCTGCCACTGCCACGTCACTCTCTCCAATCTGCTCTGCTGTCACTTCTTCTCTCACCACCACCGCAACTTTCCTCATTCTTTTCTTCTATTACTCCCTCTCTCACCATCATCGACACTTTAACCCGATCTGCTCTGCTTTGCTCTCACTACCACCTACACTTTCCTTGATCTGCTCCATTTTCACTTCTTCTCTCACTACCACCGACACTTTCCTTGATCTGCTCCGTTTTCACTTCTTCTCTCACTACCACTGACACTTTCCTTGATCTGCTCCGCTGTCTCTCCTTCTCTCACTACTACCGATACCCTCCTCAGTCTGCTCCGATACGACTTCCTCTCTCTCGATCTGCGCTGCCGTCATTTCTGCTCTCTCTAACCGCTCTCATCAACTGACCCTCAACTGTCTTTTTCTACGCATCACACTTTACATCGATACTTCCAGAAATACACCCTTGTGCTTCACAATGCGCCTCCATCAGCTGACTGTTGCCTAGCAACACCTCTCACGCCTCTATGTACTCAAATCTGAGCACAAGACCTATGCTGCCTGCATAGTCCCACCAAGGCATGAGAGTAACATCACTAACACCAATTTATAATGTGCACCTAACTCCCTGCAACTCCCACAAATGTATTAGCTACAACAACAAAAAAAGCATAAAAAAAACTAAACTGGTAGACAGATGTAAACCCCAAAGACTCCATATATTTATTCTAAAATAGTAAGCGCGTCCAAGGCAAGTATGGATTGTTTGGCCTTTCTTTAACTCCAGCAAGAGACCGTCTTAGATGCAAGGTAAATCTGATTGAAGACTGTACACTTATTCTATTTCCTGTCTCTTGTATATCTCGTAAAGGACAGTAAATGTCAGCGATAAATCTGAAAGTCGTAAGTTTACTGTAAGTGATCAATGTCTACATCTGGTGAAGGTTTTTCAAAATGTATCTTTAGTAGATCATAGTTAAGCTGGTAATCCCATGTTCAGTTTCAATAAACTGACATTAAGTGACATTGAAAAACACACCAATGTATGACTTCTGAAATAGTGATTGTGGGAACGGCAACAACGTTCCTGTGAAAGTATTAAATTAATTAATGGCGCAACATCCAAGGACCTGGTTCTGTTCAGACACCCTTTTTTTAAGCCCTCAGGGGTTGGTCAGAGGTTAGCCAATGCCACATCATTGCACATCCCCCAACCCCACCTCTACTTCTCCATAAACAGGCTTGGGACCCATGACCATCTCACTACTGCACATAGAAGAGGGACAGATTTCTGTATGCCTAGATTCCCTCTCATATTCTCTCTCTCTTTCTCCCTGGTCCCTCTGTTGTAAGTGTCATTGGACCTAATCCAGATATCCATGCATTTTTATGCACGAAGATCTGGAGGTCCGCACGGAAGAGGGCAGTGCACATTCCTATCACTCTCCTCTCTCATGCAGACTTCTAGACACATACTTGTTCAGAACCCTAACTTAACTTCTCTGAGCTGCTGATTGTAGCCCTCGTACCTTCATTAACATGCCTTTCCCCAGGGCCACCACCAGGGGGGACAGCCGAAACTACTGTCCCAGGCCCGCAGCTGATGGGGGCCCACCATCATTACAGGGCCAATGCACAGGAAAGAAATTCCCTGTGCACTGGCCAGATGGTAACCAAGGTCCGCGGGGCACCACACACGTGACGTCACCGATGATCTGGTCCCAGGCCCCACAAATTCTGAAGGTGACCCTGCCTATCCCTGCCTGTCTGGTGAAGGTCCGGCCCCTTCTTTGGATCTTCTAACGTAGGGTACTGAGTTCCGTATGTTAGCAGATCCCTCTCGTAACGTAAGACGCAGTCATGCGCCAATGTTACTTTTCAGGGGGACTTACACTAGAGGCTTTTGCAAGTCCTGTGACTTACATAAATGAGGATCAGGCCATTGGGCTGGATCCAGACTTAAATAAGTGCTTGAAATTAGTTACTCCTGGGCTAAACCATGCTGATTGCAGGGGAGTCATATTTCATCTGATGCAAACAGTATTAGAGTTGAGAGGTGATGTTTCCTATCCCAAGTCTAAATAACAGTGTGATAGTAACGCCGGTCAGTATCTGTGTGCAGTAAGCAATTCAAAGATGTATCCCTGCATGCAATGAATACAATTAACTTGACTCCCCC
Organism: Limnodynastes dumerilii; assembly: GCA_011038615.1. Taxonomy (NCBI): domain Eukaryota; kingdom Metazoa; phylum Chordata; class Amphibia; order Anura; family Limnodynastidae; genus Limnodynastes; species Limnodynastes dumerilii. Next base: position 87,673 of record WWET01000538.1, on the reverse strand, counting down.
TGAAATCAACATGGTTTAGCCCAGGAGTAACTAATTTCAAGCACTTACTTAAGTCTGGATCCAGCCCATTGCTCTAAGTCTGGATAACTTGGCTTTATAATCATACTTCTTTTTAAACAAGTTTACTCTAATGACTATCCCTTTTTCCAGGGAATTGGTAGATGGTTATCACCACATATTTTAAGACACTATTTGCTTGTAAAATTGAATAAATGGGCTTATTTGTTTCCGTAATTAATGTACCACCGAAACCAGAAAGGTGTAAAGGGCTCCAGGAGCTATGTATTAAGTGTTGCAAAAGGCAATTCTGCCATGTAATTTCCTCCCAGAAGCATCAATTTACTCTGCATCTCCTACTGTCAGTGTCTGACTGTGCCTTTTATAAGCTTTGCGCTGTTAACATTATAGCAGTTTAAAAGAAAACACTGTTCATTTAAAGTGCTTCGGAAAGTTAAAGGGCATTGTGTTAGAACAGTGTGTATTAAAGAATTCTTTCAAATCTACACTATTTTTTATTCCCTTTCCGCAAGTCTGTTCATTGTATTGTTTGTTAAGGAAACAATGACTTTCTCACAGTGGGTAGCAAAGAAAATGTCCCTATACGAAAGTCATTTATTTGACGTCAACAAGTCACAATGCAAATATTGACAGCCTGAATCATGGTCCTCGGGATGTGTCCATGTAAACTCATTACAACAACATCCATCAATAACTTTAATACCGGTCCAAGCAAACCTAGTGCCAACAGAACGCAGATCTATGCATTTCCTGCCTTGCAGAATGCTTATAGCTTTTACCCTTGCATGGATCATGGTTGTAGAAGTGACAGAATGGGAACATACAGCGTATTATATAGATTATATATTGTATGTTAGAACCACTGGGAAATTAAATTACATTCCGGTCAAGGATTCTTGACTTGTAACATGTTTGTCCTGTGAATATATTTTATTGTTTCTGTATTCAATAAACGTAAAAGTGTATTGATTTTTTTTAAAGCTTTTATTTTATTTTTTTTAAATGTTGATTGTATTTGTAAGACAAAGACAGAGTTATAGGAAGAAGCTGGTGCTGGTAGAGGGCATGGTGTTAAGGTGTGGAGGTAATTTTCATAGAGAGGGGCAGAAAGAGAAGGGTAATTAAGATGGCCAAATGGGTAAAGGGCAGTGAAGATGGCACAAACAGGGAAAAGACAGAGAGCTCACAAATGAAAAGGTAAGATACACTGAGGCAGCCAAGAGACAGTAAATGCTTGTGAGTGGTATAGAAATAAAGTTATCCAGACACATGCTTCACTCCATTCAGAGGTGGAGAGGATCACAGGCAATCTCCATCCAGTGGACATGTTGTAGGGATCGTAGGGTGTTCATCAAATTATATTAACTCTTTTATATAATGGGTAGCAGTAACTGCAGAGAGTCTCGGAACCATTGCAATGATCACAGTCTCCCTGTCTGACAGCCCAACTGGTAACTGGTGCTTGGGTCACCATACTGAAGAATCTGTATTCTTATTGATACTCAAAAATTGGTAGTCAAACCAGAGACACAGCTCAGGGTTGGAAGGATACATCAATTAATATATGTTCAGTGCAAGATTCTTATATTCTTACTAACACCTAGTAGCAAGTAATAACAGGTTACTGCAAAGTGGACAGCACTTAGAGTATACAAAGAGTAAAAAACAAAACCTACAACAGAATGAGTTGCCTTGATTATCTCTTCATTTTTGTCAAGAATGATAAGAGAGAAACAAAACAGTGATGCCAAAGACAACTCTGTGTGTGTGTTGGCATACCTCTAGGTTCCTTAGAATTGACATTTACTTTAAAGTTCATTGTGTGCATCAGCATTGTTCTCCAGTTCAAAACCAAAATGCTTTGCAGTGCACAACAGCTGTTCTTCATACATGACCTCCTCTGTAGCAGCAAGAAATATTGTATCGCCTGCCAAACCTTTCCTTAATTCTTGTTTTGATTTTCAAAGTTTATTTTATCCCCATAGGCCAGAATATTTTCACAATGGCAGATGTGCCAGCCTGGGTGTGGGGCTCTGGTCCGAATGGCTGATTTTTTAAACAGCCATGTCCTGCTAGCCAGTTGCAAACTTGCCTTGATGAGGCATAGCAATCGATCCACGGAGCACCGAAAGCTCTGTGCTCCAAAAAGTGAGTTAAAATAGTCCCCCACTCCTTTCCCTAATTCTTACCCTAACCCTCCTTTCCTGGAAGCTTGACCCTAACCCTCCCTTTCTTGCAGCCTGACCCTAACCCACCATCTCCTGCAGCCAGACCTTCACCCTCTCTCCCCTGCAGCCTTACCCTAACCCTCCATCTCCCGCAGCCTGACCCTAACCCTCCCTCCCCTGTAGCCTGACCCTAACCCTCCCTCACTGCAGCCTGACCCTAACCCTCCCTACCCCGCACAGATAGTTTACTCACCTGTACCTTGGTCCGGCAATACCAGTGGCGGAGGTGCAGCGGAGGTGATTGGGTGAAGTATGTCGAACGGCATACTCACCCATGCTAAAAAAAAAAAAATTGAAACTCTGCATTATTCGAAATAGGGACATCCAAAAAGGAACTTTCGGATGTCCCAATTTCGGAAAGCAGAGTTTCTAAGTGGGGACCCCAGATGGGGTAATTAGTTTGGTCAATGAGAGTGTTGGGCCTGATCCAGACTTAATAACGTTAGCTAATGCTGCATGCTGCATGCGTAATCTGGCTGTGGGAATGAACTGTGTGGCAGATGTTACACATCGTAACTCTGATTATACGTAACTTGTGCGTAACTCCGTATGAAAGGGCGTTTCATCCCTACAAAAGCCGAACAAATGCATTGTGGGTGTGGGAAGACATTTATATTGTGCGGTATGGGCTGGGTTAGACACTTACATACGACAAGGCGATATGTACGACCAGAGATACGCAAGGAAAGTTAAGGCAGGGTTCTGAACACCTAAGTCAGCTAAGTTATGTATGTGAGAGGGGAGTGCATTATTCTTAGTAGTGCGTAACTCGTGTATGATTGTGTATGTTAAATGACTTTAAGCCTGGATCAGGCCCGTTGTGTCGGAGCTTGAATTGCTTGTTAATTTTTTCCCTGTGTTGTAAAATTGTTTCCCTTGTACTATAGGCCTAAGTGCACCAATGTTCAATGGGTTCTTTCTCTCACTACGGTTTGTCTTCCACTTGTCCAACTCTTAAGAAATACCAAATAGTTGTAGACATAAATCATGAAATGTATTCTCCAGAACCTCAAAATCATGACGTTTCCAAAATCCAGTCTTCTACAGCCAGACATGACCACCAAAGTGCCAGAGTTATGCATGAGGGGCCAGATCCAGACCTAAGTTCACTGTAAGTAAGATCTCATAGCGTATTTACGCGTTCGTAAGTACTATGCACTCCCCCCGGATACTCCCCTCGGATGCATGTAATTTACTTGATTTACGAGTACTGCCTTAACTTTTCCTTGCGTAAGTACGGTCGTTTGTAATGGATTGGTGCCCATAATGGCCTAACCTGGCCCATACTGTACAATTTAAATGCCTCCCTCCGCCTACAAAGCGTATTTTTGGCTGTCATATGGATGACTCGCCCCTTCGTTTGTAGTTACGAGGAAGGTACGTATGATCAGAGTTACAACACCTAACATTTGTTGTGTGCATGTGCACTGCATACAAATATTCAAAATTACCCATGAAGCAAGCGTAAATACGCTCTCGTAGTGAACTCAGGATCTGTCCCGAGATCAGTAGTGCAAACTTGACCAATTTTCTGGAAGCTCCTAGTCATTCCAGAAGAGATGGCAGCATTCCCTGGCTTCTGGGGCAGTAGGCCACTCTCCTGCATTTGACTTGGCTTGGCTTGATGATACAAATTACGGCATCAAGCTGCACCCCATTGTTCACTGACTTAATGCTAAGCAGGAAGGCTTCCTGATTTGGGGCCAGATTCTGACTTAGTAAAGCAAGTTGACTTATGCAAGAAACATCTGCGGATGCGTGTGCCAGTTCTCATCACGTATCTTTTCCATGTGCAATGAGAATCATACATAGGGGCGCTGCAAGCATTCCACATGCCTTAATCCCACAATGGGGGCAGGATTAGGAATGCAGAACAGCTGCATGGGGCAGCGTTTAGGAGATCCGTGTGGATCTGTGTGTGTATGGACACAGATCTGCAAGTATAACTTAAGGTAGCTCTATGGACACGGATGTGTCCAGAACTACGTACAACAAAGAGGAGTGACAGGGGAATTCATCAGATTCTACCTTTCACTTTCCTATTACATACTAGAAAATGTCGGCTAGAAGGGAAGCGGAGGGTTAATTTATTTAACTGGAGCAAAATTAAACTCCCTGTGGTTGTCATCAGTGGTGACACTCACCTTAGTTTCATTGGTCTTGGTGGTCTCCTGGGGGGAAAGCCAGGTCTCTGTATTCTTCTTAAGTGGGTGAGCCCAGGGTCCTGCCCTTTTTTCCTTTTGGATTTGCCCACCCTTCCCTACCTTTTATTAGCTATTGACATTGCTTGGGTTTGCAATTAGTGTTATATGGGCGAAAATCAGGTCTGTTGGAGTTATTGGGCCTGATTCAGAGGCTGAAAATAAGAACTTAAAGTTACACCTGGGCTAAACCATGTTGATTTCAGGGGAGTCAAATTTCATTTGTTGCAACAGTATTATAGTTAAAAGGTGATGTTTCCCAGCTCAAGTCTAATTAGCAGTTTAAAAGTGAAGCTGATCAGGTATCTGTGTGCAATAAGTAAAAGCAAAGCATTCTCCCTGCATGCATAGAATAAAATTAACTTGACTCCCCCTGAAATCAACATGGTTTTGCCCAGGTGTAACTTTAAGTTCTTATTTTCAGCCTCTGAATCAGGCCCATTGTTATTGTTTATAGCGTAGTTGGAGGTATAGAATAAATTACAGGCGGTAACTGTCTTTTTCTTAACCACTTGACGTGGCTATTGCCTGAGGTTGTAGATCTGTCTGGGCGGGCCGTCTCTCGTAGCACTTAGATGAAGTGTTGTGCCGAAGGCAAGTGGATGGCGCTCTTGTTGTTTGGCATTGGTTTAATTTGATATAAGTTAGGACTGTTTATGTTATGTTTATTTTGTGCCATCTTTTTCATCATCATTATTACCTGCTTTCTTTTGGCCCCCATCAATTTAGTAAGAGATCATTTGATCCCTTAAGGATCAATGACATTTAAACCATAAAATGAATTAGATAATACATTTTAATTTTCAAAGCTTGGTGTCCGTGTCTTATTTCTTAGTATAAAGTTCTTTAGGTGGTGTCACGTTGGTCATACACATCACACATGGGACGTTTATCTGATTGTTTGCTATGGGCAACATCTCCACTTTACCGCAGCTTAGTAAATCTGACTCTTGGCTGCGTCTCCTCTATTGGATCTCCTGGAACATGTATGTATTAGATTAGTGAAAAAACACATACATCTAATAGAATGTTTATACATTTGATCATATTCTTTTCTCTGACACCTCTTCACAATATATGGCTAGAAAGATAAATTGTTCATTAAATAATAATTGAGGTTGCTTTCACAGTGCACACAGACCATCCTCTGTTCAGCTGGAAACAAACAATTAACATGGTTTTCCCCAGCTCACTTGTCAAATCAAAAGCGATGACATCGTAGGGAGATATATCTGCGTATCATGATTCATAAACCATTTGCACAGCAAAGTCTGAGAAAACAAAGCTGTCTTGACATTTAAAGAAATGGGAGACAGTACAGTTCACTTTCCAAAACAAATCTACAGATCTTGGTTGATGACAGGGAAAAAAATGTTCATGTGCAGTGAAGCAGTGCCAAGTCAAAGGTTGAGCTTGAATGTCAAAATATGGCTACAATACCTAACAGAACATTGCAGAAATAGTGATAAATCTGCAATTCACAGACCTATGAGAGTTTAGAGCAACGTTGTAAACTCCCTTTAAAGTTAATATTTTCAACTTTGATTCCAATTAATGGGTCGGATCCAGAATTAATAATAACAACCGACTGCAAATCAGTAAGTTGTTATTGCACAAGTTCAGTACAGTAAACTCCACGTTGGAAACCAGCCAACCAATTGCTATCATTGGGCTGGATCCAGGCTTAATAAGGAGCTTGAAAATAGGAGAGGAAAGTTACTCCTGGATTAAACCATGTTGATTGCAGGGGAGTCAAATTTCATCTGTTGCAAACAGTATTAGAGTTGAGAGGTGATGTTTCCTATCCCAAGTCTAAATAACGGTGTAACAGTAAAGCTGGTCAGTATCTGTGTGCAGTAAACAATTCAAAGATATATCCCTGCATGCAAAGAATACAATTAACATGACTCCTTCTGAAATCAACATGGTTTAGCCCAGGAGTAACTTTCCTCTCTTAAGGCCTGATTCACACTTAAGAATGCGATAGGTACCTAAATATACGCACCTATTAGCAAAGCAAATCCCTCAGCACGCCCTCGGTCTTTAGGTTCTTATGTGACTTACGAGTGCCATAGGGCTCCCTTAACTGTAGGTTCGCATTTAAATGCGTAGAGCATCTACTTAAGAACTTAACTGCATAACCGTACCTTCATTTGGTCATTTAAATGCCTCTCTCCACCCAAATCTGCGTATCTGCCTAGGTACTTATTCACAAAATACCCCTTTTTGCGTATGTTACTACGAACCTAGAGACTTTAGGTGCGTAATGTATAAGGACATAATTTGCATGCGTAAGTCCAACGTAAACAGCGTATAAAAGTTACTACGCATGCGCAGTGCATCCGTTCTTAAATATACGCACCTAAAACTACGCAGATTCTTAAGTGTGAATCAGGCCCATATTTTCAATCTCCTTCTTAAGTCTAGATCTAGCCCAATTATTATTATCATTTATTTATGGACAGCATAGTACATTATACATTACAATACAAATAAGAAAAAATATCACAAAAATATAAAAATATTAAAAATAAAGTGAAGCGAGCACAGACAATAAGGCAAGATATGAGGCATCAAGCTTGAACCATCAGTCTGGGAGAAGGAGATAGAGTGCAGTTAGAGATAGAGAGGTCAGAGTGAACGGCAGCCACCAGGTGCGAAGGGGGAAAAGGGTGGCAGAGGTGGACAAGAGGGTACGAAGGGAAGGGGGAGTGATGGAGGAGGGAATAATACTAGGATGGATGGCCGTGCTCAAGTGAGCTAACAGACTAAGGGCCAGATTTAATAAGCTGCAGGTTTGAAAAAGTGGAGATTTCTGGATCTGACCCAAAAACGTAAACATTTTTTGGTGATACAAATGCAGTTACTTTGAGAGTTAGTAGTGGGGCAATGACAACCCATTAACATACAGCTTCTAGTACCAATGATTTGCTGCACTAAGCTACTGATATGATCCACAGGTGCATACAATAGACCACTTACACACGCAAAGTTCTGTACGATGGATTTTAAGAGCAAAGGCACTTCACCCATAAAGGAGGACAGGAGAGGAATTTAAATTTTACAGTATGCAGTGGCAAACGCAGGATTTTGAAAGGGGGGTTTCCAATGCCTGTAATACATGTGGGGTATATTCTCATAGCTGCAAACCTTTTGGCCTGAAAACACAGCAAATAAGCTCCGCCGCGTCCTGCCCAAGCTCTTCTCCTGACTCGCCCACACTGTCATACTGCACGAGGCAAAAATTACCCCGTATGTGTGTGTGTGTATGTGTGAGTGTGTGTGTATGTGTGTGTGTGTATGTGTGAGTGTGTGTGTGTGTGTGTATGTGTGTGTGTGTATGTGTGTGTGTGTTTGTGTGTGTGTGTGTGTATGTG
>WWET01000538.1:67481-79438 GCA_011038615.1 Limnodynastes dumerilii | reverse complement strand
GGTGGGGTGGGGGTGCGCCACTGGTATGGGTGTGATTATCCATTTCCAAGTGGATCAGCAGTGTGACTTAAGCCTTATGGCACAGAAAATCATACTTTTTACAAATAAGAGAGGGGAGTAACAGGGGCTTTGATTTCCCTCTTTCATGCAGAATTAAACACCCCTCATGTATGGAAATGTGGATCCAGTCCATTGCCTGAATGGTTTTTCCATCAAATCATAAGCCCTCCCGTCTTGCCAAGGATACCCTGTTAGCTTTGGACATGCTAGTGCTTGTAGCACTACAAGCATTAGCATGCCCTATACCTTGGTGACATTTAATTTTTTTGGTTTGGTAAATTAATGTGTATTTTTTATTCTACTTTTCTTGTTTTTTTTATTTTTGTTTTTGAACTTTTTATACCAGCGATGTCCTGCACAGATGCGGATGCATCGGCACAGTGCACCACTACTGCGGATATTTAAATGAGAAAAACTTCTCAATTAAATATCATGAAGCTCCCGATTCCACAGGTGCAATTAAGGCGGATGCGCACACAGACGGATGGCCAGTCTCGCTCCTGTTGTAAGCATGCGCAGTTCTCATTTTGGCTACCCTTCCATCTGAAATTCAAGCTCTGAATCCGGCCCCATTTTGTTTGCAGAGGTTTTTTTGTTCTGATTTGTTTTTGTTTCCACACAACCTAAATTCTTACTTATTATACAGTTACTACTAACACTATTTTAATGTTGTTGTTTATAAAAATCACCTGCTATTTTTATTGCTATACTTTTTCTACTATACATGCATTGTGGGAAAGCTATAATCACATGAAATATGATCATATTTTTATCTGATCTCATAACTTTTATACAAGTCTATTTTTACCCAATCTCAAACTCTATTAGAGAAGATAAATAATCTATTCTCCCATTCACTTTAACCATTATTTGAATTTTTACATTCCTTAAAACATAATATTTAATTATATGATTAATATTTAAACACCTATAACTCACCTATAACTTTAATCACCAGTTATAACCGATTGCAACTTCCACAATGATTGTGGACTGGATTCACAGATCCATATTATCTACGTGCGCGTTTTTACACCCTTGACACTCCTCTCGGCCGGACAACTCCTTAGGACACCCTTAACTCTATGTGTGTACTCACGCACGTATGTTACTTACATGCCTATTTATCTAACTGCACCCTCAAATGCCCATTTAAATGACTCCCTCCACCCACTTTCACATTGCTTCTACCGTACGGATAAAAACCACGCCACTCCGTAAGCATGTCCCTAAGCGTGATTCAGAAGTCCGTGCCTAAAGTAATTATGTGCGTAAATACTACGTAATTTGCGTGGATAAAGTTACTACGCATATGCAATTAATCCGCTCCTAAAAATACGCACACAAGCCCACACATAAATGGATCTGTGAATACGGCCCTGTATTATTAAAATAATTTGTACTTACTTATGCTCAAGCACTAACCCACAAAGTTACCTACCAGGTTAGTGCATAGATATGATCTGTAAAGTAAACCTATTAGTGGACAGAGTTGAACTAATTCAGAGCTGCGCTTTGTGGAATGCAGTGAATGGTGTTTGAGCATCCGGGATAAGCTTGCACCATCTCAGTGGAAATGACCCATGTGTTATGTGTGTCATTTCCCAAATATATTTTCAAATAAAATCCGTGCTTTGAAAATGTTTTAAATTTTTCTTAAAAAAAAAAAAACAAACTAAAATACAAATATATATATTTTTTTTTTTTTTACATTTATTCACTAATTTTATATGCCAGCATAGCAGCAGAATATATATTTGCGGCCCGATCTGGACACGGATCTTTCCGTGTGCAGTCCCATGCATATATGTCCTCCGTCCGCGCGTATCTTGATAATCACGCACACTTTCCTTCATTTAAATGTCCCCCCCGCCCATTTTTATTTAAATTCTCCCGTGCGTATTTTTACGTCGCAGATTCGGACGTATGTATCCACGTGCGATTCCCAGGTCCATCCATGAGGCACTTCCACACGTATAGTCTACGTGAACTACGTAAAAAAAGTTACTACGCATGCGCAGTTTAAACGTACCTAAAAATATGCACGGAACTGTCCGAAAACGGATTTCTGAATACGGCCCAATATTATCAAAATTTGTTGGTTTAAAAGAAAACTGTTCATGATTGTCCCGGAAAAAAAATTAAAAAGGAGCAAACAAAGACAGTGGGTTGAAGGAGGAGTTTTCAAACAACCTTCATAACTTAACTGTATTCTCCATGTTATTTTATTGTCAAAATTCACACAAAACATAATAAATAAGAGGATGTTTGAATTGAGATGCGTTGGAAAATAAAGCTGACTCGCGTATATCCTGACAGTTTTATATGGCTTTTCTTTCTACTTCAATGTTTTTCTTCTATCATTGACTTTGGAGGTCATTTATGGGCAAACTACTTCTGTCTTTTCCTGATTGTTTGGTGTGATATATAGTGCCATAAAAAAATAGCTAAAAGCCTGGATTTCTAGAATGCTACTATCAAGTTGTAATAGCGAAGTGCATTGAAATAAATCTCCATAGTTCTATAAACCAGCAGAGGGTAGAAGTTGACATAATGTAAACACACACCTGAGATACAGTTGTCCATACTTTAACATAGGCTGAGATTTTGAAGCTCAGCTAAGAGTAAGACTTTAACTATACCAGACTCGATGGGACATTTTCTTGATAAAAAGGTCAGCAGCGTTCTGGGATTTTTTAAAATAACCTAGGCCTTGATCCTGATTTTCACGTGCAGTTGTGGTTCAATACTATTCATTCCCAGAGCCCTTGGATACACAGCAGAACACTGGATGTACAGATAAGGAGAGAAATTAGTAGCAGAAAGAGAGAAGTAGTGATGCTCCTTTATAGATCATTGGTACGACCTCACCTAGAATACTGCGTTCAGTTCTGGAGGCCATATCTCCAGCAATACATAAATACATTAGAGACTGTGCAAAGAAGAGCAACTAAAATGGTCCATGGCCTGTGTCACAAAACATACCAAGAAAGGCTAGAGGAACTAAACATGTATAGCTTGGAGCAGAGAAGGGAGAGGGGGGACATGATAGCAGCTTTCACATATATCAAGGATTGTGACTGGCTAGAAGAGGGGGCATTTTTCAAAGGAAGAGGTGTATAAGAACAAGAGGGCATGAATATAAACTGGAGGATGATAGATTCAGAGGAAATGTGTGGAAAAATGACTTCACTGAAAGGATGATAGATAAGTGGAATAGCCTCCCATCTGAGGTGGTAGAGATGCTTGGGATAAATATAAGGATATCCTAAATCTCAAACTAAATTGAGGGTCAGTATAGTTTTAAATAAACAACTAGGCAGACTGGATGGGCTATGTGGCTCTTATCTGCCATCACTTTCAATTGTTTCTGTATTTCCAGAAGTTCTATTCGTGAGGCGTGCCAGACCTTCAAGCGTAATTTATACATATGGTGGGCAGGAGTTACTATTTCAAATGTACAGTAAAGACTAGATTTTGCCCTTACGTACAACTGTGTTGTCTGCACATTTATTATTACATGCTGACAAGAATAGGTAGCGTTACGGAAGTGTCCTTAGTTCCGTGCCCTTTGCACTTACGTATGGAACTTAGAAGAGGTCGAACATACAGTACGTCCACAGCACACTCCTAGTTAAGGATCCAATTGCTAAGTTTTCTCAACAATAGTTTTTATTCAGTTTTTTTCAATAAAATAAAACAGGGGATACAGAAAGAAGAAACGGGAGGGGGTACAATGCACAATTACATTGAATAAGATACATTCGGTAAAGCTGCATGTAGATATAGAGCCAGCATGAGAGAGGGGGAGGGATAGGAGAGGGAAGGTCCATCCAAAACAATTGCTAAGTTTTAAGTTGTCGAAAACACATGGCCAAAGCAGATTGAGAGAGTATTTTTTATTTTTAAATAAAGCAGTAGGGTAAGAACTAGACAGGAGCATAGAGAACTCCTTGTCTCTCTACTTATAGCACTAATCCAGGTTACTGAAAGGGAACCCACATTATCCACTAGATTGTGACAGTCGTGTTGTGCGTTACACTTATACGTTTAATGACCTACAAGTTTAACTGTTAATATCCTGCAATCGATTTTAGGCTGCACAATGCTGACCCAACTTTCTGTACTATGAATAAGTTCACAATCTTTTGCTGGTTAATATGCTGTATGGGTATGGACAATACTCTGTGATGAATGACTGTCTTCCCAGTATATATTTTTAACAGCACTGAAGTTATCTTTAATTTCAATCTTTTTAAAATGAGACATACAGTAAGAGACTGTGTCCAATTCTATTTTTGCAGGCTGGCTAGTAGAATGAGCCAACTTGTTATCACAAATACTTCCAAGCTGCTCAGATCATTTGGCCTTATCCAGACTTAAGATCGTTTCTCTTAAGCATGCGTTCCTAAGTTACACACTACTAAGGATAATGCACTCCACCAGGTACTCATCTTGCATGTACGTAACTTAACTGACTTACATGTTCAGAACTCTGCCTTAACTTTTCTTGTGTATTGACAAGTGCAGCAGTAATAAAATAATGAAAGCTTTTATTACTGCTGTACTTACCAAGAGGGTAAAAAAATCCTTGTCATACACTAAGGAGATTTTTGGTTTGAACACCAGACAATTGGATGATCAGACCAATAGTCACTCCTGTATATGACCAACTTTAGATGTTGAACTGACTTACTGTTGTGCTCAGTTAAACCTTTTTTTATAATAAGGGAAAATTTTGCCATACATGGTGGAAATTTGCATGCATGATGGGCCCACCGGCTGGGGAAAGTTGAATAGGGCTTCAGAAATCATTAAACCTTTGTTTACTTACCTTGTTTAAGTAGCAGCTACCTGCTTCCTGCAGAGATCAGACAACGGAGATGATGTCACCCATTCAATTTCCTACAGAAAGATTATATGGCCCAGATCCAGAGCTTACGCTAGCCGGAGACGTAAAAACGCTATTTTGATGGTTCTGCGCATGCGCATGGCAGATGTAACAGCACGTAACTCTTTAGTACATACCATCCTAGTATCAAGAGCGTAATTTACGAACAAAGGGGCGTGCCAGCCATATGACACCTGTAATTACGCTTTGGAGGCAGGCAGGCGGGGGGGAGGGCATTTAAATCATACAGTATCGGTGTGTTTAGGTGCGTAAGTACGTGCAGCCATTATGGCCGACAGGAGTTACGATTTGAAATGTTAAGGTAGGGTTTGAAAAGCGTAAAACGGCAAAAGTACGTATGACCGAGGGGAGTGCCTAGAAGAGTGCATAGTAATTGCGATAACGTAAATACGCTACGCATTGAAACGTAAAGGGAATGTAGGTCTGGATTTAGCCCTATGACTCGTCATGTATTGAATAGGTGATTTAAGTTTCATTGCCTGATCTCTGCAGGAAGCCAGCAGCTGCTAATGGTAAAATAATGTTTTTATGATTTATTAATGGGCTGCAATTTGGCTTCCCCACCATGTTGAAAAAAATGCATCTTAGATTGGAAAGCTTTATCTTAGCCCAGCTGTAAATGTAATCTATATGATCACTGTTGTTAGATAATATACATGGTGAAAAACAGACATACATTTTGAACTTCACCAGTTCCTATTAAGGCTTATTTTAAATCAAGTAATTTTTATTGATTTTGTCATTTTTTTCAAACAAAACAAACATAGCAATACTATTACCCCTATAAAAACAGTATCAGGGGAACAGTTCAGTGCATAGAGTCAACAAGCTTATGGAGCATCACAAGGGTAACAGTAGCGTAAAAAACACTTATCATTATTAAAACAAAATAACGTTCGTCCGCATCTGGATACTAAATCAACCTGTAATAAACATACATTGCACTAATGACATCTGAGGTACAGAGGGACGGAGCCCTTCCAGAAATGGAGAAGATTACACCATAATATGTCCCGCTCGGTATCGCTCAAAGACCTGTCACTTAATCAGGGGAAAGCACTGCAAATCATCTTGCAAACGTACCACAATCACGATCATTGTTGCAGAGGCAAAATGTTAAACAAATCTTGACCCACAATAAACTACTGATGATACTCCATATTTGCACAAATAATACCAAGTTTAACGCTGTTAAGGATGGCACTAATAGTGCATCAATCAAAGTGCCTGTTCGCAGCTTTGTAACAATAGCCTCATCATGAGCACATCTGGTATTACATCAAAGTTTTTGTTTTTTTTAAATCAAATAATTTTTATTGATTTTGTCATTTTTTTTTTTAAACAAAACAAACATAGCAATACTACTACCCCTTTAAGAACATTATCAGGGGAACAGTACAATGTATAGAGTCAACAAACCTATGAAGCTTCACGAGGGTAACAGTAGCGTAAAATACACTTATCATTATTAAAGCAAAATAACGTTTTGTGTAGAGTCTTCAAATCTATTAAAGATCACAATGGTATCCACAGCACATAACACTCTCATCACTGCTATAACAGAATAACATGAGATACAATGCTGTTAGACAATATCCTTACAAGAGTATAAACAAATTATGTAGGTTCAGCTACATGTGCCGCGCCGAGCCTTGGGGCAAAAGGCACAACTCCCACCCCGTAAATAGAGTCTAGCCACGGGGTCCACACTTTATAGAACTTATCAGGGGTCCCTCTAAACTGATACACAAATTTTTCATGTGCTAGAGTGTCGTTAACCAGCATCACCCATTCCCTCAGGCATGGAGGTTCAACCGCCATCCATTTTCGTGCAATCACCACTTGTGCTAGTGAGAACAAGGAAAACAAATACCGATGGACATTTCTATCCATCTCGTCCGTTAGAGATATACCAAAGAGACAGATCCTAGGGTTAATTGGTATCGAGACAGAGAGAGTACCCAGGGAACATTCCCAGACCAAACTCCAAAACCTGGAAACTGTCTGGCAGGTCCATAGCATATGCCAGAAGGTGCATGGGGAAAGGCCACAACGTATACAGCTGTCATCTGTAGTCCTTCCCATCCGAACCATACGCTGGGGGGTAAGGTACACTCTATGTAACAGATAATAATGAACCTGCCTAAACCGCAAAGAAGATGTAGCGAGTTTGGTAGACGCAAGTACCTCCTCCCAATCCTCCTCCACCAACTCCCCCAGGTCCTCCTCCCATCTAGTTCGTAACCGAGGTAGACCATCAGACTGGGCCGCTCTCAATGTTGAATAAATCCCGGAGATTGCACCCTTAAGTAGTAAATTCGAGGTTAACTGTTTAACAGGGGATGAAACTATATGGGGACCACCATTCTGGAATTGTGCCTGCAGGGCATGGCGGAGTTGTAGATATCTGTAAAACCAGAATGGGGGCAATTGAAATTCCTCCTGTAGCTGAGCAAAGGATTTGAGGATGTCACCCTGGTATATGTCACCCAACATTCGCACACCATATGTCCCCCACGCTCTCCTACCCTGCAGACCAGACAGTTCTCTTAGCGCCGGGTTGTTCCATAGTGGGGTCTCTGGATCAAAACCCACCCCACTCATCAGACCATGCACCGCCTTCCACACCATCCTAGCCTGGCGCAAGAGCTGTGCCCCTCCCCCTCCAGTGCCACCTGCCAAAAGATTTTGGATTGCTGATCAATCAGGACCGCCCCAACGCTGCAAAAAGAAGCTAGTTGTGACTGCTTTTCACCCATCCAAGCAAATGGGTCAGCTGCGCCGCTAAATAATATAATCGTAAATTGGGCAACGCCAAGCCCGCCTCCTCCTTATCTCTTTGTAATGTGCACAGACTAACCCTTGCCCTGCCCCCCGCCCAGACCATTAAGGCTTATTTTAAATGAAATCCATCATTCAAGTTGACAAGACAATTCTGATAAAGAAAAACATTTATTAAGTGTGATCTCAATCTGAGTCTTGATTACCTTTAAGCCAGTGCTCCAGTCCTGCATGAATCCATCTTATTTGAAATACATATAGAACTATTGAATTATTTCAGAGTTTACTTCAGCCGGTGCTATAAATTTCATGTTAGCAAGACAACGCAGTTATTATTTCACAGATGATATATTGTAAATGGCAAAACAGTTCACATTCCAAAGATTTATGCTCGGCGTGTGGTAACATTTGGTAGGGAGGAAGAATAATTGACATCTTATATATGTAAATAGGCTATAGTGAAAACATCAGCTAGCATAGCTAGAACACTTACAGGAGTAGTGAAAAATACGGCACAGACTCCGTGGCAATCTTGGTGTCATTTGAAATGGTTATTAGTATGAACCCTTTTATGTGCGATTTGTGCACGCAAACAAATTTAGGATTCTTACCTCTATTATCTATTATGCATCAATAATTTTACCTCTTAATAGACACATTTCAGGTTAAAAACAGTCAAAGAAAAAAGCAAAATTGTATATTCATTTTATTGTACAAGAGTTTATCATTACACTCATAGGTGAATTGGAGTGACTATGAAAAGTAATGCCACTATGCTTCCAACATGGAAAAAATCAGAGCATAACCAAGCTGGGTGAGGGTCGCCACTATGAACGGCCCTTTTTGACTGTTCTGAAGTAGGTTGGAAATTGATTGCTTTTGCTTCACAGAGGAAAAACAATTGATACAGTGAAGATATAAGACAATGTGCCGAATGGTAAGCATAAAATTAACCCCAACCCTTACCCCTAATCCTCCCCTTCCATTACCCTAACCCTCCCTTCCCCGCAGCCTAACCCTAAAACTTTCTTCCCCACAGGCTAACCTTAAGACTCCCCTCCCCACAGCCTAACCCCAAGACTCCCCAACATGCAGCCTAACCCTAAGACTGCCCTCTCCGCAGACTGACTCATCCATGACTTGAACTCTAATCTTCCCCTTTTATTACCCAAACCCTCTCTTCCCTGCTGCCCAACCCTAAAACTCCCCGGAGAGTGTTAGTTACCTCTCCAGTCTGGTCTGCGGCAGGTACGGCGGGTCACTGAAAAATGAATGCCGATTGGGATATTTACCCGTTCCAAAAAAGAATTTCAAAATGGCGGCCTTTTCAAAAAAGAGAGCTGAAAATTAACTTTCATCTGTCTCTACTTCTAAATGACTCAATTCATGATGGCGACTCCCACCGAACTAAGGTCCATCCAACCAGGTAATTCTTAAAAACAGTTGATTAAATGACTATTTATAAGCGGGGTTAAAGGAGATGCTAGTGTGATTATTTAGTATACACAGTGCTATTGCCAACAATTTTTTTGTCTATAGCGCTGAGTACACCATACATAGGCAACCTTTTGTCCCTCAGGGCTGGCAGAATGCACTCCACAAAGGTAAGCTGTGTAGGCTTGTGCCAGGTTGGAAAGTAGGAGTGCAACAATAGGAAAATATAATTCACTAGAGTCTCTCTAGTGTCTGAGATTGAAGATGGAGATCCATAAACTATGTGTGAGGACTGCGGTGACAGTCTGCACTACAATGAGGGTGTGGTGGACTTGGTGAGTATTATTTGCAGGAAGGGCGCTGAACACCCTAGCACCATTTCTGTGTTCCTCCAACAGTTCCCTACAACAACCAGAATGCTCCAGCTGCTTAGGAAAGCTTATATCTTGAAGAGCATGATGGGACTTATAATATTAAGACATGTGGAGTGTCACAGGTTGCCATGTCCGATTTACACATTGAGTGGTTTGACTTGCCCTTTTTGGGAAACTTAATTGGCTACTACCACAGCAGTACAAAAAATTAGAAACACTCCACCTATGTAAGAGTAAAAAAAAAAATGTCTAAGAAAAGGTCTTAAGGTTATAAATAATACAATTTGTTATATAGGCAAACTATTTTTAAGTTGGATATCACTATGTTAATTGGCATAAATCTAAATTACACAAGATGGTGGTTGCTCAAATCAATTTAGGCTTTTACAGGGGGAGCTTCATATTATTACCATAAATAAAAATAAATCTTACATATACATACACAAACACACACTGAGTCAGTTATCAGTGTTTCTGACAATGTGAGAAAATAGTTAGTGTGAGCTCAGAACACACTGAGAAAAAGCAGGCTGTCATTTTATCTGATCAGTTCCTGTCCTCTGCATTGTTTAGGGGGTGGGATCAAGGAAGGGGGAAGGGAAAGACAGCAGGCTAAGAAACAGGATATTGTAGGATGGCCACTAGTGGCTGGAGGATGAAATGCAGGTTTAAAAACCACAGAATTCTCTGAGGGTTATATTGCTAATCCTAAATGTGGAAAGGGATTACCAGGCAACCAGAAATCCCTTTCCTGGGTGCACCACTGAACACTGCAATTAACCAGTTGCTATCGATGCCATACTCCCTGTAAATGAATGGTAATGAAATGCAGCTGACAGAGAGTGTTGGTCTACAGAAGCTATTTCACTGACTTTAAAGGGGGCCCCTTTAAGTACCTTAGCTCTTCATTTATAACACATGATATATGACTTAATATAGAAACTCTCATTGAGTCACCTGTAGCAGAAAAGACTTGAAGGTGGCATGTGGCTTATCGTATATTGGCAAATATGTGTAAATAATATTTTTCATTTTATTTTACAGAGAGAATGGCAAATTAGCTACTGGTTAATGACAGTGGTGCAGAGGCATGAGTGCAATTTTTGCAGATGTCTCATAATATGGTGAAACCATACTTACAATAAAGAAACAATAAAGAAATGATCCAATAGAGCGTGTCCATTTTACTAATGGATTTGGCCTCTGCCATTTCTGCTATGAAGACCCTCTGGACCACCTGCCAGCATCTGCGCTACCCCTTGGGCAGTTATAAAAGACCGAGCAGAGCTGACCACAAGCATGGCTTCCAATCTGCACGTGTTTTCCTTGGATTGCCTAAATTTTGTATGGGATGGAGACGGAGTCACCAACAATTTGCAGATGGTCACAAGGAATTTTTGGAAGAGCTTTAAGTGACTGTCTATATGGGCACTACCTCCCCATAATAAGTCCACAGTATTATACAATAAAATAAACCAGAGATTCCACCGCTATGATAAGGAACAAAATAAAATTAAATCTTAAAATTCAACTAATGTAAAAGAGGGCAGACAGCTAATAGTAAGGAAGCAGTCTATTATAAAAAAAAAAGGTATATTCCAACGCTGTCCTATATCCTCTTTCACTGATAAAAGAGAGAAAAACAAAAGGAAAAAAATCAAGTGCCATATGTCAAATAAAATATTTATTTATTAAACACAGAAATACTAAAAATACTAAATATATTTACAAATATTTACACATAGCTCTGCCATATACAGTTTCCCTCCCCGCCTACCAAAAAATTCTGAAAGAGACAGATGGAAAAAGAGTCCTTTCTAGGAGTCCACGACCCAGATCCTCATGGTTTCCAAGTGCTGCTGTTGCTGGTGGACAAACGGTCTCACTCAGGGTTCGATAGTATGAAGTTTCATAGTGTAGCAGGTGCTCACCACTGATGCGTTTCAAGCCGTTTGCGGCTCTTTCACAAAGTCTGATTAGATTTAAAATTTTCATAATGGATTTGGCCTCTGCCATTTCTGCTATGAAGACCCTCTGGACCACCTGCCAGCATCTGCGCTACCCCTTGGGCAGTTATAAAAGACCGAGCAGAGCTGACCACAAGCATGGCTTCCAATCTGCACGTGTTTTCCTTGGATTGCCTAAATTTTGTATGGGATGGAGACGGAGTCACCAACAATTTGCAGATGGTCACAAGGAATTTTTGGAAGAGCTTTAAGTGACTGTCTATATGGGCACTACCTCCCCATAATAAGTCCACAGTATTATACAATAAAATAAACCAGAGATTCCACCGCTATGATAAGGAACAAAATAAAATTAAATCTTAAAATTCAACTAATGTAAAAGAGGGCAGACAGCTAATAGTAAGGAAGCAGTCTATTATAAAAAAAAAA
>WWET01000538.1:40182-64254 GCA_011038615.1 Limnodynastes dumerilii | reverse complement strand
GGCGTGTTTATAGTACGGAGTTAGTACGGACGCTGGAGTTAAGGAATGTAAGCGGGGGGAGCCATTTAAATTGTACAGTATGGGCGTGCTAAGCGTCGTTTATACGCAATGAACGTATGGACGGCCGTGGGAACGAACACAAAAGTTAGGGTAGGGTTTGCCAAGCGTATGGATGCTAAACTAGGTACAAGCAAGGGGATTGCCTATTGCCGTGCATCGGTGGTACGTTCAGCGATAATACGCTACGCACAGCAGCGTAGGTCTGGATCAGGCCTAAGGAGTCAGGGCCTTACATACCCTCCAACATGACCCATTCCATTAAGTACAAAATACTCTACTTCTCAGTTTCCAACTGTTAGTTACTATGGTAATCACCTTTGTTGACGGATTTTTTTTAAATATCTGTTAAGTCAGTTCACCAGGTGAGTGACAGTTGGAAGCTCAGGTGCGGAGTATATTGTACCTAATGAAATGGGTCATGTTGAAGGGTCTGGCCTCAGTTTGAATGTGGGAGGGGTTTTGATTCATGCCATGCCCCTCCTCTATCTGGCATATGAATAGCCAAGTCCCTAACCTGTTAGCAGCAATTTAGACAGTGCTCAGCACTTATAGACTGAGTGCTGAGCACTGAGCACTGTTTATAAATACACTACCAGCAACTACCAGCTCAGCGCTGTCTTCCACTTGCTGGGGTCCATCTTGTTTCTCCTACCAGCAAAGGCCGACACTAACTTGTCAGTTGCTGTCAGTGGCTTGATTCAAATCAGTTGCGAACTGGCTGGGATTTCGATTGCATATGCCTCGAAAAGTCATTGCAATCGATCCACGGAGCACCAAAAGCTCCGTGCTCCGAGCTGGTGAGTAAAAGTAGTCCCTACTCCTTTCCCTAATTCTAACCCTAAACCTCCCCTCTCACTACCCTAACCCTAACCTTCCCTTCCTGGCAGCCTGACCCTTACCCTCCCTTAGCCCCACCTATGAGACATAGCAATCGATCAACGGAGCACCAAAAGCTCCGTGCTCCGAAAAGTGAGTAAAAATAGTCCCCCCCTCCTTTCCCTAATTTCTACCCTACCCCTCCCTTCCTGGTAGCCTGACGCAGCCTCACCCTAACCCACCATTTCCTGCAGCCTGACCCTAACCCTTCCTCCCCTGCATCCTGACCCCAACCCTCCCTCCCCTGCAGCCTGACCTAAAAAAAATATAAAGTGGTAAGTATAGGAAAAAGGGACATTCGAAAAGGAACTTTCGAGTGACCATTTTTCGAAAATAAGACTTTCTATGCGGAGACTGTAAGCGCTTCACATATATCATCGGCGCATGCACATGCCAAATATTACGTGTCGAAAGAACTTCCATAAAAAGTGCCGGCATTTAATTTATGCATGGTTAGACGTGCTAATTAAGTGTCGGTGGTGGGGAGGGGCAAGGGTTGTGCACTCCCCTCCTCCGTGCTTAATTACAGCTCTCCGTGCGTGCGTAAGTCGCACAGAGATCTGAATCAGGCCCAATATATTTATAGAGAGTGCTCAGCACTCATAGGGTCAGCTTTACTAAGCTGCAGGTTTGTGTAGTGGAGGTGTTGCCCATAGAAACCAATCAGATTCTAGCTGACATTTTCTAGTATGTAGGATAGTAACAGCTAAATTCTGATTGGTTGCTATGGGCAACATCTCCACTTTTCATTTCCTGCAGCTTAATAAATCTAGCCCTTAGACTAATGGAATACATGGAAAGTATTTTGACATGAATATGTGAAACATGTCAGACATTCTGATTAGTCATTTATGTAATCATTTAACTAATTAGTTATATGCATTAATTTATTCAAATTATTTGATTCATTATTTAATTGTGCTTCAGTAATATGGCCCTGATTCAGAGGCTGAAAATAAGAACTTAAAGTTACACCTGGGCTAAACCATGTTGATTTCAGGGGAGTCAAATTTCATTTGTTGCAACAGTATTATAGTTAAAAGGTGATGTTTCCCAGTTCAAGTCTAATTAGCAGTTTAAAAGTGAAGCTGATCAGGTATCTGTGTGCAATAAGTAAAAGCAAAGCATTCTCCCTGCATGCATAGAATAAAATTAACTTAACTCCCCCTGAAATCAACATGGTTTTGCCCAGGTGTAACTTTAAATTCTTATCTTCAGCCTCTGAATCAGGCCCTATATGCACATCAGGGACCAGATTCAGAGTTCTGAGCATGTGCGATGCTCAGAACCGGAGCCTTAACTTTTTTTTTTTTTAAAGTTAAAAAAAACCCGTTCACCCCCGCCTGCCCCTCCGCCGCAGCCCATGTGTTTAAAAAATAAATAAACAAAGGCCCGTCCGACATGACATACTGCCGATAGTAGAACTACAGGCACAAGCATGCCCATGCATGACAGGGCATGCTAGCGCTTGTAGAACTACTATCGACAGCATGCCCTGTTACAAAAACATACACATGGCCATTTAGTATTAAAAAACAAAAATACAGTGTCCGCTCCCTAAAAATAAAAAAACGCTTCACGTGCCCCCGCAAAATGCCACCATTGCCCAATAATAAAAAACACATAATGCCACCATTGACCCAAAATAAAAAAAACAACAATGCCACCAGTGCCCCACAAATACAAAACAATAATGCCACCATTGCCACATAATAAAATAAAAAAACAACGCCACCTGTGCCACATAAAAAAAAAACAAAATGCCACCAGTCCCATATAAAACATAAAACTCTTGGCATTATTTACATTAATTACCTAAAAAATATAGTCATATATGTCCCGTTAAACAAATTAAAAATAAAAAAATCCCCAAAATGTGGCCGCCGTTATTCATTCTGGATCAGGCCCCTGGTTTGTATGCAAGAAACTGGTTAAAACAAAGGCAGCATCAGTGATGCCGAGGCTGGTAAATAACACCAATTTACTAAGCAAACCAGAAGCTAAGGTTAATTAAAAATATAGCATATGTTGGGACTATTACCCTGTAGTACTTCATTATAAATGTGTGTGTTTTTATTTACTGATCTGGGACCGGATTCAGAGCTACGCATCCGTGTGAAATTCACACGGATGCGAAGCTATTTAGTGCAAACGCTACACTGCGTGGGAAATCCCAATTTCCATCGTGAGACTTTGAAAATTTCATGCAGCGGACTCGTGTGCAGGGAATATTTAAATGAGAAAAGCCGAGCTTTTCTCATTTAAATATCCTGGCACACCCCTCTTTTCAGTCGGAGTCGGATGCTGGCAGATACCATAAACTCCGCCAGTAATCTGACTTCCTTGCGCCTTTTGCGCATGCGCAGTTGCACTAAATAGCTTCGCATCCGTGTGAATTTCACACGGATGCGTAGCTCTGAATCCGGTCCCAGATCAGTAAATAAAAACACACACATTTATAATGAAGTACTACAGGGTAATAGTCCCAACATATGCTATATTTTTAATTAACCTTAGCTTCTGGTTTGCTTAGTAAATTGGTGTTATTTACCAGCCTCGGCATCACTGATGCTGCCTTTGTTTTAACCAGTTTCTTGCATACAAACCAGGGGCCTGATCCAGAATGAATAACGGCAGCCAATTTGTGCACGCGGCATGCGTAAATCTGGCTGTGGGAACGCACGGCGCATGCATGTAACAGATGTTACTCATCATAACTCTGATCGTACTTAACTTGTACCTAACTCTGCAAGATAGGGCGTGACATCCTTACGCAAGCTGACTACACGCATTGTGGGCGGAGGGAGGCATTTAGATCATATAGTACGGGAACACAAGGAAGACAACACAAGGCAGGGTTCTAAACACATAAATCAGCTAAGTTACGTAGGTGAGAGGGGAGTGCCAGGGGGCTGTATTATCCTTAGTAGTGCGTACCTTAGGTGTGCGTGTGTATATGAAACAATCTTAAGTCTGGATCAGGCCCAATGTTTGGAAGAATTTGATAACATATATAATGCCCATGATGGAAGGCTTTCTGTCATTTTATCCTTTAACATATATACAACTATTTCCACTTCTGCCTCCGGGTTTTGGACTCATCAACAATAAATTATAGATATATTGGACCATTCCTTTACCAACTTGGCTTAATTCTATGATATTAATCAGGGCTTAAAGTAGGATGATAGATGGTGTTATTGGGGCAGATCCAGACCTATGGCCGCCGTCGTTTTTACTGCCGTTCTGTGCATGCGCCGGCCAGATGTTGCCCGGCGTAATCCATGGCTCTGGGTGCCGTGGATCTGGCAGATACGGTGCAGCACGCCCATTCATACTTAACTACGCTGTAGTTACGGAAGGTAGGCGGGGGAGGGAGGGAAATTAGGAAGGGAGGGCTGGGTTAGGGGGTATGAATAGATTCCCGGCGTAATTACCCACTGTTGCAGCAAGTAACGTAGATTACGTTACAAAGGGCCTGATCCAGACCTTTCCAGCCGATTTGCCCATGCATCGGGCAGATGTTGCCCAGCGTTGCTACGGCAACGCCCGATCCACGGTAGCCGCGTAAGATCGGCTTTTCAGCCAAGCTGCGCATGCGCCGGGCATATGTTGCCCGTCGTTGCTACGGCAACGCCCGATGCTGGATCGGCCGTCCGTAGCAGTGCCATAGGGACGCTGGAGGGAACGTTCAGGTTAGTGTAGGTGGGCAGGGGCAGCTAGTTTAATGAGGATGAAGGTGGGGGAGCCTGTAGCCGGCGTAAGGAAGGGGCCATACGCCCGAACAGGGGGAGTGTAGGGGTAAGTGAACGCCGATATGCTGTGCTTTAGTAAGCACAGCGCATCGGCGTAGTTCAGGATCAGGCCCAAAATGACTGCGCATGCGCAGTAGAACATATCGGAAATTTCCGGAGGCAAATGCAATGCGGCCGGAGCTCTACATATGCTCCCAGATCTCAATCAAACTTCAGTCAAATACCAATGCACCTACACAAAAGTAAGATAAATATTTATTTAAAACATTTTTTGGTTTCCATAAAGAGCATGCAGTTCCATATGCAATATTACTAATTGTTTTTACATAGATACATTTATTTTATTTTCTCTTCAGCAATTACATGGGCCTCCATGGACCAAATCGGAAGCCAATATTTCAGTAGAAGAGCAAAAGATATACAATGGAAATGTGACTATAACAGAAGAGAAATCACAGTGAAAACACGTTCAAAACGTTTAGAACTTTCCAGTCATCTTCATCTTCTTTTGGACTGAAAAAGCATGGAGATGTTTTACAGTACATTTCTAATGCATGTTGTACAATTTTCACTAAATTATGAATGTTTGTACAGTACAATAGTGTTCTAAATAAATCAAAATTAAAAAAAAAAAGTTATACATTTGTTTAGTTTTTAGCGATAATGAACCAGATTAGGATGTTTCAAGAAAGTTGATATTTTTTAAATATGTTGTACTCAAATGTTTTCTTTTTTTGCTTATTACAAATACATAGGTTTTTTATTTACACATTTGTTTTGAGATTTCTTTAAAAACTATCCTTTCCTTCCTCTTAAAGAAAATAACATTGTGTGAACAATATTGTACACATGCAGGGCCTGATTCAGAGATGCGATTTTTTCGCTACTTAGGTGCGTATATTTCGCTACAATGCGCATGCGTAGTAATAGTGCATCGCGGTTTACGTAGAGGTTAGGATCTTAAATTCACTAAGCGCGGACCTATGAATCGATCGCAAGCACTTAAGATCTTGAGTGCTGCGGAAGTTTAAGATCTGAAGGATTAGCATGGAAATGGGCGGGGGGAAGCAGGGAGATGAGGGAAAGTGGGCGCGGGCAGACACTTAGGATCGCAAATAACCGCTACTACTTCCCTTAAGATCTCAAATGACAGCGCAGAGTTAGGCTTGCTCAATGGTGGTCTAACTTTAAGATCCGCTGCTGTTTGCAAGGGGAGTGACTATTTAAACAGTGGGCTGTAACCTGCTAAGATCTGAACTTAGTTGCGTATATTTGCGATCTTTTCGCAGTCGCATCTCTGAATCACCCCCACAGCCTCTAGTGCCAATAGATAAGGTTTTGTTTCCTTACTATGAATATAATTTCCATATATTTCAATGGAAAACACAGCACATTTTCCAGAGAGGGAATTAGGGTAAGAATAAACCATTTTGTGGCCAGGGGCTGGATCCAGACTCATACCCCTTTCACATTACCACCAAAAACCAGGGTTTTTCAGCAAAAACCCGGGTTTTTGGTGGTGATGTGAAACCGCCACTTCCTGGAGACCCGGGTCGAGAGACCCGGGACTTGAACACGGGAAAAAAGAAGGGTTTTTCCTGTGTTCAACCCGGGAAGGGAGGCAATGTGAAAGGACCAGGGTTGTTTTCAACCCGGGTCTTTCACTTTGCCTCTTGATTGGTGCAGATTTGTCTACTGTTGCTATGGCAACAGTAAACAAACCTGTTTCTACGGAGGAAAAGAGGGGTATATGGGGACATTGCCAGAATAATTGTCACTAACGCCAGCCTTAGCTGGCGTTAGTCTGATGCCGGGAGCGGAGTGTAAAACTCCGCTCTGATGTTCTGTAAATATGTGACACTTCATTTTAATGTGATAGGGCTAGTTTTGAAGTGAAAACTGGCCCTATTGCACTAAAATGATCTCTGTAAATAGACCCCTAAAGTCTCCTATGTTTTTGTTCTTAAGAATGGGAGCAGGTAGGACTTGGTGTATGTTTTAAAGAAGCATTCTTTACAATTGTGAGAGACAGCAATATCTGATTCATAGAACAAAGCCCAGGAGTAAATTTACTCTCTTGATATAAAGCTCCTACTTAAATCTGGATCCAGCCCTATGAGAGTAATCTTATCCATTTTAAACCATCCCGTGTCCTGCTGACCGACCCTTTTAGCTGCATCATTTAGAGGTAAGTACTTACTTTCTGTTATGGTTGGGGTTAGGGTGCTGATTAAGGTTGGGGTTAGGGTTAAACTTGGAGTTCTTGTAATGCCAAACAGTAAGTGTCAGTATTACAATATTCTAGCTGAAATATGACCTCTCGTATAGTGTAAAGTTGATGAGTTAAACCTGTTAGTTTTCTGCCATTTAGTACGGCAGGTGCACTATAAACTTTTCAAGATTCTCTCTTCCATATTGCACACTTAACTAAGTGATCCTCACTCTTTCAACACCAGGAGATCCCACAAGAGACAAATAAGATCATTATTGTGGAATAAAGGTAACAATGGGCTGGATCCAGACTTAAGTAAGTGCTTGAAATTAGTTACTCCTGGGCTAAACCATGTTGATTGCAGGGGAGTCATATTTCATCTGTTGCAAACAGTATTAGAGTTGAGAGGTGATGTTTCCTATCCCAAGTCTAAATAACAGTGTGATAGTAAAGCTGGTCAGTATCTGTGTGCATTAAGCAATTCAAAGATATATCCCTGCATGCAAAGAATACAATTACCATGACTCCCTCTGAAATCAACATGGTTTAAGTTTGGAATAACTAATTTCAAGCACTTACTTAAGTCTTATCCCATATATCTTAATTTACTGAAATTTATTTAGCTTTGTTTTTATTTAAACTTTTTATAGTTAGAGTTTAAGGCTTTTATTTTGACTATGTAAATAAAAATACAACTTAAAGCAAAATAGTCAGCTGTCATAGGGGCTTGTTTTTTTTAGATACATGCAACTTGACCATATCTGGAACCGGATCCAGATTTAAGAAATGTGAATGTTTTCCGCACCTTGCACATGATAATCACCCACTTTTGGATGTGGTTTACTGGCACGATGACCATTTGAGAGACCATTGTACGTTAGCTGAATGTAAACTACCTGCAATTGTCAGCTGTCTGCATTGTAGAAAGCGGCAGTGAGGCAACTGCTGCAATCGCGAAAAGTCACCTTCTGAAAGATAAGAGTTTTAACTTAACCTGGGGCCGTATTCACACCTAAGAAGCTTCAGCTTCTTAGGTGCTTAGATTACCGAACTGACCTACTACGCATGCATAGTAAATGATTTACGCAATCAATATACCAGTTAGGTCTTTAAAGACCACACGTGTTAGGAGATTGCTCACCAGGACCCGAAGTCTAACCAGAGCCTGGTGTTCACTGGAGCCCCTGATGGTGGGGACAGTCTGGGCTGCAGGTAAAAGGCAGGTCGCGGCCCCCGGTGGACAACTCCTATGCGTGTGGGTAAGAACACTGAGACAGACAAGAGAGAAAGGGAACCCAGTGGGAAATGCACCAAACAACGGACTAACAGTGAGAGACAAACGGGCTCACACTCACACAGTCACACCAAGACACAGACAGGCAACCAGAGGCAGGGAATAAGGTAAGGATAGGACAACGAATGTAACACGAGGTTAAACCAGGAAAAGGGCACTCAGGAGTCGAGAGAGGGAGAGAGAGCACAATGCAAAAAAGGCAAAAGGGCATAAGGTAAGAGACAAGAGAGAAAATGAGAACAAAAAAAAAAAGTACGGGGCTATAACCGACAGCTACCTGGAGCAGCTGCCTGGGCTTTAATGGAAGGAGGAACAATGAGTATACAACCTGAGCGTGCTAAAAATCTGATTGGGGCTTGTCCCATCACTAGGAGAGCAGCGGAATGCACTGGGGAAGGGGACTTCTTCTGATTGGTTCGGGTTCCCGTTTCCAAGCAATGGCCTGGATGCACCGCAGGGATGATGGCAGCGCCCATGTGCCGAGGCGCCGCTATTGCTGGAGATCACCGCTGTGTACAAGGCTGCAACAGGGACTTCATTACCCACATTGCAGAAGATTTTCCCTTGCACGCTGCCCGAGGCCGACGGCAGCATGTAACAGCACAGAATAGTTTAGTTAGAAAGAGGTGGCCTAATGGCACCTCGGGGAGTGTTTAGGTAGAAGTGGGAGGGGGTAGGGATTTAGATTAGCCGGAGAGGGAGGGGGGAGGCCGGGAGAGCCAAAGTTGATGCGTAGTTTTCTTCTTAAGAAAGAAACTATGCACAGTTAGTTAAAGTAGCCCTATGGCACTCCTAAGTGCCATAAGGTACCTAAAAACAGGGGGCAGGTTAGGTGTAGACTATTAGGTGTGAATATGACCCCCACTTTTAACCCTTTCCTAACCCAAACACTCCATTTCCCGCAGCCTAAAACTAACCTTCCCCTTTTTCAGTCCTAAACCTAACCCTCCATTCTCGCAGTCCAAAATGAACTGTCCATGCCTTGAAAAAAGTCTGGGTACAGTTAAAATTATTTCTCCATGTAACCTGTGGTTTGGTTTTTTGGGGAGTTTTACCCAAAACAGTGGTGGTTGGGTGGTTGGGTTGCTTGGGTAGAGTCATCCAAACAATCCTCACCTGGGGCCGGATCCAGAACTACGTTCGTCTTCCATCGAAACAATACGCAGATAACGTACAATAGCTACTACGCATGCACATACTGCTACTGTTTATTGAACTAAGTTTGTCTATGGAAGACGGGCGTAGTTCTGGATCCAGCTTAATTCAAAGCTTTACAATAATCCCCTCCATCTTTTGAACATTAGCAATTTCCATAGTAACATTCTCAGTTATTTGGTGTACATTTTCGTCATCATCACTTCTCTTTTGCCTTCATATAATAAATTCACAGTTTACTTTATCTACTGTAAGGTATTGACTGCTTTTACATTCTTATGGAACCAAGTACAGAAGATGTTGGCTCATTCCAGTTCCACACAGAAGTCTTTAAAAGTTTTAAACATTGTTTTCAAAGTTGCCCTATTATTAAGTTGCTCTAAATCCGTTTTGGTACATGGCTCTTCTTTGGTGTGTCACAGAATAAATTTAGCCATTGAGCTCTGACTTTGAATATGGTATGTAATATAAGACGACCTCTAAGAGCTAGGGGAGAAAAAAAAAAGTTAAGCGTTAGTTAAGTTGCCTTTGTTATGTCAATCAAGGGTTCATGTTGAGTAATTTTCCCCTATAGCCCAATAGTCATGGGTCTGGTATGAAATGTCGACAGTCAAAATATTGATGTGTCAAAATGTCGACAGTTGAGCATTAAGTTGAAATTTGCTTGTAAAATCTGTAAACTTATTATCGGCACTTTGACCTGTCGACATTTAGACTGTAGACATAACATCCAGCATTGGGCCACTTCAACTATTATTTCAAAATGATCCGGCTATCAAGCTATTCTTACCCCCAGGCTAATATCTGTCAGCCAGGACCCAATGTCTTTTGTACAATATATTTATGAGTATTTGTTGTCTTCATATAATAAATTCTCAGTTTACTTGACCTACTGTAGCTAAGATATTGACTGCTTGTAGTGCAGAGGCAAACATAAAGTCTCTCTTTATGGCACATTAAAGCTGCTGTGGAAACCACTGTGTTTTATATATGATTTTTTCCTCTGCTTTTTAGGGATTAGTTGTCCTGTGGGATATTTAATGTATAATCCAGTCAACATACAATACATACACGGTAGGGAATGGAAAAATATGCTCAGTACTGTGGAATGTGAAGGAAATTATGACATTTCTTTCTATTACACAGGGAATGGCTTCGGCTTCAAATTGTTCACAGTAAAATAGATTTAACAACTTATGTAAGATAATGTATTTTATCAGCCTATAGTAAGTGCATCTGTGAGCACATCAGTAATCCAAAATGGTTAGATCAGCAAGTGTGTGCATTTTCCTATGCTCTATACTTTTCAATCCCAACTCCCAGAGCATTTTATTAAAACCATTTTTTAAATGAGGCACCAATACTGCCTCCTTAAGCACACAGAGATGTTGCGCTGTAATAAGGCTATGCTAAGCAGAAATGTGTTTTTATTGAAAATCCATTGCATTCCCATTTAAATAATACTCTCTTATGTTCTTTTAATTAGAAGTAGCCTTTAAATTGATTACAGATCTAGCTGTTCCTCTGTATAGATCTGAGTCAATGCATTAGGCTGAACATAAATTAGAAAACTGTAAAGAGTCAGGATATTTGACTTAGTTTGGAAGGAAATGCTCATTTATAGATTGAGCTTATGGGAAAAACCATTTCTTCTCTGTGGTGTTCATGGCCTGAAGGCTTCTTACTTATCTTAATGTTGGGTTAATAATGACGTTGCATGGGATTTAGAGCCCAAATGTCAACCAACATTTTAGGGAGGGATCTGTGTTGTAACTACCATGAACCAGATTCAGACTCCTGCATGCTTTCCATATATGAGGGTTCTGAAACTATGCACAGAAGAGGGGTGTGAACCCTGTCATGTGAAAAAGGGTCCAACTAAGTGATTGTGTTTGAACTTCCTACCATTACTGCAGTCAGCCCGTCATTCGGTACTATACCATGTTCATAGTTGTTGACTCTCCCAAATGACGAAGAGACTCCCGGAATTGGGCAGTCCTCCCGGTATCCCGGGAGAGCCAGCAAATCTCCTGCAAGGGACTTGAGGCTCGTTGTTTCCATGAAACCACGGCCTCAAGTCCTGCCCCCCTGCCTGGCAACACTTGTTTACTAGTGTGTTGCTAGGGACAGGAAGGGACTTGATGATGCAAATTGCGTCATCTAGTCCCACCCCCATCCCTATGAAACCTTGAAAGGGGTAATTGATAGTCAAGAGGCGGAGTTTAATGAAACGATCTGCATAAATCGAACCATTAAGTCCCGCCTCCTGCATGCATCTATGGCTTCTCTCCGGGATCTCCCGGAGGGAAGCTTTTAAAGTCGGCACCCTGACCAAGTATTAAAGTTCAATATAGTGAGGTACTCAAATCTCTCAGTGACCAAAGAGTAGCACAATATTTCAACAGCATTTAGAGCTTCCCTTGGCATTTGAGGGGTTTGGGTGAAGAGAATACTTGTTGTCTACCCCTCACACGTGCCGCAACTACTTCCTGCCAGTTTCAGCAACAGAACTGAAGCCAACTACAGTACATCATTGGCATAGTGTGGTTCTGTGTATAATGCTGTGGGAGTAGTAGCAGCAGGGGACTGCTGGGGTTACTATTTGTGAATCACTTGGGCCATGACACTGTTTCTGAAGCAATTAGATCTATTTTATGCCCTATTTAACAGTGTGAAGGGCGGTAACCTGGGAAACGGAAGCGTTACATGCTGTCTCCATATAGAATAGGGATGGTTAGTACATCAGCGCAGGGCTGTTGTACTGCGCATGTGCTCCTAGTTGGCGCTGTTGAGCAAACAATATAAGGCACCACTCAACACCTCAGCATCATTACAGTCATGTCATTACTAATGTCACTTACAAACAAAATAACAGATAAAAGTTACCAGTGATGACAAAACAAGACACAGAGGACCGTATTCACAGATCCGTTTTCACGTGGAGTGCACTACTCCTGAGGGCTTACAATCTAAGTAGGGGGGGCAGAGAAGAAACATAGAGGGGGCCGAAGGTATAATGATATATGATAATTGTGGTAAACAGAAAATGATCAGTTGATTGATCCATTTATTATATAGAATATGGCATTTGTCAGAATGTGAACAAAGTGGCATATGCCCAAAAGTTGGAAATCTCATGATTCCTTATTGATTTGACCATGCAGGACTGAGACGCGGTAATTGGGTCATAGCTTTGATTACCTCAAAGTGCACATCCACCATGCAATGTCTTTAGTGACCGGAGCATTATGTGGGAGTATATTGCATAGTGTGTAGTAAGTGTTTTTTATATATAGCACCATCAGGTGACATAGCACTTTACAGAGAATATTTAACATTCCCATCAGCCCTTGTCCCATTGGAGCTACATACGTTTCCTAACACAGACATACACACACAGACTAGGATTCATTTATTCAGCAGCCGATTAACCTACCAGCATGTTTTTGGAGTGTGGGAGAAAATACAAAAGCCACGCAGATAAGGCCTAGTCCAGTAATCGAACTCATGACCTCAGTGCTGTGAGACATAAGTACTACTCACTGAGCCACCGTGCTGCCCATAGGTATTATAGTCTTGCTTTAGGCATCCCAATTCAACCTCAAATAGGTTTTCTTTCAACCATAAATCTTACTGTGGAAGAGTTAACATCACATTACAATAGGATGGAAATGAAATGTTAACCTATTTTTTATCTGTCACCATTAATCTGTTTACTAGATTACTACTGTGCTTATTTACAAGTCCCTTGTGGTTTTCACAAGTCTTGTCTCATTGCTTTATCTTAGTTGACAGATAAGCATTGGGGCAGCAATGAAATGCTGTAACTTATCAAAAGATATTACATAGAAAGATCACATATTCTCTTTATAAACATCAGTAATATGTTTTCAGTAAATGCACCTATATTCCTACCCTAAAGGCACACATTTGCTGTATTTACATATATTACAGTCGTGTTTATGAAACTAGCAGGAATATTGGAACAGGGAGAGGAGCAATAATCTAAGAAAAATATGAATACTTGAAGTAATTCGGGAAGTTCTGGAAGCATTAGCATTTGTAGCATTATGAACTGGGGCATTGCTTTTGGTATATTCAACTAAATGATGGATTAACCTACTTTACTGGATGGCATTATGTGAACTATTTGTCATAAATAAGAGGTGTAAAATGTCTAAAATCCTTTTACACGAATATTTTTTTCCAGGTTATAATGAAAACAATGGGGCAGATCCAGAACTACGCATTTCCGTGATTTTACGCGTGGCGGAGACGTAAATTCGCAGATTTGAACGCACTGCGCATGCGCACCATAGAAAATACGCACATTCACGTAGCGTAATTTAGGATGTATGGGTGATTCACGTATGTCTCACGTAAATACTTACGTGTGGGCGTGGCAAATTTATGTTACTCTAAAATACGTTAAGTTTACGTGAAGTAGGAGGGGGGCGGCATTTAAAGTGTACAGTATGGGCATGCTAAGCTGCATACATTCGCGTAGTCAATACGTCCGTTAGCGGACGTATGCTGTTACGTTGGGAAAAGTTAAGGTAGGGTTTGGGTCAGTCTTAGGGTTAGGCTGTGGGAAGGGGAGTCTTAGGGTCAGGCTGTAGAGCAGGGAGTTTTAGGGTCAAGCTGCAGGGAAGAGAGTCTTAGGGTAAGGCTGCCGGGAAGGGATTTTTACGGTTAGGCTGCCAGGAAGGGAGTCTTAGGGTCAGGCTTCAGGGAAGAAAGGGTTAAGGTAATAAAAGGGGAGGGGTAGGTTAAGGATTAGGGTAAGGGTTTGGGTTCATTTAGACTTACCCATCACAGCACAGTCTTATATGTTCCAGGGATTGATTGCAACTGTTTTCCCAACTAGTTCGGAGCTAGTTTTGAAAAAAGGGCCATTCGCAGCAGCAACCCACGGCCAATTAAAGTACGGCAGTGACTTCTGCAATGCCAAACTCCGCCCCTGACTGTAACTATAATTCTGACCTGCGATCATCTAATATACTTGTAATAGTACTGCAAATAGTAAATTTCAGACAACAGGCAATGTATGTATTGTTCTATTTTTTTTACATCTAACGAAATGTCTTCTGTCATTGTTTAAATGCTAGTAAAAATGCTAAAATGTGCCAAATGTAAAATATAATTATTGTATAAATATATAAAATATAATTATTACAATAAAACAATTACTACAATAATTACATTTTTATTACTAGTAAATAAAAAACCTTGAGGAATTAGGTTACCATTTGTTAGTTTTTTTGTTTTGTTTTTAACTTTGTTAATAATATATACAGTTAATGACATGAGTTGGTTAAGAGCTTTAGGATGGCTTTATCCAGAACACAACAGCAGCATGGTAAGGTAATCACTCATTCCAGTAAATCATCAGATCTTATATTTAGGGGTGAAAGGACACCTGTCAGTTTTGCTATGATAAAAAAAAAATAATTTCGGCGTCTGAATAGCAGCTGTTACACACAGCATATGGCTGCAGTGTGTAAATGTGTCTTTGTAATGTAGCAGGGTACGCCGGTCCTGGTTTCCCTAGCAGCATTCCTTCTTGCTAGGGATCCTGCCTAATTACCTTGCAGGTGGGATTCCCTAGCTGTGTATTTGGCTGTGTACAATCAGCAACCAATGGGGATGTGGCTCTCCCCTTAAATACCTGACACCTGATTGCCTCTTTGCTGGTCATAGCTTCTAGTGTTGCTGGCTGTGCTCCTATTGGATTTCTGTCCTAACTTCTGATTCTGAGTGCCCTTTGTTTCCCTGCCGTGTCTCTCCTATATGCCTTCGATTCCTACCTTGCCTTGATCATTGTTCCTGGTGTGAATGAAGTTACCTGCTGTGTGTTGTGTGCAAGCCCCTGAATCTGTATTTGTACTGTCGGTTTTTATCCAGCCTTACATGTGCTGTTTCCACCTGCAACTATTGTATACTCCAGTCCTGAACTGGTTAACCACTGTGTTTACTCCATCTGCACCTCTTGCATACTTCAGTCTTGAACTGGTTAACCACTGCGCTATTTCCACCTGCACCACTTGTATACTCCTGTGTTCACAGACTCTGTGCTTATTCTACCTGCACAATATATCCAATTTTGCGCTGTTACTGTAAGTCTCCAGCTGCACATTTATCTGTATTCTAGTCCTGTACTGGTTCTGTGCTACTCCACCTGCATTTATCCATATCCCAGTCCTGTGCTGCTTCTGTGGCACTGCACCTGCATTTATCTGTAGTCCTGTACTGGTTCTGTGCCACTCGCCTGCACGCTATCTTGTCTAGCCTTGGCTGTCTCCTGTGTTAGTCTGGCCTTCTACTATCTCCATCTCTACATGAGTTTGGTTCTGGGGTCCGCAACCTGCTGTTGGGGCACAGCTCCAGTCCATCCCCTCAATCAGGGGCTCTAGCAAACACCACCCAATAGTTAGACTCCGCACCCTGGTAACCGTTTTCATAACAGCAGCCTCATCGTTGTATGTGCCGCACAATTATGTAATAGTGTTATATTCCAAGTTCAGCTGAGAGTACCAGAAGCAGCAGGACCCCATAACGTCCTTCACTACCTGGCACTAACTATTACTGTACAATTACATCTTAGAGTAATGTTTACTTCTTGGATGGAACTTTCCAAACTCAGAACAGTGAGTGTACCATATGATTGCTAAGTTTCCACTAAAATGGCAACCGGATAATTACAAGCAATGCTTAACAACATTATAGAACAAATCTTGATTGACTGCTGTAAGGATGCGTTGAGATATTTAAAATGATCCATCCAATGACACAAATACTTTAGGAGCAGGGGATGCAGCGCTTCCAGTCCATATAAGAGTGCAGCTACTATAAGCTGTTATGGTAGTGAGCTATTCATAATGGACCGTATTCACACTTAAGAATGCTTTAGGTTCTTAATTATATGCAAAAATTATACCAACTTTCCTGACACGCCTTTGTTTTTCAGCTTCTTAATTGACTTACGAATGCCATAGAGCTACCTTATCTTTAGGTACGTAGTTGTGTGCATAGGGTGGCTAATTCAGAATGTTTTTGTCTAACCGCACCCAGATTTCCCCATTTAAATATCTCACTCCACCCAACCTTCTTAACTTTGTTCTTAAGTTTTCGTAGCAAAACCCTTCATTCTTAAGTCACCATGAGTCTTGAGGAAATAGGTTTGTAATGGTAATTCAGAGCCGCTCTTCTCTTAAGTCCTAAGTGAATTGCGTATATCAAGTTACTATGCCTGCGCAGTATATCCCTTCTTAAATGAACGCACCTAAAAAGCTGCATTTTCTTAACTGTGGTTTAGGTGTTCTTGTCCTTTCTGGATCAGGCCCTATGAGCCTTGAGGAAATAGGTTCGTAATGGTGATTCAGAGCCGCCCTGCTCTTAAGTCCTAAGTGAATTGCGTATATCAAGTTACTATGCCTGCGCAGTATATCCCTTCTTAAATGAACGCACCTAAAAAGCTGCATTTTCTTAACTGTGGTTTAGGTCCGATGTTCTTGTCCCTTGCTGCTCCTCGTTGGCCGGTCACAGATTTTAGCATCTCAGGCTGTCACTGCTTCTTTTATCAACTGAGATTATTTTCCAAGCTCTGACTCCTCCTATTCCAGGGAAGTCATGTCTGGTAACATATGACGCGCACATGAGCAGTGCGTTTCCACAGTTGAATTTACACAGACCGCATGCGTAAGTTAGCTGTCGTTATTAAGTCTGAATCAGGCCCTTTATTTGAACTTACCAACTGTTGTCATTTCCGTTAAGCAAAAATTACGTTCTTTATGTATGTTCTGCGCACATATTGATGAGATTAGACAGGGAAGATGCTATATCATTGTCGTCGTAGGATAGACAAATGTTGCCTTCAGAGTTGTAGATCTATGACCAGGGCCACCATCGAGGGGGACAGCCGGGACTACTGTAATGAACCTGGAGCTGATGGGGCCCAACGTCAATAACGGATCAATGTGCAGGGCAGAACTTCCCTTCACACATGCCAGCTGTTAACGCAGGTCTGCGGGGCCCCGCCCATGTGAAGTCACATAGAGGGCCCAGTGGATGTGTCCCGAGCCCCACAACTTCTGATGGTGGCCCTGGCCATGGCATCTGGAGCAGGCTCATTAAAAAAGTCTTGGCCTTTTGCCCCGTCCATTAAAAATTTTGTTCCTATGCCCCTGTCTATGATAACCCTGAACCACTGTAAAAAATAGTAACATAAATTTTGTTGTGTGTAAAATGTGACAGAGAAATATTGGTGGTGAGAGTCATTTGGTGATTTAAAAAATATCAAGTCAATTATTAATCTCTGTGCATAGGCATATCTATAACGGGTGCAGAACAGGGGGGCCTGTGGCATGCATACTGCACCCAGGGTTGGCAGGGGAGGGGGGCCATTTGGCATCTATTTCTTCCCTCTAAGATCTTCTGGAGGGAAGAAATAGATGTTGAATGAGTCCCCCTTCCCCTGCGGTGGGACTGTCCCTATTTGTGGGCCGAAAAAGGGGCGGGGCTTACAGCACAGTTATGCCCCATCCCCTTTGAGGTCCGCGAATCAGGACAGTCCTGTCTCAGGTAAGGGGGGGGGGGCATGTACAAATCCTGCACAAGGGCCCCCTCACTTCTTTAAATGCCCCTGTCTCTGTGATTATTTTTGTGCCCTTGTCACAACTTTAAGTCACAACTGGTAAAAAAAATAAGGATTTTCTAAAATGATTTATACGTTTTTATAAATTTATAATTTATTCATATATAGATAATTATGGAAGCCAGGATTGTCACGAGTAGTAAGATCGTAAATGTAGTTATATATATAAATCAAGCCCTTTGTGAGCACAACTCCGGATGAGAGTCCTCATGTAGTGTGCTCCAGCTAAAGAAGAATTTTGCATGTAAATGATCTTATAAAAGGCATGATAATGAAGAGTGCATGTAAGAAGGCATTTCATTTTCAGCAGGTGGTTGCAAACTATCTGTATCCTATAGTGACCTGATTTTTAATTGTTCTCTGTGGTGTGTCTTTTACATTAACCAGGTGCTGTTTATGCCTCTACCAAGACACTTTTATGGGTCTGTAGATCATGTGAACCAATTGAAGAGTATATTTTGTGGTTAGCATATGACCCTGGTGTTTAACAGACAATACAGTACATCAATTCTTTTTTTAAGTAGCTCCTAAGTGGCTGTAGATCATTTGTATCAATGTCATGAATCGGAGTTAAAACCACTAATGAAATAGTTTTGTTATATGAACAGATGCAAAGGAACAGAGAGATATTACACAGTATAATAAATACATGTCAGTAGCTCAACCAGGGGGATTTTCTGGTAGCCCAGAAACCCCCCTCCCGCAATAAATTTTTTATTTTTAAGTGAAAAAAGGGACATGGATTTGCTGGTAACTGTAAAAGGGGAGTGGCTTTGCAGGTGCTGATAAAAAAAGGGTGTGGCTTTGTGGATAGAGAGGCGCACCAACTTAGTAAAAAGACCCTTTGCCTCCCATACAGGAATTCCACCACAGAGGATGAAACCCCGTGCCACACAAAAATAAAAATGGCATACATTATGGGTCTGGAA
This sequence comes from Limnodynastes dumerilii, assembly GCA_011038615.1. Taxonomy (NCBI): domain Eukaryota; kingdom Metazoa; phylum Chordata; class Amphibia; order Anura; family Limnodynastidae; genus Limnodynastes; species Limnodynastes dumerilii. The sequence continues at coordinate 45,320 of WWET01000538.1, read as the reverse complement.
TTGGCACATACTTTAATATAATGGGATATATTAGGGGACTGGGAATGGCACATACTATAATATAATGGGTTATATTAACAATCTGGGAATGGCACATATTGTAATATAATGGGATATATTAGGGGTCTGGGAATGGCATAAACTATAATATAATGGGTTATATTAGGGGACTGGGAATGGCATATACTATAATATAATGGGATATATTATGGTTCTGGGAATGGCATATACTATAATATAATGGGCTATATTAGTAGTCTGGGAATTGCATATACTGTAATATAATGGGATATATTAGGGGCCTGGGAATGGCATATACTATAATATAATGGGCTATATTAGGGGACTGGGCATGACATATACTATAATATAATGGGCTATATTAGCAGTCTGGGAATTGCATATACTGTAATATAAAGGGATATATTAGGGGCCTTGGAATGGCATAAACTATAATATAATGGGATATATTAGGGGACTGGGAATCGCATATACTATAATATATTGGGATATATTAGGGGTTTGGGAATGGCATAGACTGTAATATAATGGAATATATTAGGGCAGTGGTTCCCAAACTTTCTCAGTTCGAGGCACCCTTAGGGTCTCCATATTTTTTTCAAGGCACCCCTAAGACAAAAATAGAATAGAATAGAATATAAAATAGAAACATTCCACGGCACTCCAGGGAGCTGCGGCGCACAGTTTAGGAACCACTTCCCATAGGGGCTGCTGTTGGACCCTAAATGAATTAGCTTCCCAACCTGAAAAAATAGGACCTTGCTGGTCATTAGTTGTTATCCTGTGTTCCTGGTGTGTGTGTGCTCTGATCCCCTGCCTGTTACCACCTTGGGCCTTATAAACCATCTGCCTTCTGTCTGTATGTATATATATATATTTAGAGGAACAACCAGTACATTACCTCCAATGACTACCCAAACACCTGGGTCCCTGTTAGGAGACAGCTCACCAGGGTGTGGAGTCTAACCTCAATCTGGTGTTCACTGGAGCCCCTAATGGTGGGCACAGTCTGGGCTGCAGAAGAGAGGCAGGTCACGGCCCCCGGCGGACAACTCCTATGCATGTGGGGAAGAACACAGAGACCGACAGAAGAGAAAGGAATCCCAGTGGGAAAAGCACCCAAACAACGGACAAACAGTGAAAGACGGACTGGGGCTTACACTCACAGAAACACACCAAGACACTGACAAGCAAAAAGAGGTAAGGAACAAGGCAAGGATGGGGAAACACTGGGAACACGAGGGTTAACCAGGAACAGGGCACTCAGGAGTCAATAGAGAGAGCACAAGGTAAGTTTCACAAGGCAAAGAGCAAAGCTAGAGCAAGAGACAAGAGGCAAGGAGAGAGAGCAAAAAAAGCACAGACAGCAAGAGGATATAACCGGCAACTAACTGAGGTGGCTGCCTGACTAATAAAGGAGGAGAGACCAATAGAGGGGGTGCCAGAGTGCACCAAGAATCTGATTGGCACTTGTCCCATCGCTAGGACAGCGACGAGATGCACAGAAGGAGATCCAGGAACACCCTCCTTATCTGATTGGCTTGCGTCCCAGTTGCTAAGCAATGGCTGGGACGCACTGCAGGGAAGATGGCGGCGCCCACGAAGTCCTGTGCGGCGCGTGTCAGAGATCGCCGCTGGATCTGGGTCCGGAGGGCAGCTGGGAGGAACAGAGACCATGTTACATGCCGTATGAGGCAGATGACGGTGTGTAACCAACTCAGAGGTGAGGACAGGACCCGCCGTGGTGCAGACTGTGTTACACACTGTCCGCAGCGGGCGGCAGCGTGTAACAGGGAGTAGGCTAGCTAGGAAATCTCAAGAGGCTGCCATCTGGACACCCTTTTAAGTGCAGGCTGGTGTATAACTTGTCTAAAAAACAGCTCAAAACTGGAATTATGTAAATGGTACACCATCCACATGTACCAACCAAACCAGGCATCCAACAGGCCAGAGGGCAACATACTTCTCGGTTAAAGACACTGGGCAGACGACCCTATTCACTTGTCTCGAAATGGTAGTCCAATGATCCCGCCCCATCTGATCAGTCTTACTAGAATGAATGCAGCATTGAAGGGAATCAGCTGTCACACAAACATTTGATGTGCATACCAGATGACAGGGACATTTTGGAGGTGGTGATTAGTTCGCTGATCTGAAATGCACCCCCAAAAGCTACTGTAAAAGCAGTTTTAAATAGAAGGGCCTTGAAAGGGGAGAAAAACACAGACGGAACTATATGGATGAGATGGGAAAGAATGGGAATAATAATAGGGCGTATTCCATATGGGTGCTGAGGATGTTGATTCGCCCAGCCTTGCAGGGCCCTAGATATCTGGAAATCCTGTGATATCTGACCGGCCATTAAATTTGTAAAAGAAGGCTAAGGCTGATAAAACATTGGACATGTATGCTCTCGACTTACCTTGGACATACAAACCTATCAATTACTGTTGCTGCTTGCTGACAGGGCATTGGCAACCTGGAATTCTGACCATCCCGCCCATGTGTCCTTATATGACTTTAGCATAGCTGGTGCTAAAGACTGAAGAACCATCACCTCTATGCCTGATCGACCACCTGCCAAACGGGGTACCAGTGAGCACTGCATCAGGAGCAAGCTACCAAAAACTCACGAGGCCATTGTCAATCCCTGAGATATGCCGCATACAAAAATGAACCTTAAACTCCAGGCAACGCATGGACAGACACCACAAGAGGTGAACGACCTGCGGAGAGTAAGCTTTGATGATTGCTAGCATGTACCACTACCAAATTGTTGCACATGAAAATAACCCTTCTATCCCAGAACCGCTGGGCCCACAATTCCACCACTACGACTGTGGACAAAAGCTCTAAAGGGAGCAGGTTCTGGGTGCAGCCAGATGAAAACCAGTGTGTACCAGTCACCGCCAAAGTATGCATCAAAACCTGAGCTCCTGGCAACATCCATGAGTAGCTGCAACCGGACCCCATTAAACATCCATAAGAAAGAGAGCCAGACCAACAGGCAGGGAAAATTATAACAGGTGTCTGCATGCTACGCAAGATCTCCCTCATTGCCCAAAAGGGACTGTATAGTGCGAAGGGGGACTATTGGATGCGCCAGGACGTTCTCAATGGCCACACGCAGCTTATGACTTTTGCTCACAAGGAGGTGACACAACCTTGGTACAGTGCCCAGGTAGGAAAGGCAGGGGGTTGGCCCCCTCTCAGCAGCCATTGGAACCCCCAAAAAATGGAAAAGACAGAGAAAAAAAAATATTTGCGGCAGAGGAACCAAGACTCAAAATACACGCAGGACACCGAGCATCACATGAGCAGGCACTTAACCACAATATACTTACTGAACATATGAATGCCCATGAAAGGAAAGGGCTCCATGTGAAGCGGTAATAGGCAATAGGCTGACTTAATCTTGAGGCCCCTGAGCCAAAACTGCGAATTAGCGCATCGTCAAACGATTGGTATGTGACACTTGAACAGACCTCTAGTATAGCTTAATAGTGGAGGACAAATGTTGGATTAAACAAAATGTCCCTGGGTTCGTTTTGGGGACTACGCCTACCGGGCTGATGACTAGATCTCCGTGAAGGGATTTGCCGTCCTTTCTGCAGTGAGTTCCTTAATGATTATCTACAAAAGCTCAGCGGGAAAATGGGAAGTGGACTTCAAATTTCAGGGAAGCTTTTTGAAGACCACCCCACAAATAGGGAGACGGAAATCACCTGTGAATCCCCTGAGTAAAAAAGTCTGCTCCTGACCTGTCCGAGTACCTGGTTAGCCATCTGCTAAGGGTCACAGTGTTAATTGGCCTTGTTTATGCCCAGGTTGATAGGCAGTACAGTGTCGTGGGCTTACTGTAGTCCCACCCCCGTTCCAATGTCACTGAGTGAGAGCTAGAATCTCTTTGGTTTCTATGGACAACACCTCTACTTTTCCTTTTATTATGCAGCTTAGTAAATCTAGCCCTTTGTTTATGCCAAAATTATATAGATATATATGATTACGTTTAATAGTGTAATGTCAAACAATAAGTACTGCCTTGTTCTTCCCCACCCTATGTTAAAGTTTAATTAATTGGTTCTGCCTTCGATTGTTTCTGCCCTGCCGAGGACAAGCAATCGAAGATCCCCAGGATGAATCAGTATCGGTGAGAGGTGAGTATTTCTACAACCCCAACCCTTATCCTAATCCTTCTTTAGGAAGGCTGAAACTTTCCTGTACGCCCAGCATTGTACATGCTGGTCTTGCTAATATTCTGTTAAATTTTTCTTAAATTTCCTACATGATCTCTGTGCATCTTAACAAATAGATTTTGTGTTTGAAACTACAGCTGTTGAGTTGCACAATCACTTATTTACATTTAATACAGGGTTGCTGACTTTTTAGAGCTTGACACTTTTCTGCAAATTGTGTCATTAAGTCTCGCGCCCTGTCAATCATTCATGTAAGCTCTAGCGTTACATGGGATGGACAAGGCTTGATGACATCATCAAGCCTCGCCCATCCATAGTACTCAGAAATGAGTAGCTGGTCGGAGCTTGTGGGAGCTTTGCCTGCTCTTCCGGAATACTTGGAGAACTGCCCAAATTTCGTGAGTCTCCCGGATATTTCGGGAGAGTCGGTAACATTTATTTAATAATCAACATCACCAATATTGCCACTAACACCACAACATTTTGTCAAACTGGAGACGGTATACGCCTCCCTCCTGCCCTCCTGCCCTCCTCGACTAATCTAAATCCATCCCCGTCCCACTTCTTTCTAAACACTCCCCGAGGTGGCTTAAGGACACTTCTTTCTAACTAAGCTACTCCGTGCGGTGTTTAAAGACCTAACTGGTACGTAGATTGTGTAGATGACCTACTACACATACATAGCAGGTCATTTCACAAAACTCCGCACCTAAGAAGCAGAAGCTTTTAAGGTGTGAATAAGGCCCAAATTCATCCAATAGTGTCCTAGGAGCCAAACCTCTGAAATTAATTAGCATCCCTCGTACCCAAACATGGATTGTAGGTTTGTTGTTACAATTTGATCAGTCATAGCACAACCCCCACAACTCCACAAATCTAATTACATAACCAGTGTATCGGTTGAATAAGTTTCATGTAGAC
>WWET01000537.1:615254-630987 GCA_011038615.1 Limnodynastes dumerilii | reverse complement strand
ATACATGCCAGCCCCCCTCTCTCCCATACCCCCCCCCCCCTACAAGCAAGTCTCTCTCTCTCTCCCATACCACCTCCTGCATGCCAGCCTCTCTCTCCCATATTACCCCCTGCATGCCAACTTCTCTCCCATAAAACCCCCCGCATTCCACTCTCTCTATCATACAACCTCCCACATGCCAGCCTCTCTCCCATACAACCCCCTGCATGCCAGCCTCTCTCCCATCTATCCCCCTGCATGTCAGCTTCTCTCTCTCTTCCATATAACTCCCTGCATGCCAGCCTGTCTATCACTTGCTTTCCCCTGTATGCCAACTTCTTTTTCGCATACCACCCCCGGAATGCCAGCCTCTCTCCCATAATGGCCTCTGCATGCCAATCTCTCTATTATACAACCCCCTGCATACCAGCCTCTCTCCCAAAACACAAGCTGCATGCTAACCTCCCTCTGCAATACCACCCCCTGCAAACCATCTTACATACAATTGGTACTTTTACCACCTCTCACATCCAGCACCTGCATCACTTCCACTATTTTCACTTATACAGCAGCCTGTCACTTCCAACATGTCAGATTCTACTCACACAAACTTCTGCTAATGCTTTTTCACTTTCCCCCTGAACACACCACCCTGCACAACAGATTAGGATGGAGACGCCACTATCTCACCTCAATCTCCTGCAGCCCTGCCAGCACTGCATACCACGTGCCTTCAGGAGTCACATGGGCTGATGATGTCACAGAGTCCTTTCCATGAAGGGGATCTAGGGCCGTATCCAGAACTACGGCCGTCTTCCATAATTCACTGAACAGTATCTACTGCGCATGCGCAGTAGCTATTGAACGTAATCTGCGTATTTTAGACCGCATATACGCAATCTACGTATCGAAACGATACGCAGATTACGTACAATAGCTACTGCGCATGCGCAGTAGCTACTGTTCAGTGAATTACGGCCGTCCATGGAAGACGGCCGTAGTTCTGGATACGGTCCCTAGCCTCTACCTCTGGATAAGCTTACGGTTATGTTACGAGCAAAGCAAACAATTGGCCACTAATTGGCATTGGCCTAGTTTATAGCTTGCATCAAGAAGAAAGTCACTAACATTGTGCAAATTGTTTTTATGACAAAGAACTTAGCAATCATTAGGTAAAGTGTACCATGTTATGTTTAATACATTAATACACTATGGCCCAAAGAGTGAATTATCTCCCTGTCTCCTTTAAGTGTTTGGCAATCTCCCTGATGCTGATCTGTTCCAGAAGTCATTGTGGTATTATGACAGAATGTAGAAATTGTGTCCTATGTCCCTGCCTTAAGGCCTATGGAGGCTGCAATTTTCATGGAGACCAAGATGTAATGAAAGACTGGAAGTAAGCAAAGACAACGTGATTTTAATAATGGAAACAGAAATAAAAATACATTTTGGTCTCATATTAGTCAGCTGCAGTGGCACCTACTTTTAGCTTTTCTATAAAGATGAAGTCAGTGCATCGTCTATTTACAGTCTGCACAATAAGTACTGTATTTATTCATTGTCAATTTAACAATTGATAAATAGTTAAGCTGGCATTGTTATGGAGCAAGTTTTCCTGGCAGTGTTAGACACACACATGAGCAGTGCTATTTGGCACAGTGCCTTGATAAGGCTACCACTAACTCCATGATATTTAGAAGTCGGAAATCATTCATTACTGATGTGACCATACGTCCCGTTTTGAACGTAACCATCCCGTTTTTTTTATAGCCTGTCCCGTTGTCCCCTTGCCCAGCTTCGGGAGGCTGAAATGTCCTGTTTTCAGAGAGCGTGTTCAGAGTTGAACTGGCCATCGGGGAGCCAGGGGAATCTGTAAGCCCCACCCCTTTTTGCAAGGTGGTGGAGCCTTCTCTTGGGACCCGGTGCACCCCAGCTGCAAAGAGCTGGCTGTACAATGTACAATCGCCCGCAGCTTCATTCACAAGATGCCAACGTGACCTATGGTCATGCTTGCATCATTCTGCAGAGTGCGCTGCAGAGGAGTGAGCTGGAGGCAAGAAGACAGCAAGCAAAAGTAAGATTATTATGGGAGAAGGTAGTTGGCGTTGGGTAATGTGGATTTAAAGAACATGGAAGGGGCATACATGTAAAGAGGCAGCAATAAGGCTGAATGGACACACAAAGAGGAACAATAATGTTATATGGACACATAATGAGAGGCAATAAGGCTGGGTGGACACATAAAGAGGTGGCAATAAGTGGCTGGACACAAAGAGGGTGAAAATACTGGTTGGAAACAGTAGGAAGGGACAATAAGAATGGTTGGATACACAGAAGGAGGGGGTACCGTATAAGACTGGCTGGACATAAAGAGGGGCAATAAGACTAGTTGGACACAGGAGGAAGGGGCAATAAGGCTGACTGGACAAAAACAAAGAGGGGGGAAATAAGGCAGACTGGACAAAAATTAAGAGGCGGCAATAAGTCTGAACGGACAAAGAAGGAGGGGTCAATGAGGCTGAATGGACAAAGAAGGAGGGGTCAATAAGGTTGGTTAGACAAACAGAAAAAGGGACAAATAAGGCTGACGGGACACAAATTGAGGGGGAATAAAGCTGGCTGAATACAGAAGGAGGGGGCAATAAGGCTAGCTGGACACAGAAGGTGGGGAAATAAGGCTGGTTGGACAAACAAACAGAAAAAGGGGCAATAAGGCTGATTGGATACACAGAAGGAGGGGGGAAATAAGGCTGTCTGGACACAGAAGGATGGGGCAATAAGGCTGAATGGACACAGGAGGGGCAATAAGACTGGATGGACACACAGAAGGAAGGGGCAATAAGGCTGGAGGGATACACAGAAGGAGGGGGTATAAAGCTGACTGGACACAGGAGGGGCAATAAGGTAGCCTGAAAAAAATAAAAAAGGGGAAATAAGGCTGTCTGGACACAGAAGGATGGGGTAATAAGGCTGAATGGACACAGAAGGAGGAGCAATAAGACTGGTTGGACACACAGAAAGAAGGGGCAATAAGGCTGGTTGGATACACAGAAGGAGGGGGTATAAAGCTGACTGGACACAGGAGGGGCAATAAGGCTGACTGAAACACGCAATGAAGGGGCAATAAGGCTTATTGAACACACAAAAGGAAGGGGCAGAAAGACTGCCAGGTCTGACACACACAAGGAAGGGGCAGAAAGACTTTCTGGATACACACAAAAAGGGGCAATAAGTCTGACTGGACACACACAAGAAAGGGGCAATAAAGCATTTTAAACACACAAAAGGAAGGGGCAGAAAGGCTGGCTGGTCCTACACACACAAGGAAGGGGCGGAAAGGCTTTCTGGACACACACAGGAAGGGGTAACAGATGATACACAGTTTATTTTGGTTATAGACATACTATTACCTAAAAATTAGTAGATGTCCCATTTTGAGGAAAAAAAGAAATGGTCACGTTATGCATTACTAACTGCTTTCAAGGGTAATTTATACTAATAAGTGTTTTTATGTGGAAGAGGGATTCTTTTGTTTGCCAAGGGCTTCCAGAATGTGATTTTCCAAGCTTGATGAAACATTGAAACAATGAACATTGATGATTTTTCCTGAGGCATCATAAGTGTCTAGCAAAACATAAGGACACTTCATAGTTTCCTACTATTCGTGAATATTAGGGAGACTCCCTGAATAGTGGGTGAGCTACCTGAAGTATTTTTGAATTGAAGTAGCAGCATGGAGATTGCTTAAGTCACTGGAATATGATATTGAGGTTGTTAACAGAGGCTGGCTGTCAAATTTTGGCCTAGTGGGCAAGCCCGCAGCAGTGGCCCATAAGTAACGGACCTTCGTTAAAGGGAAGTTTTTTAGTACAATAAATATCTATCAATAAAAAAGAGGCTTCTTCAATGTTACGTAAACCAATTGTACTTTATTATAAATGTTATCACGTAAATTGTAAATTACAATAAATGCAACAAAAAATAAAAATTATAAACACTAAAAAAAATCTATAAACAAAGATTAACTAATGCTTTAAATGAAAACTTTAGTTATTTTTATGAGGTCAGAATGAAAAAAAACAAACAATACAAAAATTCTTCCGCTTTGTGGTAAAGGAAAAATAAAAACGGTACACCCACCGCAACTCCTGCTGCAAAGAGCTGGTTATACAATGCACAGCCGCCCGCAGCTTTGTTCACAAGACGCCAACGTGACCTATAGTCATGCTGGCATCATTCTGCAGAGCGCGCCGCAGAGGAGTGAGCTGGAGGCAAGAAGACAGCAAGCAAAAGTAAGATTATTATAGAAGAAAGTAGTTGGCGTTGGGTAATGTGGATTTAAAGAACATGGAAGGGGCACACATGTAAATATTTCCCTCCCCCCACCCCTTCCTTATTGGTGTGTTGGTTCTTCTTTCCTTAATTCCTTAGGGGTTATGTATTACTGTTAAAAAACAAACAAACAAACAAAAAACACAAGTATCAAAGGAACAAAATTTTACATTTACTTACCTTGACAAGAGAGACAGGACTGCTGCAGCGTTGCTTCACTTCACACAACAGGTGCGCAGTCTGGAATAGAAGTCCCGCGGTGGCCGAGACTTCAGAGAGGCATATCACTCACAGAGAAGTTGCTGGAGTGGGAAGCCTAGGTGTTATCCTAGGAACCAGCCAGCCCTCATGTAAACCGCTGCGGCTGGGACTTAGTCACAGATCACGTTTTAAAGCATCCAGACCAGCCGGCAGCCGCATGGTCAGTGACAGGCCGTGCAGCCCTGAAGCATTAATGGCGTTGCAGCCCGGCCCGGGGGGAACATGTCCCCCTGCCCCAGCTCGCCACTGGTTGTTAACAGGGATTTGCTGGCAAATTATAGCCTTTTAGGCGACTCCACAGCAGCAGACCAAAAGTTTAATGGTCCATCCTTTGGGTTAACAGTATTTCATTTGTGATAGTATATAGGAGGCCGCACTTTCATCGGCTGTTTTACGACTGTCTCCCTAGTGGTCTGGGGAGGCCAAATAGTCCTCCTGTGGACTGAACTGATAACTGATACAGCCCCGTCTTTCATGGAAACAGATTTGGTCCTACAGGGAGTGTTGGACTGGGGCATGGGGGCATCAGGAGAATATTGTAATTGGGACCCACCATGTAGTCAAAGGGTCATAGCCAGTGGATAGTTGTAACACTGTATACAGAAAATATACTATAACATGAGCTGCACCTACAGATTGCTTCACCAGCTCAGTGTGATACGCATGTATTATACAATTATATCAGAGTTATAGTGACTCAGCAAGTATCCCACTATTATATATGTGACAAGAAAGGTGTGCTCAATCACAAAATAACATCATTCACCAACGTCTCCTTAGAATTTTATGTCCAACGAAGAATAGAAATTTCAATCCAATCAATAGGCCCCAGATTAATATTAGTAAACGCAGTTCCCCTTTAGGCAGCCCATTCAGTGTCCGGTTGCAGATAGATCTAAAATCAGAATCTAAGAAGAGGGTGCTTCATGTTGCAATATTTATGTATGCAATAGTTCTTTATTATAAAATAAACTTTAAAACATAGCATGTGCACAATTGAATCAAATAAGTTGATTCATTCAAGCAGAGCTAAGTTACCGTAACTAGCGGATATACTGGCTCTCAGCTGCCAGCATATTTTGGATCTTTAGCCGCTCAGGATGCCCCTATTGCAGATGCATGTGTGTGGTAGTAGTTGTAGAGGGTTGTCCCAGCTCTGCTCAAATGCATTTAGTCAACATGACTTAATCAGGGGCCTAAATAGATACTATTTATACACATTTATCTCCTGTCCCTATTCTCCAACTTTTCATTTTCATTTACCTTTGCTGTCTTCTTCTTTTTCCTCCTCTGTGTCATAATGAGTTTGCAGGGATGACAGACTGCAGTCGCGTCATTCACATAAGCTGGTTATACATGGCTCCTATGGGAAGATCTTTTCATTTGTTTACATATAGACATTAACTATATACATATTATTTTATACTCTTAAGTATCGGTTTTATTAATATTGCTTTTTAAAGACAGCACAATAGCAACAAGATTAATGTCAATATAGCTTGGATGCCCTCATGTGGCTAAAGAAGAAAATGCACTTTTAGGACTGTTATATTATTAAATGAATATTAATAAAATGATACCTGGAATTTAATGTGTTAGGACTGGATCCAGGCCTCCGCTACTGCTATGGCTGGAACCCCAACTGCAGTGGCAAAAGAGGCCCAGTGCCGGATCCATGCTGCAACCACTCCTCTCTCTTGTATGGAGTTACTCTACAAGGACCCTACCGTAACTTTTCCACTGTTCCCATGTAAGTCAGCCCTTAATGTACAATTTGCATCCCTCAGAAGTGCTTCCGGACTGTGAAGCATCCCATCCCCCATCACCGGAATTTGTTCCAGGACAGAATTCTGGATCCAAAGGAAAGCTTTAGTCCTCAAAAAAGTCAGTGGTGTGCCATGAGGCAGAGGGAGACACGAGGTGTCCGACTGTGTGGTCCTGCAGAAACAGGTCTCAGAGAGCAAGTCCCCATGAAGGCTGTTGTGTGGGGCTATCCCCTGAAGCTGTTGTATGCATAACTGCAATGCTTCTGTGCTGGATTTTCTTATAGTAAAAATGAAACCAGGGAAAACCTTATACAGATATCCCTGACAAGACCAATAATAACGGTGCACTCTATGCCAAAAATCTTTCAATCTTTATTATAATCTAATTTAATATATCTTTAATTATAAAAAAGATTGAAAGATTTTTGGCATGGAGTGCACCGTTATTATTGGTCTTGTCGGGGATATCTGTGTAAGGTTTTCGCTGGTTCATTTTTACTGCCTGTAACTACCAAGAGGTTGCACCTTTAGTACCTTTTTTCCATAAAATATTCGCCATTACTGGTGCGGGACATTTATCTTATATTTCTGGATTTCCTTATAACCTGTGGATCTCAGCAGATCCTTGACTGGGCTACAGTGGCAGTGATGGATGAAGCTGAGGAGTCAGGTCAACAATCTGGAAGCTGGGAAATCCCGAGGAGCTATTCTGTAGGTGTATGGCTGAAATAGTGGGAATAGATGATGGACCTGACCACAGAGAGAGCCTCCCTGGGCCCTTTTATCTGAAATGCCCATACACTACACAATATTTTTAAAGGATGATATAAGTCAGGAATTCTGAACGAGATTATTGGACCCTAGCCTTTCTAGGCCAATTATTGGACGTTTGCCAAATCCATCGGCCCTACACACTATAAAGCTGGCCACACACTAGAGCGATTATCGGCCCAAACGCACGATTATCGTGGCTTGTGCCAAAAATCGCTGTGTGTGGTGCAGATTTATTTGGTAACCTACGATAAAACGTTTAAAAAACGCTCGCCCGCAATTATCGCATCTTATGGGAATCTTAAATGATTATCTGTTATCGTTAGAAAAATCATGCCGTATGTGGGCATTTTCGATAATCATTTAAGATTTCCATAGGAAGAATACCACATTGCTAGTTGAAACGCGTCAGGGTTGTGGTTAGATGTGTCAGCTTCTTTCTCTGCAAGCAGCATGGAAAGGTAATATCTCTGCATAGTGTGGTAGTGGGTCCGCAGTTATCTCACCCTCTGTTCTGTGTCACATTTATACTGACATCATAGTCGGAAGTTGGTTTAATGGTGCATACCGCTGGGGGATTTTGTAATGGATTTTATATACGTTTTATAATGTACTCATTTTTGTATATAGACAAAGAAATGTGAGGTATGAGGGCGCAACTCTAAAGTGATAATGAGCAGCCACAACACCTGTGGAGTCCACCTATCTCCACTAATATTAAAATGAAAAGTAGTGGTATGGTGAGGGCGCTGTCTAGATGGGTGGGTATTATAACCAGTACTGGGTAAGGGTCATCCCAATAAAAGTAAAATAAATATTCAATAATATAAGTGAATAAAACCGGAATGTTAAAATAACCCTTTTAAGTAAAACTAATAAACCAATACAATTTCAACAGATATAAAGGTGGGAAATAAGGGGGAGGTCTATATCTTAAAATAACTACCGTCAAAAGCAATTTGCGAGATCAGTGAGACTCCTCTTATTTCTAGCTCACTGATCAAAACCACCCTACCCAAGTATAGCATAAAATTAATTGCCAAAGGGTAAAATGAATATAAAAATCTAATACTAACGTCTTAACACAAGGTATATCAGATCCAATTTAAACGAGAATAAAAAACTGAAATTTGATTCACCCTGGTAGACAAACAAATCTTAAATGTAAAAATGATATTAGGAGAAAGTAATCAATGGTAAAATGAGATACTTAACTTTACAATGTCTTCCGTTGCTAAATATATATGATCAGTGAGACTCCTCTTGAATCAGCGCACTGATTTACGGATCAAACAACTCTACCAGAGTATACCATAATAATAAATAATTAAATACATAAATAAAAGTCACAAATGCTGGAATATGTAACACGAAAATTGTCAGGTTCAGTTAAAAAAAAAACAATTGAATAAAAAGTCTCCAATATGAGTTTCTCACAGTTTTTTTTGAACTGAACCTGACAATTTTCGTGTTACATATTTTTATGCTATACTTGGGTAGGGTGGTTTTGATCAGTGAGCTAGAAATAAGAGGAGTCTCACTGATCTCGCAAATTGCTTTTGACGGTAGTTATTTTAAGATATAGACCTCCCCCTTATTTCCTCTGGATCCTGAAATGTGGGTGTTTTTGCATTGCAATACATGTCTCTCTTTGCACGTATGGAACTTAGGATCACATGGTGATCTGCTTTGGGAACCTTGCTGATGCTGCATACGAAGGCCCGGATTCACACCCCCGGACGTATTGCACATACGTCCGTAAATTACCAAGAATGGCTACTAGGCATGCGTAGTAACTATTTTACGTAATCTACGTATCATTTTGTTGGATAGATTGCGTATATGCGTTCTTTAAGACCGCATATACGCAATCTACGTTAACTTAACGATACGTAGATTACGTCCGGGGGTGTGAATCCGGGCCGAAGTTCTTATCACAGTGGCAGCAGACACCTGGATCCAGCCCAGGAAGAACAGCTAAAGTATGTTACATGTTGCTGAACCAATGTCTAAATCTTCAGCAAATTTTTCTATTCTAATCTCACAAGCATCAGCACAGCATTGCATCATGTATTTACCACCTCCTCTACCTGTGCTGTACTATACATACTGACATAACTTAAGGACTAGATCCAGACTTCTGAGAATAATATTATTTATGTTTGTTCTGATTTCAGTCACAAGTGGAAGGGGTTTAGGATTACAATGTACATTACAGAGAGGAATTTGTACAGCTGACTGATCTGCCTTTTAAGTAGAAATGGATCAGAACTTTTAAGGCAGGGTCCTGCTGTCAGAAATTTGCACAAGTGATGATTAAACAACTGCCTGCACAACTGCATAGATTTAGTACGATTCTGATAGCACAAAAGAATCTCAGACAGAGCTGTAGATATAAATTTTAGCGTCGGGGGCAAAAAAAGAATAATGGCGTCCCCTTACCCTAAATTCCAAACCAGTTAGACATATTGCACACTCCTAATCTTTGAATCCATAAAGAGTTTTAATAGTATAAAATTTCACAAAAATAGTTAAGGGTTGCAGACTTTTGAAAGCTAAAGACCGGCACGGGGGCAAGGCTTAATTACGTGATTTTTGCAAGTCGCAACAGGAAACCTCTCCCCCTGACCATCAATTACCATTTTCATAATATTACTAGGGGTGGAGGCAGGGATTGATGGCGGTTATTGCATCATCAAGTGTTCACCCAGTCCCTAATAACCAGGGCTGGCCCTAGCCAATCTGGTGCCCTAGGCAAGATTTTGGCTGGTGCCCCCTTGCAGAAAGCTGGTGCCCCCTTGCAGAAAATCCTTAACTTCACAACTTTTTCACAATAATGTAAAACAGGTAAATAATTGTTATTATTAACGCCAAGTTATATTGCGCCACAAATTGTCTACAGCACTTTACATTTAGACATTCACATCAGTCCCTGCCCCTATAGGAGTTACATACTAAGGTCCCTAAAACATACATAAATTAGGGTTAGTTTAGTCAGCAGCCAATGAACCTGCCGGTATGTTTTTTCCCCATCTAATACTATATCTACTGACTTCTCAATACAATAAATATAGATTTATAGTGACCACAATCCAATGCAGAGAAGATCCTAGTGCCCAAAACCCAACTGAGACTTTGTTTTATTTTTTTTGCAGGTTTTTCCATCTTAATTAAAGATCTGTTTTGCTCTTTGTGCATCCATATCATTTTTCTTCCCCGTTTGTTTCCATCTTGTAATTCTGCCCATCCAGTCTATGTGTCCCCTCCGTGTCCATCTATTATTTCTGCCCCCTCCGTATGTCCATCCATTGTCTCTGGCCCCTCTTTGTGTGTCCATCCATTGTTTCTGCCCCCTCTTTGTGTGCCCATCCATTGTTTTTGGCCCCTCTTTGTGTGCCCATCCATTGTTTCTAGCCCCTCTTTGTGTGCCCATCCAGCGTTTCTGCCCTCTCTTTGTGTGCCCATCCAGTGTTTCTGCCCCTCTGTGTGCCCATACAGCGTTTCTGCCCCCTATTTCTGTGCCGCTATGATATCTTTCTCACGCTTTGCCAATTTATTAAAGTTTTTCTTTATACAAAAGACTTCCCTGTGTCATCCCTCTTCGTTTCCTCTCCTCCGTGGCGCGTTCTCTCAGCAACATGACAGTCAGCGTCATGATACACAGCACTGCGGAGTCTCTGGGTAAGAAGCGTAGGAGGCGGAGACTCTGACAGGCTGATCCTCCTCCTCCCCAGCCATCACCGCTGCTTCTGACCCTCCCGCTCCCCATAACTCACTGCAGTTTTGGTTAGGGGGGCAACGCAAACTCTGGGCTGTCCATTTCTAAAATTGGACAGCCCAGAGTTTGTGTCGCCCCCCTGACCAAATGCCGCCCTAAGCGACTGGCCTATGTCGCCTATGCCTAGGGCCGGTTCTGCTAATAACAGTATGAATGGTAGTGTTTCTAGACTGGGCGGTGGGACTTAAGGTTGTGGTTTGCATGAAACCACAGCCTCAAGTCCCCTGCAGGAGATTTGACCCGGAGAACTGTCTGAATTTCAGGAGTTTCCTGGATATTCCGAGAGAGTCTGCAACTCTGAAATAGTCACGGTAATTACTAAAGGGCTCACACCATGCCCCCAGTGTGAACCCCTGCAAATAAACGGTGAAGGCATCTCATGGCTTTCTACCTGATTGTCACTTACATGTATGCAAAGTTTTGAATGCCTGAAATAGTTTATAATTGGGGCTGCTCAACTAAACTGGCTGCTCAGAACTCCACTAGTGCCAAATCAGGTGTTCCCCTTCTCTATTGCATATGCCCACAGTGATGATGGCTGCCCCGTGCCCGTGCCTTAACATTACACTTTATCTTCGTACTAAAGGGGATCTCCAAATGGGTGGAGCGATAACAAAAGGGCGGGACTAACTGTCAAAGCCCACTGATTATTGGTTGACAGACTTCTGTACCGGTTGCCAAAGCTAAGGTTAGCGAATGATACTTGTGAGAGGGCGGGGCGGTGACCGGAAGAGGGCGTGTCGCTGGAGGCCGGTGCCACGGTTGGTGTCGCAGGTTTGGGACGTTGCTTGTTTCCTCTTGTCTTCCCGAAAATAGCGCAGCTCTCCCCCGAGCTCATCCGGAGAGCGATGCGACCCCACGGGGACCTGTGACAAGGCGACATGGAGAACGAGTTCAAGAGCATAGACGAGGAGAACCGCTGGAGCCCGCTTTATGGGGTGAGTATGTGCTGTATAACTGTGGTGTGGACCCCAGAGAGCACCCCTACTGCCTGCTCATTCCCATTGCCATGAATCCCTCTGGTATTATATATGCTGTGTGATGGATAGTCTTAGGGTTCAAGTCTTTAAACATCGTGCCACAACATGCAGGTAGCACTGTGATATCAAGGTGATAATTGTTACCTTGGGCTTGTTAGGCCATTTATAGGCTTCAAGAGACAAATATTCTCACATGTGGTTATGCCATATGTTGTGTTTCCAAATTATGTAGAATTTCTTACTTGCAGATATACCTCCTTACTTGCAGGTATATATATATACATACACATCATTTAGGAATTTACACGTTTTTAGTTTCACTTGAGGCACATTTGTTGCTCATTATATTTTTTCCAATGCATACCAGTTTCTTTTTTAATGCAAGCTGGTCCTTCGATCATGGGACTCTTGTATGTAGCAAAATATGTCAAATATAGCAAAATAATATGTAGATGTCTGCTTACTAGGTTCTGGTATTTTAGACTTGGAAGTATGGGGGGATATGTCAAGGAATCGTGTGATAATGTAACTTAATATTTACTTGCTAAACACTGTAAATCCCATGGTGGCTATTATACTTATTTGTAAACATTTATACTGTCCTCAGTGTATTGTTACTTAAAGTTTATGAAACACACTGACAGTAGCTCATGTTGTATTAGGCTGGTGGGAAATGTTTAAATAAAGATTTCTCATGTTCGTTACTACTTGTAGGAATTCTGCATCAGCCAATTAATTGGCTTCATATATTAATTTAACATTTTTCGTTCTAATATGTGATGTGTGATATTTGCAGGAGCAGGTTACTGTTTTGTCAGATTTTGGGTCATCCCATGGGATCATATTTTAATTTCTGTAATTGTTGGACAAACAAAGTTAGTCTTCCCACTAATGTCAAAGTATACGTTTAATTGGTGTTTTTCTTACTAAAGAAGTAAAAGCAAACAGGTATGTTATAATGTTATCCATTACTTTATTTATTTTTGGCACCACAATTACTGGTATATTTCCTTATTTTCAAATTTTATGTAGAAACTAATGTGGGGTGCTCCAGTAATATGGGTGCTGCTATATTTCTTAGACATTAGTTTTTACAGATTTAAACTGAAGGCGCTTTAAGTTTCTGCATACCATGCAAAATTTCCTTAGGACCAAGAGCAACACTCTAGTCGTGGCAGTTTTTAAGGCCTGATTTATTTGGTTTCATCACCATTGCTGTGTGAAATAGTAGTTTCGTATTTATGCAAATAAAATGTAAATTACTTAGAAACAAGGATTTGTTTTGTCTAAGGGTTGTCTCAGAAATTTTGTGAAAATCGTGGTGCAATTCCTGTTTACCTTCTTGTAATTTCAATTTGTGCAGTATATTTGCGTTTTTGTTTTATTAATAGAAATACTGATATCTCATTAAAATATTGTGTTTAATGGGGAAGCTATGAAGATCAGTGATATTGCATATTATATTTTTCTAGTTTATTAAAGATTGAATTTAAGGTCATGAGAATTGAGATTCCTTCTCAGGAGTGCTTATAATATAATGTGGTAGGTTTTGAATGAAGTCAGTTACACAGGTAATGAATGAGGTATGTGGTGATGACTGATGAAGTTGATTAGTAGGTTTTGTAAAATGAGTGTGATGGACTATTAGATTTTCTTGGATACTTAATTATTGAGAGAACAATTGAAGATTTGCAGGCTGCAGGTAGATCTTCATTGTTAGACACAGTGTTGCAGAAGTAAGTATCAGCACAGGAGAGTCTTTTGAGAGAAAAGTGATAATTATTACCAGAGGAAAATTGAGGTGGTGGTGATTGAATGACGCAAGATGGGTATGAAGTAAGATAAGATATGCTTTGGATCTGAGAATGTAATCAAGCTAGAGATAAGTTACAATTAGTATGAGGGAGTAGCCCAAAAATGAACAAAACAGGTAAATTTAGAATTACAAATGCGAAACAAAGGACAGAAGGTTAGATCTTGTATGTTTAAGCAGTTTTGTTTATTATATTGTATTTATTTTCAAAAGTATAGACAACCAATATAGGGTGTCTATATTACACTTTGTTAATATTTTAGATAAATCCATATTTCTATTGCAGAAGGTTTATTTTGAAATGGTGCTTTTTCAGCATCTGCCATCCTTGAACTTCTCTGTAACATTCTCATTCACCCAAATGAGGACCAAAACCTCTGGGCCATTGAATTTACTATTATTAGGCACCAAAAGGTGTCTGCAGCACTGTACAAAATACAGTACAGACATACAGTGCATGGATTGAGAACATAGTACATAATATACAATATAAATCTAAAAATATCACAGAAATAAAATAAAGAGAAACAAGCACAGACAGCAAGGCGAAATGCAAGGTGTCAAGCTTGGCAAATCGGGGAGGAGGGGATAGAGCGCAGTGAGAGGCTGAGAGGGAGCCACCAGGTGGGGTTGGGGTAAAAGGGTAGCAGAGGGGGACAAGAGGGTATGGAGTGATGGAGGGCCCTGCTCACGTGAAATAACACACTAAGTGGGAGGGAAGAACTTACAGAAGACGTAAGGAGGGGGAAGGGAGTGTACTGCTGGTGTGAGCTGAGGAGAGGGGGAAGGAAAAGAAGAGATAGTTATAGGATGAGGTGAGAATGTTAAGTGGAGGAGGGGTAGGCTAGCCTGAACGGGTGCGTTTTAAGTGAGCGCTTAAAGACCTGCAATGTGGTTGGAGAGTCTGACTGAAGAAGGAAGATCATTACAGTGCAGAGGTGCAGCACGGGAGAAGTCCTGGATACAGGCATGAGATGTGGTGATCAGTAGAGGTCAGATAGTGGTGCTTAGCAGAATGGAGAGGACGGGAAGGGGTGTGCATGTTGATGAGGGAAGAAAGGTAGGGAGCAGTGGATGAGAAAATGGTCTTAAAGGAAGGAGCATAATAAAAGAAAACAACTATCTGCTGTTGTGATTTTCTCACCCAATAGCAACCTTTTGCATGAGAAACATTTAATAAACATAAGAAAACCGTGGACCTTTTCTTTGAAATAAACGTGACAGAAGGTTAATGTATCACAGATGTGTCTGCTACAATAAACAACGACCCACCCTTTCCCAAAATACATGTAAGAACTTCTGTTTTTTTCCAGCAGTTTGATCTCCATTGTTTACATTAATATCTAGTTTATTTAAATAATGTTTATGAAAATGAATGCGTTAATGCAGCATACAGTATTGTCCCTGTCCCAAATATGGAGGTGCTTGGACATGTTCATGTTGAAAGGTGGCAATGTTTGGTTTTCTGTGTAGTGTGCTCAGAACTGTCAGCTTGTGTGAGGCTTTATGTGCCTTTAATTTGTTGTTTCTGGAAAGTTGTAGTAATTTGATCATCTGTAAGATTATGTTCTGGGAATAACACTGTACTTTGCCTGGGAGGAGGTAAAAAAGCAGACTCTTTCCTTTCCTAAACATTTATATTGCTAATTTTAATGCAGACTCATTTTCTATTTATTTTATTTTATATAAGACTGCATTTAGAGATTTTATGTGTTTTGATGCATTAATATCTATTATAGACTAATATTTTGTTCTAGTCTTTTCTGTTGCTCATCCTGTGTTTGTTTTGTGTCATTTTATGTCTTTATGCTACATACACACGGTCCAATAAATCTTATGTACATATCCAATACAACTATTGGATATTACAATCAGGGGCGTATCTAGAGTAAATGGAACCTGGGGCAAATCCCAAAATTGCGCCCCCCCCCCCCGTTAAATTTTTTGTAGGTATTATTGTGCCGCAGCGATATAATGTAATATATATATATATAGATTCATGTCTCTATATATATATATTCATGTCTCTCCACTCTCCCCAGGGTCCCCATTA
>WWET01000537.1:587864-609629 GCA_011038615.1 Limnodynastes dumerilii | reverse complement strand
GGGGCGCATATGGATGCAAATCATACAGGAAGGGATTTTCTGCATCGGAACACTAAAGGTAGGATTAACATAAGGAATGTGGATCTGATTCACACTAAAGAACGCGATAGGTTCCTAAATATACGCAACTAAAAGCAAGGAAACTCCCTCGGCACGCCCCCGGTTTTCATGTTCTTATGTGACTTACGAGTGCCATAGGGCTCCCTTACCTGTGTAGGTTCGCGTTTGAATGTGTAGGGCGTCTACTTAGGAATTTAACTGCATAACCGCGCCTTCATTTGGTAATTTAAATGCCTCTCTCCACCCAAATCTTCTATCTGCCGAGTTCATTATTCATGGAACGCCCCTTTTTGCGTATGTTACTACGAACCTACAGATTATAAATTCGTTGTGTATAAGCACGGAATTTGCAAACTTAAGTCCAACGCAAATAGCGTATAAAAGTTACTACGCATGTGCAGTGCATCCGTTCTTAAATATACGCACCTAAAATCATAAGAATTCTTAAGTGTGAATCAGGTCCTGTGTTCTTAATTGTGGATTAGGATCTTATTGTCGATTCCTTGCGGTCGGATTGTAATTTGACCAATTTTGTGATCTGCCATGCACATGCCTCATAAGTATACAATTCACTCTATCCAGGAAAATTATACTTCCATCATCTTCTAAAAAGGGGGCCAGTTTGGAAAAACAAGTGGGTGAAGCTTCAAAACAATAATCTGACACAGGCAAAATATATATTGTTCTAGGGAGATATCTGCTCTGATTTCTTTCTTGACAATAGCAATATAAATATTAATACACCATATATATAATCTCAAAATGCCTACATGCATCTGTCTTTGCTGTCACAGAATCTTGCTTCCCAGTCTGAAAAATAAATTGTATCGTGTTTCATGGTTCTGGAAACTATTAAGTAAATCCCATTACACTGATTAGAATATACAGGTAATCGACACAGCTTATTTAATGTTCAAGCATGCCAGTGTTAATATCTGAGACCTATAACTATGAACAATGATCATAATAATAATATTGTGTAGTTCCACTATTAAAGTTTTATGATGTATATATTTTGACACACACTATTTGTGATAGACTATCACATAAATATTTACAAATATTTAGAATCTAGTAATTCTAGTTTACAGTAAAAGGTTTCCTTCTAAATGTTTGTTGTATTATGTTAAAGACAAATGATGAAGCGAAACCTTTTGATAAGAAGTGATAAGAAGTAAAACTTGCTCCCTTACTCGCATGAATGTGACTCACACCTGTACTCTTTGTAATCTAAAGTCTAGTAACTTTATTACTTAATCTTACTGATTATTGTTAGTTAGTTACTAACTAACAACTACCTTTTTGACTTGTGTAAGATGATGGTGGACCCACACTTGTTTAGAAATGGCTGAATAACTTGGGGCTCTCTGTTTTACTGCCACACGTACAAGTTCTCACCCAGTGCCACTGTAGCCAAGGAACCTTGAGTGGGGAGTCCTCATGCCATAGAGCCAACCAGCTCCAGTCCACACATAGCTAGAACTGGTTTCTTTAGGGAATTAGACCTTAATGACTGCCAGGACATATATGTGAGCTTAATTAAAAATGATCTTAAACAAAAGTCCCTCAACACCCTTTTTAACTATTGATTATGCAAGAAACCGGTGTATAGGACAAGATACATATTTATCTTGGCTTTAGAAACAAATGTAGAAAACAGTGTCCAAACCATGGTATAATCCTGACCGTGTTAGAAAGCACCCATTGCAATGAAAGAAACAAGTGCAACTTTATTTATACTATAGCTAAATTCCCAGAACAGTGTGTTCATCCTGTGTGAAATTCTGCATGTCTAAATAGAATTGTAAGACTTTTACCTTTGGATACTTAATATAGGTGTCTGTATGTTCGTGTACCACCATCCAAATAATTAAATAGTATTACCCTACACCCAGTGCCCCATTTGAATGAGAAGAGAGAACTCTAGATGAGAATCTTTATGTAATCATTAATGGGAGAAGTCCAGATGATTGGCGCATTGAAGCTGGAGATTGAGATGCTGGTGAAATTTAAGGTTCTTTTTTTTTTTCTGAGGTATAGCACAGGCATATGTAGTGACTGACCGTTTTAATAAGTGACAGAACAACATATTACGATGACCAGTGATCCACTCGTTGCATTCAAAATATTTTTTTTGACAGTGAAATATAATTATGGAAGGTAATTTAGGAGGGAATTCCAGTTGTACATGATGGAGGGAGATGGAATCTACTTTATTAGGGAATCTACTTTATTATCATTTACACAATTGGAAATGCATTCTGTTCAGTTTGTACTTAGAATACAATTTAATTCTGTTTAATATAAGTATCAAATTATTGCCTATTGTGCTCTGTCCTTAAATTATTTGTTAAACAAATCAATTGTGTTTTTCAAGTGAAGTTTTATGCAGAATTTACTGTAAATCTATTGAAAATAGTTGATGAGTGAATCATAAGTGCCTGTGAGATGTTCCGGTAAGAATGTGTGCAAGCATGATGAACTGTCTTCCCAACACCATTGAAACAGAAACAGCAGAGGCAGTGTCACCACAATACAATAGTGCAACACAATGACACAATTTTGCATTCTTGTATAATCTTTATATTTCTTTCTAAGAATTCACGTGTTTTGATGTTCTCATTGTCTTCTTTTGACCCCCCCTGTTCACATCCCACACATAAAAATGTTTTACTTTGAAAAGGAGGAGAACAGTAGATAAAATAAGAAAAAATGTCATTGCTAGCTGCAACAGACCTTTGTACCGGAAAGGTTAGGAAAAACCCCAGAAAATGAAAGTCTATGGTTCACAAGAGGTAGAAAAATATATATAAAAAAAATATATATAAATATTTACCACTCAGAAAATGACCGAAAAGTAGTAGGAGACTAAAAAAAATTTCAGCGCTATAAAGGCGCAAGCTGAAGAAAAAATGGGCCACTCATTACAAAAAGAGGACATCGGTTTTTTCAGGTATATAACTGGAAGGCAAAAAACTAATAAAAAGTATAGTAAGATTAAAAGCGGAATAGTCTGTCATGGGTGACAAAGCATTGTCAGATCTTCTTAACAATTATGTTCGTTCAATATTCATTAGAGAAGGAGGGGAAGACATAGCAATTATTAGCAAGATTATGGATACAAAGGAAATAATTACATGTCCTCTCACTGAAGTGCAGGTCTTAATAAAATTGTTAAAGCCGAAAGTGGAAAAATCAATGGAGCCAGGTGGTATAAATCCAAGGGAACTAAAAAAAATAATCTTAAAGGGGTGCTGTAAACCATTAACGGGAATATTTTCACGAAAGTTGAAAATAACAAATGTAGGGCTCTATTTACTAATAAAAGTGCAGAGAAAGCTGTTTAATACCGCTTTCACATCACCACCTTTGAAAAACCGGGTTTTTTCTGGCAGCATTGCCGTGTCATTTTCAAAACCGCGTTATAAGTCCACCCAAAAACCCGGGAATTTCCCGGGTCTGTCCTTTTCACATTACCACCAAATAACCCGGGTCTGCCTTTAAAGTAAAGTGTCAATCATTCCAGATAGTGGCTTTGATTGGCTTTTGATCACCAGCACCAAGATAAGTATCCAATCAGGTTCCAGAAAGAAAAACCCGTGTTCAAAAGAAACTGGCCGCATTTTAAGAACCCACCTTTCCGGGTTGAACACGGGAAAAACCCTTCTTTTTTTCCGTGTTGAAGTCCCGGGTCTCTCGACCCGGGTCTCTCGGAAGTGGCAGTTTCACATCACCACCAAAAACCCGGGTTTTTGCAAAATGCTGGGTTTTTTTATGAAAATCCCGGGTATTTGGTGGTAATGTGAAAGGGGTATAAGCAAGCTTGGAAATTTCGCCCCCCACATCCACTACTTAACCCTCTGGCAAGGCCTCGTGATGGTCTGCTGGACTTTTTCTGGAGACGTTCGGGCTCGCTCGGATGAGAAATCCCGCTGCTTGTGCAGTGATAATCTTTTGGGACTTTTTTCAAGTCCCAAAAATCCACTGGGCATGCACTGGAACTTCAGAGCGGGGTGGTCTCCCTATACATAACCCCCCTTTCCTTCCCTTTATAACAGCTATTGGGGGAGGAAAAGGGGGGGTATATGGGGAGACTGCTAAATTACTTTAACACCATCCTAAAATGGTGTTCTATATAGTATCGGCACGGATTGTTAAAGAAAATATAGCGATCTGACAACCCACATTCATTAGAGCAGGTCGGCGATCGGGGGGGGGGGTGCTGCAGCTATTGATTGCTATGGTTTTCATGGTGATCATAGCTTTGTAAATGGCATTGGCTTAATTTTTAATAAATAAAGACTATTTTCACCTGAAAAGGCATTGTCATTTTGTTAATGGAGTCTGTATTCCCTTTGCATGAAAGTAAACTTAGGGAAGAATCTGGCAACAACCAACCATTGATCTTTACACCAGTAGCAGGGAACATGATAGAAACGCTATTAAAGGAGCAAATTGTACATTAACTTATATTGTACAATACTTATATAGCAATTTACAGGTAATCAAAGCAGCATTTATTCACTGGGGGTGGGGGAGAGATCCTGTCAAGGAAATCTTACTGACGTTTTGACTGGGTCACTAGAGTAGATCAAGGGGAAGCTTTAGACCTAGATTATCTAGACATCAAGAAGGATTTTGATACTGCCACATTGCAGTTAAGCTGGGGATGAAAAGGTTACCAGCAGATCCATAAGGATATGTGCGTGATATTACACATGGTATCTGAGGGAAAGTATGCCTTTTTGTGGATGACACAAAAATATGGAGCATTGGTAGAGAAAATGATTGTAATGTGACTTTTTAGAGGTCATTGGTATAGCCTGACCTGTAATATTGTGTTCAGTTGTAGAGGCCATGTTTTCTAAAGGGCCATTAAAATGGTGCATGATATGCGTCAAAAGACATACAAAGAAAGACTAGCGGAAGTAAATATGTATCGCTTGGAGCAGAGAAAGCAGAGGGTGAAATGATGGCGGCCTTCAAATATATCAAAGGGTTTAACCAAGTTCAGGAGTGGCAGTTTTCATAGTAACAGTAACATAGTAACAGATGTATTTGAATATGAGGGCATATATATATATAAACTGGAAGTTGAGGCAATGTGAAGAAAAATGACTTCACTGAAAGGTTTATAAGTGGATAGCCTCCCATCTGAGGTAGTAGAGGTTAACACAGAAAAATGAAAACATGCTTAAGATAAATATAAAACTATCCGAAATCTCAAACTATATTGAGAAGCAAATATTATATAAGGTTAATATGGTTTAAAAAAAACAAACAAAACAAACAATGGGCAGACCTGATGGTCCAAGTAGCTCTTCACTGTTGTCACATGTTATGTTTGTTATGTAAGCGCTGTTGTTTTATTTTTCCTGTTGTCACTGTTATCCAATATATTACTTGTTCGGGCTTGTTAGTTTTGAAGAGTACACATCTATTAAACATGCTGGGCCATGCTTAATATATTGCGTTACACTATTCTAGATTTACTACTTGTAAATCTAAAGAATCTTCCCTTATATTACGCACTTTAATTGTAACCCATCTATCAGTGCATAGAAACGCATACCCCATCCCATCCCATCCCAATAAAAACAAAATGCAAAAAATATATAACTAAATTGTATGTTGCTTTTAATGCAACAATTTCCCATTCCACATATGTTTGTTAAATAAACAGCAGTTTTTTTAGTGAGGACTTAGTGGGCTACTTGTTTCAAATTTACCTTATATTTGGCTTCACCAACAATGATCTAGTAGGGTTGTAAAAAAAATGTGTAATTTCTGAGATACCTATAAGTTTAAAGAACTAAAAACATATTACCCTTAAACTTGGAGTTAAATTATAACAATACAGTTAATAAAAGAAATCGCATATTTATCGGTAGACTTAAAAGTTCAAAACGCTGTAAATGATCTGATTGAAAAGTAGAATGGAGCTGGATATGACAGAACCGCCCATTTCCATTATTGATACACCGTGTCAGTGTATCTTATGGTTTTAATTATGTGACCTATTATGTGATCGGGATCTGTTTGTGAATATTTAGAGGTCGAGATTTAATTTTGGGAAATCTGTTCCTCACTCTGTCACATAATCTAATCTAATTATTAATGGTTGGGGTTTTGTTTGTGATAGATATTTTGGCGCTCTTAATAGGCCTATGGCAGAACAACAAAATCTTGTTAAATGAGCAGATATTTCTGAAATGTGTTAAGGCAGCAGTATTCCGCAAGTGTGATCCTGCATACTAACTTTTACACTCCAGCCCCACAGGAAATGTGGCTGGTGCATAATGGTGAATTGTACATAAGGACTTATCCGCTCTGTCCCACTGCTGCAAAGACTTATGATACGAAAGCCTACATCGAGAGGATGCAAATCCATGCCATTAACCTGTTGGTCGTGCATGCGCAGTAACACAGTGTGACAGTTTTCTGCGCACTGAGGCCACATTGTGTACTTTTAGATCTGGTACTATGTCTAGATCAGAT
The DNA here is from genome assembly GCA_011038615.1 of Limnodynastes dumerilii. Taxonomy (NCBI): domain Eukaryota; kingdom Metazoa; phylum Chordata; class Amphibia; order Anura; family Limnodynastidae; genus Limnodynastes; species Limnodynastes dumerilii. Next base: position 603,071 of record WWET01000537.1, on the reverse strand, counting down.
GTGTAATACACATCTTAAGCAGGGTACACACTAGGGCTTTTCAGCAGATAATCTCTCCATCGCACATTCAAAAGACTGTTTCACCAGATATCTCACCAGTGTGTACTGTCCACAGATCTCCTAATGGAAACAGTACACACTTTCAAAAGATATCTTTCCATGGTTGATCTGGCATATTAGGATCTCCAAAAGATCAGTTTCAAAAGATTTTTAGATTGTGTGATTGGAAAAAATTTTCTTTCGAAGAAGCCCCAGTGTGTACCCTGCCTACACTGAGTAGGTTGCTACTTGAAACCAAACAAATTGTTAAACCTTTATATGCGTGAGGATGGGGTTTGTAACATCCACATCAACACATTGCTGTACACCTATAACAGTGTTTATTTGTGTGTAGTTCAGTCTCCATTTTAAACTTCCAAGTTTTTAGACACCGAAAGGGGAGGTATACTAGGTGTGCCAGACTCACAAGGGGAGGTATACTATGTGTGCCAGACTCACAAGGGGAGGTATACTATGGAAAACAGTATTTTTGTTCCGAGACAATGGAAAATGTATGGAACTGCTATAAATAAATTCCAAATATGTCAAATGCAGGCCAAGTAGTTTCGGGACAGAGAGAGTGGGTCTGCTGAGAACAGCCTTATTCTGAAAAGGGCCTTTCTGGCCCAGCCTAAACCTAGACTCCCCTCCCTGCAACCTGACCCTAACACTAACCCTCCCCTTCTATCCCAGAGCTTAACTCTAAAAGTCCCCGGAGGTTAAACACCTCTCCGGTAGGGTCTGTGATGGAAAGAAAATTCACTTTTTATTATTAAGGAAACTTTTCACAAACTGTAAACATATTTTATTTTTGCAGATGACCATAGCCGTGTCAAGCTAGAAAATGTGGAAAATGACTACATCAATGCCAGTCTTGTTGTTGTTGAAGAAGCCCAAAGAAATTATATTCTTACACAAGTATGTATTGCGGGAACATTGGTGACACCAATGCTGGGTTCTTCCAAGTTCATAAGAACATCTCTGGGGATGTCTAAAAGTACAAAATTCAGCATGTTTTCATATAGACACTTGAGCCAGATTTACTAAGTTGCGGGTTTGGAAAAGTGAAGATGTTGTCCATAGTAACCAATCAGATTCAAGCTGCATGTAATAAAGTGAGAGCTAGAATCTGGTTGCCATGGGCAACATCTCCACTTTACCAAACCCACAGGTTAGTAAATCTGGCCCTTGGTGGTGAGACTTGGCAGTGTGAATTTGTAGTATTGTGCTTAACTGAAAACATTTCTGAAGATTTAATTGAGATAGATATATCGTTTATATTTTAGGGCAAAGACGGTAGTTTGTTAGTATAACTGGTTTGTGCTGTGGGTGTGGCATCCAACGTCAGCTTAATGGCCGGTGACGAGAGGGAACTGTGTTTATAGTTAGCTGCAATGACCTTGAACTGTATTTGCTGCTGTTTGCTTATAAAATATTGGCATTGTCTGGCTCCTAAATTCTAAAGAATTTGTCAAGCCCATGTATAAGCTGAACATGTTTTTGTGCCATGCCACTTAACATTGGATTGTGAGAGAGTTGATGAGGAAATCATATTATATTGTCTTGAACTCAATACAAGTAATATATTTTGTTTTGTATTATAAAATGTGAGGATATCCCTTTCCCTTCTTTCACAGTGTTAGATTAAAAGAGTAAAGTTGCCTTAAAATAAAATAAAAATAAGTGACCTCAAATTAGTGGAAGATAATACACAGTTGTAGATTGAGACATGGCATTTTACACTAGTTGTCTTATCATATACTGATTTACCATAATTTAGCAGACGTCTTGCCCAACAAATGCATCTAGTGCTTAGTTATCCTACTGTCACAGATGTGTTCAGCCAGTAAGTTGGATTGTGCAGGAGACCATAGGTAGGGCTGTATGTACTGATATGTAACTGCTGCTCTAGCAGTGTATGTGGTATAGAGTCATGCAACCAAACTAGTAGTAGTGTAATAATGTTGTTTTGGGCTTATAGTTCCATGCTGACCAAAAAGAAAGGAAATTAATGGCAAAAAAAGATTTGTTTGAATGTTTTATTCCTTGAACTTGGTGTACTTATGTAATTATGTCAGCAAATATTATTTTGGGTTGGCATGTGTCCTCCAGATGTTACGTGCTTTTTCCGCACATAACTTCTATCGTACAGAATTAAGTTCCTTGCGATAGATTATCCGTTGTAAGGGGCAGTGCTTCTCCGTCTGCAAAGATGGCCGGGGAAGCATGTAAATTTTACATTGTGGATGCTGATCCACAAGTTTGACCTAAGGCTGCCTTATGACATAAGTCACACTAGTAAGCGTGCAGGGCTCTGCATCCGGTTCATAACTAGTTTTTAAATGGATCTGGCAACATAAAAAATGTACTGTCGCATAACACGAGTTATATGCTCAAAAACATCTCATTTGGTACCGGTTTACAGGTTAACTTGAGAGAAAATGGCGGAATTTTATCTTACTGTATGTATTGTATAATACAGGCTGCGACCTGAACTATTCTATTGTGTATGTGTTATTAGTGGTTTGGGATCAATAGTTCAGTTCAATATTAGCCTCTGTCCTATTGCTAACATACTAAATATGCCTTACAACATTAAACCAAGTATTTAAGTGTTCTTGAAAAATAGTGACTGCTGCCCAGGTCCAGATTTGTTTTCTGATGCTACATGTTGTTACATGTTGTGCATATATACAGTATTTTGGCTATGTAAGTGGATACTTGACAAGTATGATATACCACCTGCTGGGTAATGTCTTTTTTACAAGAATGTTCATAATCCTTCATTGAATTTTATCACTATAGATTACACATTCTACACAAAACCCATTATTATTTTTTTATTTGGTACTAGAATGAGTAGACTGTAACATTTTGTTTACTGTTATTCTCTTCTCATTAGGGCCCTCTTACCAATACCTGCTGTCATTTCTGGTTAATGGTCTGGCAGCAGAAAAGTAAAGCAATTGTCATGCTTAACCGGATCATAGAGAAGGATGCGGTGAGTGTGCAGCTCTGTGTGATTTTCTCAGAAATGAAGTCATATGTTCTACCAGATGCAATCAGTTTCACATCTCCATCTACTGTGTCTCTAAGTAGCCGTATTTCCTGGTCTTAGATTGTGACATCAATTTCTATCTGTGCTGCCTGAAGAATATTGTGGCAGTTAATCCTAAGCACAATAAATGAACCTAATATCTTGCTGCATTCTGCAGTTAAATATAAAGGTGATTTACGCTCTCTATATGTTACAAATGTAGCCAATTAAAGTAATTGTACACACATATTAGGGGCTAGATTTACTAAACCATGGAAAAGGTAAAGTGGAGATGTTGCCCATAGCAACCAGTGAGATTCTAGCTCTCGCTTGCCTATTACGTACTAGAGAATGTCAACTAGAATCTGATTGGTTGCTATGGGCAACATCTAAATTTTTCCTTTTCCGCAGTTTAGTAAATCTAGCCAAAGGTGTTTGACCATTAACTCTGCCTTTTATTAACTATTGTGTCAGCAGCTAAGCAGTACTGTCTTTCCTCAGCAGACTACGGGCCGTAGTCATGAATCCGTTTTCTCTGCTAGTTCCGTGCGTATTTTAACGTTTGGACCAACTGCGCATGCGTAGTAACTTTATGTAGTTAACGTAGACTATACGAGCGGAAGTGCCTTACAGACGGACATGTGAATCGCACATTGGTACATACGGACGGATATGCGACGCAAAAATACGCAAATTTACATAAAAATGGGCGGGGGGCATTTTAATAAAGGCGTAACTATCATGAATCACACGTACGGAGGACACATATGCACAGGAACGCACTCGGAAAGTTAGAAGTGGTCTATGGCGGCGGAAGTCTCCAACAGCATAGCCGGGAGAGGGGAGTGTCGTGCTTGTGAGGGGCCGGCCGTGCGTATAATTCTGAACCGATCACTGCTTTTTGACCTCTGCCTGACATATAACTCTCAATTTCGAAAAAGGGACAGCCGAAAGTTCCTTTTCAGATGTCCCTTTTTCCTATACTTACCATTTTATTCTTTTTTTTTTTTTTAATGAATTGGTGAGTATGCTGTTCGGCATACTTCACCCATTCACTTTCGCAATGCAACCTCCGCCTCTGCTATCGCTGGACCTGGAACAGGTAAGTAAATTATCTCTGTGGGGTTAGGGTCAGGTTGCAGGGGAGGGAGGGTTAGGGTCATGCTGCAGGAAATGGCGGGTTAGGGTCAGGCTGCAATTAAGGGAGGGTTAGGGTCAGGCTGCCAGGAAGGGAGGGAGGGTTGGGGTTAGGGAGAGGAGTGTGGGACTATTTTTTTAACTACTTTTATGACCACGGAGCTTTCGGTGCTCCGTGGATCGATTGCAATACGTCTTCGAGGCATATACAATCGAAATCTGATTTTTCGAAACACAGATTTTCTTGCCGCGTACCCACACCCTATGCATCTGCTTAGGGCTGGACTGGCTGTCTGGCAGATGGGCCACTGGGGTGTCTGGTCAGTAACCAGACTCACTCCATCAGTCACTCCATCAGTGCTGATAGAGAGAGCCAGCCATTTCCAGGAGCCACAGCGATTGTCAGCAAGCAGCTTAGACTGCCACGCCTCTGCAGAAAGAGCTTTCACTCAGCAGTCCATCACCAAGGTAAACTAAGGATTTAAGACTGTATTCACACTTAAGAAGGAGATAAGAAGGGACGGATTTGCAGTTCTTCGGACTTAAGTTTCAAGGCTACTTCCATAATACTCCCTCGTTCTTGGCCCTCTTAACTTACTTAAGGAGGCCAAAGGCAGCCTTATCTTCCCATGTGTAGGTCTCTTCCTAAGTTGCTAAAGTATGTACGTACTTGGAAAACCACGCCCTGAGTGCTCCTCATTACGACTTGAAGCATGCTCGTAACGGATCCCTGTTCCTAAATCATTAGCTTGCGTAAATAAAGGTACTAGGCATATGCTGTTTAACCGTTCCTAAATATACGCACCTAAAAAGCAGCAGCTTCTTAAGTGTGAATAAGGTCCTTAAGACCTAATCCATAATAAGTGATGCAAGCCAACTTATGCATGCTGCTTCTGCTGCACACGCGGAGTACAGTGTCTTCCGCTTCCAAATACAGCCAACCAATGCTGTGTTCCGATGCAGAATTCACTCTCAGATGGTGGGTGAGGCTCACTCACCATGCATACATTATATGCAGACTGGGTGGGATTTGGTAGACAAATCGTACAGTAAGGGCTTGGCTAAGTCCTTATATACCATCCTGCATTCCATATGTGTGCCTTCCGCTTGCAGACACTTAAGGTAGGGTTCTGCATGCGGAAGGCCTGTACGTGCAATGGGAGTGCATGAGGTGTGTCATGTGCCATTCCCTTGCACAAATGGAACTTAGAATGGTGGCTAAAATAGCTGAATGGTGGCTATATTATTGTTTGAAAAGCTTTGAAAATAGAAATTTGCTATTGGGAACGGGAACCTCCCGATGGCGAGAGGTTGCAGCGGGTAGATTATGGTTAGGCTGTGGTGGGTGAAAGGTTAGAGTAAGGGATAAGGGAAAGGTTAGGTTTAGACTGCGGTGCATGGGCGTTAGGGTAAGGCTGTAGGATTAGGAAAGGGTTATGAGTAGGATTAGGCAATATTACTTTCCTTTCGGCGGATGGCTCTACCGGACTCCAGGAATCACATCTCCGCCGCTTTCTACAATGCAAAATGCCGGTAGCTCTAGTACAATGGTCTTTTGAAATTAAGACCATCATACCGGCGAACCACACTTAGGGCCAGATTCAATTAAGAATACGCGCCGCAATAGACGGGAAAAAATTTGCGCTGCGCTTATTCCCGTCTATTATGGTAGCTATTTATGCGCACATCTATGAGGCGCACAGAGAAATCATTCCCGAAAAATACGTGGCACTAGCTTCGCACCCGAGTTATTCACGGTGCAAAGCTAATTGAATCTGGCCCTCTATGTTCTTGTACATGAGAGATCAGGCTTACTTAAGATTGACTGTTTATAGGAAGCTTCCTTCAAAGATACAATATGGGAGGCTCAGTGGGACTACATATATATTCACAGTAAGCACAGAGTCCAGACACCGTTTTTACCTCTGGAGGACATTCCCCACTTCTGGATAAAGGAACATTAAAGTAACGAACTTCCACTGACAGCATAGTGAGTTCTCTATTGAGAGCAAAAAGGGTGTTTAGAGGTTTTATTCTTCAATTTTTTTCTGTATTATTTATCAACTAGTACTAGACTGCAATATTACTGAAACTTTACTTTGTGCTGGACTGTCTATTATACAGTTTGTGCATCTTTTTAAGCTTTTTGTCACATTGGACCAGATTCAGAGCTCTGTGCAACTTATGTACACACTGAGCCCTGTAAGTAGGCATGGAAAAGGGGAGCGCACACCCCTGGCACTCCCATTCTTACGGAGTCTAATCTACAAAAGCTCAAATTGACAAAAAAAAGCCTTTTCAAGATGGCGATTTTGACGGCAAGATTTTTATTTTATTATTTTATTTAATTTTTTTTTAAATATACAAACCGACTGCTTAACAGTGCCTGTTACAAGTTGCTAGTAGTAAGTGGCGATTGTGATAGGATCGTTAGAGGCTGAACCATTGAACCTATATTGTCATAAAAAAAAGTATTCAAATAATACATTTATTTTCTTTTTCTTTTTTTATTTACAGTTCTGAAGTGTTCTTGCTTCTGATAGATTCATTGCCGGCATCCTGGGTGTCTGTCCTGTAGAATCAGGAGAGAAGAGGCAGGGAGACCCTTCTTAGTCCAAATGACAGCCCTTCCGCTATTGGTTCCCTATGAGGTTATAAAAAGGGAATCGAGCGTGTTATAGTTGTCATTTGCGGCGGGAGGACTAAGAAGAAGGATCTCCCTGCCGCTTTTCTCTCTCTCTTTATTTTTTATATTTTTTTTTTTTTTATGACATTTATATGTTAGCATAGTTTATATGGGGGTACCAATTTTTTTTTAATAAAAACACAAAACATACTAGCGTGGCTTGGGCGTCTTGGCATACTGACACTTGCCATGCCAGGCCTGGGCATGCTGTCGCTTGCAGTACTATAAGCGACTGCATGTCAAAGGATTAACGGCAGGCCACCTATTTTAAACATATTTTAATTATTTATATTACGTGATTATTTATTTCGTTTTTGTTTTTTTTGAAGCAGTGCATGGCATTTTGTAAATGTACAAACAGATGCCATCTTTTTAGTTAAAAGGCCGTTGGTATGGACATTTCCGTACTGCTAAACATTGCTGCAATTTTAGAACCTCAACCAAAACCGCTGAATAGTAAATTCAGCAGTTTTGGCCTCAAAACAGAAAGCAAAGTGTGGTGATTTGAAAGCTAAAAACACCCCTTAGCATTTGCATAAAGACTTTCAGCACAAGTAGTCAAGTCCTTACTTCATATTATCATTCCTTGTTGTTCCGTTTTTACCTTGTTAGCCTGTTTTCTCCCCCATGTTTTTATTTCTTTCCCTTTATGTTTTTATTGATTGTTGTGTTACACTATAAGGCACTGCAGATACCTTGTGGCGCCATATAAATAAACGTTATTAAAGACTGCTTGTGCTGTCCCAAATGGTTTCTGGATGATGCAACCTATGTCTTTTGCAGAAAATCTGCTGGCAAAAGACAGAGCTGCATCACTTAGTAACTGACGCTGATGTATAAACAATTAAGCCAGTCTGCCCCTTTGCAAAAACTATAATGGTATAAATACATGAAAATATATATCCAGTCTGTATTACCAGTAGATCTATTTTTTTTATATTTACTTATTCAGCTTTTACTTTATGCAATGGTTTTGGTTTTGCACTTCTCTGAGGGTGTGCTCAGCAATGCTTTGATGAACCCTACAGACACTTAGACACAGTCCAACAGTTGCAACACAAGTGATGGGAATTAATTTAGTTGAGTTGTATTAATCATTTAGGTTTTGCCAATTTGCACTTAGGAAAAATCTGTATCACTTTGCTTTTCCTTGGTGTGCAAGGAAAAATCTGGTGGAGTATATCCTGTGTAAGCTTAATATAATGCTGGCATCATAAATGGAATAGCACCTAAAGCATCAGGACATGACATTCAAATTTAATTAAAACCTTGCATTTCTCCTTGGTTCATTTTCATTTCTGTGATTTTATTTATTCATACAGGTTAAATGTGCCCAGTATTGGCCTACTCCAGAAGAGGAAATACTTCTCTTTAAAGAAACAGGGCTCTGTGTAAAGCTGTTGTCAGAAGATGTTAAAACAAACTACACGGTTCGGGTGTTAAAGTTACAAAATATCAATGTAAGTTATTGTGGTAATTCTACTACATTTTCCATAAAATATTAAAACTATGCATACTATTTACCATACTTTCTCCATAGGAGCACTAGTTGACTCCTAATATTCCAGTGCTCAGCATATTATAATATGCTTTATGCTTCAGACTGCAGAAACGAGAGAAATATTCCATTTCCACTATACGACGTGGCCAGATTTTGGTGTGCCAGAATCTCCAGGCTCGTTCCTAGACTTCTTATTTGAAGTTCGCAACTCTGGTTCGCTTGATCCTGAATATGGACCTTCAGTTGTACACTGCAGTGCAGGGATTGGACGTTCTGGGACTTTCTCTTTGGTGGACACCTGTCTTATACTGGTATGTTGTTGGCATTGTGTTTGTGTTCTTGGTGTGTGTGAGTGTAAATTTTTAGCTTTAGCTTTAGACCGTATTTTGGCTAATATCTTTGAGTGGTAGCATATATCCTATACACGTCTGCATTTGGAAGTTAATACTTTTTATGGTAAAGAACATGGCCACTTGTGCTGTGAATATTTGTTCTGCTGGTTAGGTGCAGAGGAGAGAGTAGTATAGCTATTGACTCTATCCTTGTGTTATGTAAACCTTAATGTAACCAGTCAATCCCAAATAGGGTCTGTAAAAATCCATATGAGGAACAATGGACAAAGTCTAACTGTATAGAACTATTACTTTCCGGTTTATGAAATAAGTCCCAGTATATTTACAGACTAAGTGCCATGAGTCTTGGAGGTCACAACACCTTGCGTCATAAGTTGCCCATACCTCCATACCTGGTGTAGCAAATATCAAAAGACTGACAGTAGGGCAACACAGGCATATTGTGCAGAGAACAGACATAAGAGCCTATGATATAAATATGCTATGTTATAAATGTGTTCTAATGTTTATCTTTTGTGTTAGATTGATAAGCGAAAAGATCCTTCTTCTGTAGACATTAAAAAAGTGTTGTTGGATATGAGACAATACCGAATGGGATTAATTCAAACACCAGGTCAACTGAGATTCTCCTACATGGCTGTAATAGAGGGATCTAAATATGTAACAGGAGACACAGGCACCCAGGTAAGTTTGGTTGATTGGTTTGGTGTTGTGGTCTTAATTTGAGAAAATACAAAATGAGATAAAAAAGCATTTAAATACCGAAAAGCAAATATAACAAAAGTATACGGTAGTAATAGGATATATGGGTATAGCAACCATTAGGAATAGGGATCAAAACAGATATAAAATGTAAAAACATGTAATATACTGACGTTGGTCCGGGTCCAGACTTATGATGCTGCTGAGCTTAGCGGCAGTGTAGGTCCAATGCTGTATTCCCACTGGATACAGCCTTCCGCCACTCTTTACCTGTATGGACTTACTATCTGAGAACCCCCACCTTTAAAATGTAAAGTCTGGATAGTATTGAGGGTGCGTAACATGCTCTCACTGTACTATGAGCATACCTCCCTCTTCCCACATAGCGAAAGCACTTGCCTTCCCATATTGTGCCAGAAATGGTGCCAGGCTGGAACTCTTGATGCAGAGGACCAGACTCTTCCTGAGAATGTGGCCCTCACGCATGCATTGCTTGTGCTTTCTGATCCTAGCATCGGAAGTCTGGATGTTTATTTACTAACAAGCAATGTTGAACCATAAAGAGATATGCAGAAGCTTTTGTCTTTTTATGTGCTTAAATTCATGTTGCTTGGGGATCATTTTGTTTGGTGATGTTATTAAAACTTTGTATCATTAAACATTAGTTTTGAATTATGTATTTATTGCCCAATCTGCATCAAAACAAAGTGATTGCTTATAGTTATCTAAAAAGTATAATCTGGATATACCGACACTTCTGTTGAAAATGTTTTATGGACTTCACAGATCCTTTAAAATGTGAGCATATACTGTTAGTCTCATATTTTATTGGTGGTCGGTGAGTGACTAATAAAAGATACAGAAACAGCTGATGGAGTACAGCCTCTGCTGGTCAAGTCATAAGCTGGGTACACACTGGAGGGTTATCTGATAATTATCACTCCAATTACACGATTAGAATCAGATAGCTCCAAGATGCTGCAGTTTTGTCAGATGCTACATTGCACTGTTTAATTTGGTATTTTGGAAGTTCTAATTTTAAAATATTAATGATATCCCAACTGAAACAAATCCCATTCATAATTCTGCACAGCATCACCTTGTGGCCAAGCATATAATTGCAGCAAATGTTAATTTAAACAGTTATAGCAGTCCTACTAATGTCCAGGTAGGGTAATCAGCATTCAGCCTCTCAACCTCTTTTTATTCTTCCTAAATATGCTAATGTATAAAATGTCCAGCTTAATACCACAGTTAATGTAAGTATTTATAATAAAGACTGGCCGGAGATTACAGTAGATCTGCCTTGTAGTATAGTCATTTAATTAGTTTTATGTTGCTGACCATTTGATCTTAAGATCTTGTAGTTTATCCCTTGATTTATGCTATTTATTGCTACTAACCTATAATGTGCAAACACAAAGCATCCTTAGAAGTAAATACTTCAGTATCTGAAATTGGGGTGAAAAATTTTGAAAGCCTCCTCAAATGTTTTTGTATGCATGCACAGCCAGAAAATGTTATTGCACATAAAACTCCTCCTTGCTTCATTTGAGCAGCCAAGCATCACAATACATTTGAGCAGCCAAGCATTATTATTGCAAAGCCCTCCCAAGGATATAGTTATGCATACTTCTCTCTAATTTGGTTACACCTCTCTGGAAACTCAAATTTTATTTCTTTACCCAAAATTGTAAATAAATGTAGTGTACAGCACATTGTAGTTATTCAGAATGCAACACAAGTGTGCCATTCAGAAATAGCAACTTTTTGTACTCCCTAAAGTCTGGCATTATTGCCTTGACTTAACTGTTGCATTTCACAATGTTTCAATATGCAGAATCAGTGTAAGGGACTTTCCAAAGATGACCAACCACTCAAAACAGATGACAGACAGACTGGTGAAAGATGTAATGGTAACAGACTCTCTTCGGAAGAACAAGAACAAAGTGAGGAAAACTCTGAGTTGTGTAATAACTCACAAGAGGCAGACCGAGAAACACAAAGGTAAAATACTGTCATTTTGTTTAGCTGCTTCTGATGTGTTCTGTCACGTGTAAGTCATTGAAATATAGAAGCTGAGATAAGTGTTAAGAAGGCCCTGTAAAAGAGATGTTTTATATATTTGAATAAAGAAGTAAAAATTAAGGCTATAGACCCCCTTTTAGTGTATGCTATTACCAGCCTCTTTCTCTCAGTATAGCAGGGAAATGCTGAAAGATTCTACCTTTTATATTACAGTACTCTCCGCAAAAGGGTCAGAGAATTTAGAAAAGCCAACACTGCAAATAAAGTTCAGCAGATGAAGCAGAAGATGAATGAAGTGGAACGAAAAAGAAAAAGGTGGTTATTCTGGGAACCTTATCTCATTCCATTTGGGTTGACTTCAGTCTTAATAGCAGGAGTTTATGTCTGTTGGAAAATCTATTCTCCCTGACTTTCTAATTATATGGTGCTCTCTGGGTGTATTTCTGAACACCCTTCAAATATATATATCCTGGGTGCTGTGGCTGGTGCAGGCCTAATCCTGAGGTATGGTGTGTGCTTTTAAATGGATACAATCTGTGTCTGGTCTTAAGCCACCTCAGGGCCTTTGGGTCATTACGTTCCTAAATGAAGCTGCTACCTTTTTGTATTGATGAAAAATGGTACATTTTCTGTATTATTGTCTTATTTTGGCGTAATGTCACCAAATGTGAATATATTTGTTTAAATGTTCTGTGGGAAGGTTTGGTAAAGTGTAGCTTCAGCATTGGCAACTCAAGGTATCATGTTGATAGACCTGTGTCCTCTTAAAATGTGTCCTAGCATATACACAGCCCTTTGTTGATATTTGCAATGAAAATGTTTCACAAGTCTCCCTTTGAGGGCTTTGTAGCAACTATGTACAGATTTGTCAGAGCTCAGTAATATACACTTTAGTTGTCTGTTTCATGTTTTCTACGTAGTTTATTATAAAAAGAAACCTATGTAATATTTTGTGTGAAACTGGCTGTTAATACACCTGCCAACCACAGATCTGCCCATGTACATGGTGTATAGACAAGTCCTGCTCTGATACATGTCTTTCTATATTCAAAGATGAGACCAAATGGAAGAAATGTTGTGGGTTTAATACAGACAATGCATGGATATAAGTGTCTTGTTTTTTTGTTGTGAACTTTATTTGCCTTTACAGTAGGTCATAGTCTGCCAGGATCTATTTACATTTGGTGAAGGGTGGAAATCAAATATTGGTTCCATGCATATAGGTTATTTACGTAAAGCATCTTCATAAGTTAAGTCTAATAAATTCACTGCTTTTGTGGTAATTATGTCCATTTCAGTGCACTCCATGCTTAAGTAGACACGTTTTTGTAATTTTCCAAAAAGGTTCCATGCAGGAGTGAGCCATAGTTGTCATGATCATTACAATTCAAGTTTTTTATCATCAGAAAACAAAAGAAAATGACAAAAAGCCAGTAGAGCAATTGCTTTGTGCATTAATGTACAGCACAGAGCATTTGGAAATGTGTACTTGAAACAGATGTGTTCTCACAAATGTACTGCAATCTCTGTACATGAGCACGGTTTGGCTGCGATACTCTTCCAAAGAACTTTAGGTTTTGAAGATTTAGTATTGTCCCCATGAAATTCATTAAAAAAAAAAAAGACATTGTTTGTATTTGGCATTTTTATGTCTTGAAAATACTTACTAGCAATAAACATCATTAAATAAACACTAAACTTGGTTTGTTACATATTTAAAACTTTAATAATAAAACTTAAACTAAAAATCAACATATTCCCATATAACTATTGACAATCCAGCCTTGTGTTAAAGCTGTCCTCCTTTCTTTTAATAAAGGAAAATTTTCACATTTAGCAGGCACTTGCCACTTATTTAGTGTCACAATGTTGGTGCAAGTAACTAATAATATGATGATAAAATGCAGGGGCGTTAATAGGCACAAGTGATTGAGCTATGCTACACCCCCATGCTAGTCTATGCCTTAATGCACATAAGAACAGCGTGGATCAATGATAGGAGAGACGCACAGCATAGAGGTACCGCTGGACCTTTGGTACAGTGAAGTTTGTTGGTGCAGTATTTTCCATTTTCATTAAAACTGCCTGTTTCTTCAACACACTCAATAGATACTTTTTACATGTATACTTTTTGTATACATTAAATAATAGTGTTGGTCAAAGTTTCCTCTAGAATTATTGGCAAAACAAACTTGAATTTTAGATTTTCTAAAGGACACCTTTAAATTGCATAATATTGGATAGTTGCTTTTTTTGTATATGCTATGTAAATGCTACAAAAGAAAATAACTACCGCTTATCATTTTGGGACCATGTACTCATCCCCCAGTCAAAAGGTAGTGTCAATGTTTGTGCCACAATTTCCCAGTATCATTGTGGCCAGGGCAATTTCCAATTAAAGATGGATTCCAAGTAGTACTTTTACCTGGAACACCATCATATTCTTGAAATTCTTCCATATGACATAAATATTTGAAGTGAAACTTAAGATAATCTGCTAATAACGTAATTGCTTTACTTTATAATGTCTCTTTGAGTGTGCCTTTGTATCTGGTTTTTAGATGTTTAGGATGCATCCTAAAAAGCCTTCCTTCCTTCTCTGTACCCTTCCTTAATTATAGACCATGAGTTTATTTGCTTTACCACATTTATTTATGATATAGACAGATAGACTGGACTATGGTACTAAATTACTACAGAAGGCCATAGTTTTTGATTTTCTTAGTCATGGAACATTAGTTTAATTCTGGGCTTAATAAGCTTTAAATAACAACTATTTTGTATGGATATTTGTGCATTTATTTGAGATATACTTCCTTAGCTGGCAACTCCCTACATATATGTAGAGCGCTGGGGGATGAATGGCTTTCTAAGAATTACCATTGTGTAGAGTCATCTGGCTTGTTGACTGTAAGGGCCCGATTCAATTCAGCGTGAAACCTGCGTTATTTTGGTTGTGAACCTAATTGTGCAAATTTTTCATTGAAGACTTTTATAAGCACCTCATAGAGGAGCAAATAAAAATCCTCGTATTTTGACTACCGTAATAGCTGGTTTTAAGCGCACTTTGTTTCGCAGCCAAAATAACACTTACGTTACCCGGGTTAACTGCTCACCAGGGCGCGCAGTCTAACTGGGGCCTGGTATTCACTTGAGCCGCTGATGGTGAGGTTAAACTTGGCTGCAGGACACCCAGCTGGTCGAGGCTTCCGGAATAGCAACGATTGTTTGGGAGTCAGACATCATGGCAGGACTGGACGTAACACAAACAGACAGGACCAGATCACACACAGACCGATACTGACTAACACCAATACCAAACAGGATGGGGGAACGTATCCAGGACAGAGGAGCAGACTGGAACTGGACATGACAAGACACAAACAGAACTGGAACCCAGACAAGGATCATGTCCAGAACACAGACAACAGATTCCTGGAGAGGACTGGGACAGGTACTCTGAGAACAGAGCTGGTACAGTGGGATGAGTACACAAATAAGTAAAGGCAGAGGTAATAAGATCCAGGGTCTACACATGGGAAACTAGGGAGCAAGAAGATAAGTGCCGACACCAGGGGAGCACAGAGATACAGAACAGAAACAGTGGAAATAAACAAAGATAGAACCCTGCAGAATACTGGGAAAACAGCACCAAAGAAAGACTAACAAGAAATACTTCTTGCAAGGCAATAGAACAGCAGAAAAAGAGGAAGCAGGGCAAGGT